>JANZLC010000008.1:17245295-17259967 GCA_026413385.1 Erythroxylum gracilipes | reverse complement strand
ATACCGGACTAGAAAAAGTTGGATTTTGGCAAGATATGAGCTTAGGAAAGTTAGGATGGGTTTAGGACCCTTTGGAGGGGTCTTGGAGGGTGAAAATGTCATGTTATCCGAAGGTTACATGGTCTGCTCGTGTGAATTCACACGGGCCGTGTATTTTCCAGTGCAGGGGCACTTTTTCTCCCGTAGGTTACACGACCTGACCGTGTGAATTCACACGTTCTGTGTGTTTTGACCTAAAAAACGACAAACTTTCAATTTTTATTCTTCATGAAAGTTGTAGCCCTAGAAGTATTCTTTCTAACCGTCTAAAAACGAAGTCAATCTGACACTTATAGTGAGAGTTATTGTGTTTGCGCCAAATCATGTTCAATAGGAGTGAGTTTATGAACATGTTGGACTCGTTTAGCCATAACTCCTTCATCCGACCTCCAATTGTAGTGATTCTTAGACCAATAGATTCCTAAGACATGTATCGTTCTCCCCATAAACATTTGTATCATTTGGAGTAGATTTGAGAAGGTTTACATTAAAGAAAGCGAGAGGTCGGTTAGGAGAGCATGTTTGAGGTATGTGCACACTTAGGCTTTTTAAGCATATCTTGAGCTATAGAGCTCCATTTGAGGTGATTCTTGCTTCAAAACAAACTAGAGACTTATAGTTACAATTTATATAAAGAGGTTAAGATGTTATTTTGATATTTGAATGATGTGAGCACACCAACCCTACAGGGTAATGAGCACAAGGCTTATGTCTTCGGATGTTGGGCTCCGGAAACGGGGTCCAACACATTCAATAAATCCTAGTAACGTTTACATAATAATTAACTACTCCAAGTAAAATAATCTACTAAGACCTCATAATTAATTTAAATCATGCTTATTCATCAAGAAAAAAAATTCGGGGACCAACAAGAAGAACACAAATAAAATTTGTTCCATTAATTATATGGATGGGAAACTTCTTATAGATCAAGATAGCATTATAGATGAGGTAGTCAAATTCTATAAAAGGCTTCTAGGATCAACCTATGGCTCTTCATCTTTTTTAGACACTCTTCAATCTATTATCATTAACAAAGTTCCATTTGAATTTTTCGGGGAGCTTATGAAACCAATCATAGATGATAAAATTAATGCATCAACACTCTCTAAATGGGATGAAGGCCATAGGGCCTTAATAGCTATTTCTATTAGAAAACTAGTTTGTGACGGGTTACATGGTTAAATATGCAATTCATAAGTTATTTAATAAAGGGGTGATCCTGAAGGAATTTAACAAAAATTTTCTCTACTTAATTCACAAAACATCAAATCTTTTTCCTTTAAAAACTTTAAACTTGTAAAAACTTCATCTATAAAATTATTGCTAAGATCTTGGCAAACAGGTTGAAGGGAGTGATTAAAATTGTTGCCAGGGAAAATCAGAATGCATTCATGGAGGACTGGAGCATTAGGGATAATATACTAATTGTTTATGAACTTCTAAAAGGCTATACTAGGAGGAATTATCCCCTTAACTGTGCCATTAAGATACATTTTAATAAAGGCTTTGATTGTGTTAATTGTCCTTCAATTGCTAGTTTTTAAGGCTTTTGATTTTCTTGATATCTACACCAACTGGATCAATGGCATCCTTTATAAGAGATTATTAAAGGGGGAAGAGGAATTAAATAGAGGGACCCATTGTCCCCTTATTTGTTCATTCTTTATATGGAAGTGTTATCCCAATTGCTCAGGCATAATGATGCGTGCCGAATGCACTAAAAAATAAAACCCAACTCTATATAATTAAATTTATAGCAGTAGTGAGTAAGGATTGTATCAAAAAGGAATGTACTTGTAGCTTTTGAAATGAAAAGAATTGATGTTTATGATATAAAGGGGGTTTGGTTGAATGCAATTAAGAAAATAAAGTAAAATTGAATCAATGAAAGTAAATCAAATTAAACATTTAAATATTGATAAAATTGATTAATGCGTTACACAAAAATAAACATACTTCATTGTTTTGTTGTTTTCACAGCTCTCTTAGAAACTATTAATCATAAGTTAACAAAAATCTCTATTAAACTCAGTTTTTCCTTAGGTCGTGTTTAATCAAAATAAGTTCTTTGACTAAATTTATCTATTAAACAACATAGAATAAGCTCTCTAGATTTAGTAGGACAGTTTCATTACAAACTAGGAAAACAAAATAATCTAGGCAATAACCATAAAAGCTCTAATCATTTAACCTGTCTTATGTTATCTGTAATGAGTCATCACCCTTAGTTAACACAAATGAATTTAAAATATAACTATTTCGTATTGTATTCCATATTTTGGAAATGGGTTCATACATAAACAATCTATTAAAAATGAGAATATTAATCATTCATATATGAATAACCAAAACATTAAGCTAAGAATAACATAAATAATTTCTAAATAGAGAGAGTAAACAATATATAATGAATAGATGTTTAGATGTGATCTTTGGTTTCAATTTCCCATACGAACTATAAAGAAGAAGACTATCCCTCTATAGATCTCAAATAAGTGATTATTCTAAAAATGATTCATGCCTTCTTTAGCTGCTCTTGTGTCTATTTATATGAAAAACTAGACTTCAGTGAAGATGCATAACTGAAAGTAACATTTTTTAGAGATGTATGTTTAAATGCATAACCGCGCATCCAACCATTCATCTCTAAAAGATGCTACTTTCGAAATTGTGCATGTTCGTGTAAGTGGATACATAGTCATGCATATTGTAGGTAATGCTGAATACTTCATTTTTTTTGCATTTTCTTCTCCCATCTTTATTCTAATCCATCTTCTTCTTGTTCCACAAAGAAAAATGAGTTTAAACATCTAGAGGATGGCTCAAGGAATGTGCTTTTAACTCATTTTAGCTCTTTTACTTCCAACTTGTATCTAAAATCAAATGTGAACTAAAATGAGTATCTTAAGCATTTCATAATATTTGTCGCCTAGTATTAAGGAGTGAATATATAAGCAATCAAGCACACATCAAGTTCCCCTAGATTTAGCTTTTGATGATCCTAGGGCAAAACAACAAAATCAAAGTCACAAACTAAAACACTTCCATATTTTCCATATTTCCTAAGAATTAATAGTCATAAGAAAAGAAGAATAACTTTCAAAACCATAGCAAGAACTTAACATTAAATGCCTCTACTTATGATTAATCAATAACCATTCCCTTCATAAACTAAGCAATCTATAGGTAGAATTTGACAAAATATGTTTAAGAATAGCATAGAACTATAGGTACACTCAAACACCATTCATAATCAAGACATTCCATGACTTTGCATATCATTTCATTTCTCTACCACTAAGATTCACATGCATAATCATGAATCAAAGGAATTTTCTAAGGTTGTGATATGTGCAAAAGCTAACGTAAGATGTATTTGGGTAATGTAACACAAAAGCTATTAAAGCCAGTGAAGCAAGAAAAATACTCAATGTAACTTCAAGCGCAAAAGCTAACATTCACTCAAAACTAGGTACCATCAACTATAATGAATGCAAAAAATCATGTTTCACCACTCAAATTCAAGCCTTCACACTATAAACCACATGAAGCATAAGGAATTAGAAGGAATCACTGACAATAATTGATGATAAAATTTACATTGTAACTATAAGGAGTGATCCTTCAAGACAACATCTCTATCATTCACATCATAATCAAATCACCCTTTCATATAACTTTAGAAAGAAAGACTAATTATGAATAACTTTGCAACACAAATGCATTTCCTCCTTGATAATTTTATTTAAACATAGTTTTCTTTCTTTTTTCTTTTTTTCTTTATTTTTTACATAAAAATTGAAATAAGCTATATCAATAATGGAATTCAATAATAAGAGATAAAATGACAATCCAATAATTAACCTGCACATGTGCACACTGCCACACTTATGCTCTTGTTCATCCACAAACATCAATAATCAAAATGTTCCACTAGCTTTCAGGCTTAAGGAGGACATTTAGTTAGGTTTAAGGCATGTAATATGGTTAGCACAAAAAGAAAAGACAAATAAAGCTTAAAGGGGCTTTTCAAAAGGAAAAATCATATCGATAGGTAGGTTATTTGACTAATGTAACTTGTGAAACAAAGAATGCCTATATCATTTTCATGTTAACACATGTGATAAAAATGTAGTCTCAAAAATAAAATCAAAGCAAAGTTAGAATGTACATGTCACTAAGGTCACATATAAACAAAAGATAATGAGACTAATATGGATGTGTCAATCTATAAAGGCTCAAAATCTCACTCGCTTGTGTCTACCCACTAGTCACTACTCTTCTAAAGATAATGTATATTGATCATTAATAAGAGTAAAAGTACATGCTCAAGTTGCCATAAATTTTTCTAGTTAATTCACTCTCTAATTATTACTATATATTCCTAGAAGTAGTAGAAAAAGAGATATTGTTTGTTTGTTTGTTTGATTTTTAAAAACACCTAAGAAAAACACATAAGTAGAAAACAGTCTTAAAACATGCATAAAAACTAAGGTACCCACCCTAACATTTAAAACTTACATTGTCCCTAATGTAACATCAAATGTCAGAAATAACGCATGTAGCATAAACGACAAATGTGAGAATGAACATGAAAAGGAACAAAGTTCCTTGGGTTGCCTCCCAAGCAGCACCTTTGTTTAATGTCATTAGCTTGACTTAGTGTTTTTCTCTTTACGAAACAAAATTTTGATCTTCTGGGACCAAAACTTTTGTGTTTTCCACTTGAACTTCTTTAGGGTAAGGCTTGAGTCGATTACCACTTGCATGCTATGTCTTCCCTATTTTTAAACTCTTAATCTTTACTGCATCATAGGAAAGACATTACTAATCACAAAAGGATTTACCCAATAAGGACGACATTTATATAGAAATAGTTTATATTTAGTATAGTAAAGAAGCACTTTTTGACTAATAATAAAGCTTTTCGTTAAAACATTAAAAGCTTCCATCTTCTCTTTCATTGAAACTACTTATTGTTTATTTGTATGCTTCTGCTTACAATCTTCCTATACTAATCACATTAATTGCAAAAATATAATGGTCATTTTAGGGATGCTTATTAAATTAAAAAATATTAAATTGATTAACTTCTCCATCAAGTTTCATCGTGAGGGTAAAATCACAAACATCTTTCCTAGTTTGGGTTGTGTTAAGAAACTGTTTCCCTATTAAGATAGGTATTGGGTTATAGGAAGTTTCATCATTTATGTTAATCACATAAAAATCAATAGGAAACACTAGTTCATTTACCAGCACCAGAACATCCTTAATCACCCTATCTGAGTAAGCGTTAGTACGATCAACCAATTGTAAGATAACATTAGTTTCTTTTAATGACCCTGAATTTAAAGAAGCATACATGGAATGATGCATAACATTAATCGATGCTTCTAAATCTAACATGGCCTGTTTAATCTTAGTGTTACCAATTTTTCAAGGAAGGGATCTTTTCATTTATAAGGGTATTTTCTTTTTTAAAACTATAGAAATAGTTTCACTCATCCTAATCATTTCATTACCTCCTAGCTTCTGCTTTTTTCATACACAATTCTTTAAGAAATTTCGCATACTTTGGAACTTGGTTGATCGCATCAGACAGTGGGATATTCACCTCAACCTTCTGAAAGGTCTCCCAAATCTCCTCATCCTTGTCCTTCTTCTTTGACTTTACTAAACTCCTAGGGAAGGGTGGAGGATTAGTCTTTACAACAATTGGGAATTCAACAATTACCTTTGAGGTAGAAGGCATATTCCTTTCTTCTTTAAGCTCCATCTAGATTTCTTCTTCACTGACCATTCTTTGTGTAATTCTTTTTGGATCCTTAAGCTTCCTACCACTCCTTCAAGTGATAACACTAACATTCTTCATATTTAACTCTAGTTGTGATGGTAAACTTCCTCCTCTTTAGGCTTCTAAACAACTGATAGCCATTACCATTTAGCTCATCTAGTTCTCCAAATTATGAATGCTAGAATGCATCTCCTAAAATTTAGATTTGGTATCCTACTGAAACTGTTGTACATCCTAGTGAAATTGCAAAGTGTTAGTTGCAAGAGACTTAAATATATCTTCTAAAGATGTATCTGAATTAGAAGAATAAGCTTGTGGCCTTGTTTGGAATTGTTGTGCTCTTTGTTGCCTATTTTGGAAGTAATTCTACTGCCTATTCCCTTTATAACTTAGGTTGGGATGATCCCTCCAACCTGGGTTATAAGAAAATCATCTCCTGCAGAACTGACATATTCCATACTTTCCTCTTGTAAGGTTAGGCACCCATTAGTCAGGTGGCTTGTATTTGCATATATTCCATATGCCTTTACTTGTGCCTGTCCAAGTGCAATTTTTTTAACAAACGAAGTTAGCTCATCTAAACGATGTTCAATGGATGAAGTACCTACCTCATTTACACTATAAACATTGTTATGAGTGCCAAATTGTTAAGTATTGGCAGCCATGCACTCAATTAAAATCCTGGCCTCTAATAGGAGTCTTCTCACACAATGCCCCATCACTTGCTGCATCGACCAAACTCCTTTACATAGGTAAAAATCCTTCTTCGAAGTTTTGGATGACGAGTTGCTCTGAAATGCTATAGTGAGGACAACTTGCACAGAACTTATTGAAGCGTTCTCAATACTCGTAAAGGGACTCTCCTTTGTGTTACTTTATTCTACATATCTTTTTTCTTATGTCAGGTGTCTTTAATGCTAGAAAATATTTCTGCAAAAATAACCTCTTTATTTCAATCCACCTATTAATGCTCTCTGCAGGCAAATCAACTAGTCGGTCCTTTACATCATCTTTTAATGAGAATGGCAAAGCCCTTAACACGATATGCCAGTCTGTCACCCCTTGGGGTTTCATACTCAGACATACCATATTAATTTCTTTAAGATGTTTGTGTGCATCCTCATCTGCAAGTCCATGAAAGTTTGACAATAAATGGATTAATCTAGAATTAAGTTAGAAAGTGACATGTTTGGAAAAATTAGGAAAAGTGATATGTGATGGTCTTTGAGTTAATGTTCTCATATTAGCCAATGTTTCTTTGAATTCAAGCCCTTGTTGTACTTTTGGAGTTGTTCTAGTTTCCCTTCGCAACCTTTTTAGTGCCCTTTCAATCTTCAAATCAAATTATAGAGGTTCGTTATAAGAAGATATGGTTACTACCATACACCAAAACTAGCAAATGTGAAAAGATTAAGAAATAATTGAAAACATGATTATAAACAAATAAATATACAAAAAACCAATTGAAACCAAAAGCAGAAACTAAAGCAACAAACTCCCCGATAACAGTACTAAAATTCTTGATGCATGTTGAATACACCAAAAAATAAAACCTAACTCTGTACAACTAAATTTATAGCAATGGTGAGTAGGGATCGTATCCATATAGAATGTACGTGTAGCTTTTGTAATGAAAAGAATTGATGTTTAGGATATAAGCGGGTTTGGCTGGATGTAATTAAGAAAATAAAGTAAAAATAAATCAATGAAAGTAAATTAAATCAAATAACTGAAGATTGATAAAATTGATGAATGCATTTAGAATTGGATTCTCGGTTCAGTTTCAGCCTACACACAAATAAACATACTTCATTATCTTCTTGTTTTCATGCCTTTCTTAAAAACTATTAATCATAGGTTAACAATAATCTCTATTAACCTTAGTTTTCCCTTAGTTTGTGTTTAATAAAAATAAGTTCTTTGACTAAACCTAGCTATCAAATAACATATAATAAGCTCTCTAAATTTAGTAGGATAGTCACATTATAAACTAGGAAAATAGATTAATCTAGGCAATAACCATATAAGTTTGGATGATTTAAGCTATGTTATGTTATCCCTAATGATTCATCACCATCATTATACCACAAATGAATTGAAAATACAACTGTTACGTATTGTGTTCCATATTATGGCAATGGGTTTATACATAAATAATCTATTGAGAATGAGAATATTAATCCTTCATACATGAATACACAAAACATTAAGCTAATACACAATGAAAAGATGTTCAGATGTATATTCAACTTCGATTTCCTTTAAGAACTAGAAGGAAGAAGACTAACCCCCCCTATAGATCTCAAAAAATTTAGTGTTTTGCCTCCTTTCGTATTCCAAAAATAATTTATTCCTTCTTTGGCCACTCTCATGTCTATTTATATGAAAAACTAGGTTTTCGTGAAGATGAGCAATTGTGCATCCAACGGTGCATATCCAAAAAATGCTACATTTGAAATTATGCACGGTAGTGCAAGTGGATACACGACCTTGCATCTTGTTCACATTGAATCCTTTATTTTCTTGCATTTTCTTTTCCCGTCTTCACTCTAATCCATCTCCTTCTTATTCCACGAGGACAAATGAGTTTGAACATCTAGAGGATGGCTCAAAGAATGTATCTTTAACTCATTTTTAGCTCTTGTGCTTCCAACTTGTACCTAAAACCAAATGTGAACTAAAATGAGTATCTTAAGCATTTTATAATATTAACCGCTAAGTATTAAGTAGTGAATATATAAACAATCAATCACATTTCACATTATGTCTCCAATAACACTAATTTCAAATTCCATTCCAGATGTAGAAGAGCATCTCTTACTCACCTTTGTTTTGTAAATGACTTGGTTGTATTCTCTAAAGCTCATCTATGATCTATTAAAAATTTGATGGAAACTCTCAAGCTATTTACTATTAAAGTCTCAAAGTGAATCTTAATAAAATTCAGTTTATCTTATCTTCATATGCGGAATTTCTATGACTAATATTTCTAACCTAACTGGAATGATCAGGAAAAACCCTCCATTGCAATATCTAGGCCTTTTTATTATAACCAAAAGTTAACATTTAATGAATGCCTTCCTTTAATTGAGATAGTTTGTAAGAGAATCAGCAAATGGACTATTAAGTTTCTATTTTTTGGAGGAAGAGTCCAATAAATCAAATATATCATTTACTATATGCATAATTATTGGAACTTTTATTGTCCCCTTTCTAGAAAGTTAGTAAAATCTATTAGGAAAATAATGAGAAAATTTATTTATGGTAAAACAAATGGGAATTTTGGTCATCCTAAAGTTAAATGAGTGGAAGCGTGTAAACCTAAAGAAAAAGAAGGAATGAGAATCATATCTATTAAGGTTTCTAGTAAACTCTTAATTTTAAAAAGGCTTTGGAGATTGCTCCAAGAAAAAAATTCCCTCTAGATGAGATGGTAACACAACTACTTCTTGAAAGGGAATATTTTATGGACTCTACCTACAAGATCAACATTCTCTTGGTTTTTAAATCAATTACTAAATAATAGGGAAGAGATGGAAAATAAAGTAACTATAAAAATTAGTAATAGAAACTCAACTTTCTTATGAAATGACAACTGGATAACAGTTGTCCTTTTTCTCAAATCCCATATGCAGTAATATCTCTCTGAAGGATAATAGACAAGTTGAAGGTTGCTACCTTAATTAACCATAATCATTAGGTGCAATTTTTAGAAGCAGTACATCATCTAAAGCCCTTATATTCATTTGATACTAATCTTAAGGATTGTTAACTATGGTTTAGTTTGCCTATTGACAAATTTATAGGCAAGGCTTACAAAAAGAAGATTCATCATAATGATCAAGAGGTATCCTAGCATAGAGTAATCTAGAATAATATCCTAATACCCAACACAACTTTCCTACTTTGGCCAACTATAAAGGATAAAATTACTATAATGGATAAATTGCAATCTATGAATCTGAATGGGAACTGTATACTATTCAAAGAGGATAATGAATCGATGGATCACCTATTTTCTAACTGTCCTTTCTCTAACTCTATTTGTTGTAAAGTCAGAGAGCATTACTTATGGAATGAAAACTCTAACTCCATTCTGGGGTTATTAACTGGTTAATTATTTCACAATCCTATAATCCAGTTTGAAAAAGCATGTGTTGGTCCTAGCCATAACTACTTTGGATTTATGAAAAGATAGGAATCTTAGAAGGTTGCAAAATAAGGAACATTTAAGCATACAATCATGTAATTCATACTATAGAGCATAAATGAATAATCAATATATTGGGAAATAATGCAAAGCTGCAAAAACGAATAGTAGAATTATGTACTTACCTTATATAATAGATCTCATAAGATACAAAACACTTTTTAATGTTTGAGCGAACTTTAAGTAGTTACAAGAGTTGATAGAAGTCGAATGACGATTCAAATAGATTAATAAATAGTCAAAGACAGAGAATATGGTCACTCTTAACTAATGGTGATCAGATAATAGAAACGAAGTGGTGCAATAGCCAAAGCACGCTCTAGAAGAGAAATTGGATTTTTACAATCCCTAATTTGGTAAAGTATATAGGCTTTAACTTTACATAAAAGGAGTATTTTATCTTTTTGTAAAATGATAGATTCAAGTGAGTCTTAAAACCATGCGCATCATTGTTTTTACTTGGTTAAGGGGAGGTTTTCATTCTTAACCCTCCAAACACATATGCTAGCTCAATATTTGCTTTTATCTTTTTCCTTCTCCTTCTAATCTTACACCTAATATATAGAGTTCTTTAAAATTAGAGATTTTCCTTGCCTTACCCCTCACTTCACCTTTTAATACCTCATCTCTTCCTCCCAACTTTGAAACCTCAACTTCCTCACTTCTCACTGTCTTATAGAAGCTTAGGGCTAATCTCCTTAGCCACTAACTCTATGCCTCCTTGCTTTGTTTCTTACAAGTTCAAAACTTTATCCTCCCTTTTCAATTAGGCCCTATCCTCAATTCTTTCTTCTCTTAAGGAATTTCAAACAACGGCTACTTAAAAGCTTGTAATAGGTGATCCTCTTAGGCTCCACTGTTGTCCTCCTACAACCATAGGTTGGACTATAAGGGTGTGGATCCTCCTATTGAAGCCCTCCATAAAAAAGCAAAATATTATGTTGCTACTTTAATGGGATACTTCTTAGGGAAAAAATTGGCTTTTCCATTAGTACACTCTGAGGTGTTGAAGAAGTAAAAGCAATGTGGCCTTCAAGAGGTTATCTCAAATGAGCAAAAATTATTCCTATTCACTTTTTCCTCAGTAGAAGTAACTTAAAAGTTCTTAGAAAGTGGACCTTAGCATCTAGTAGCTCCCTTTTTCCCAATTCTAAATCCTAAGCCAAAATTGGAAAACCTTATGGAAAACTAGATCCTCTTGTAGATTAATCTTCATAATATACGTTTAGGATATTTTTCCTCTAAATGTATGTCATCTATTAAGTTATTTGGGTATATTTATTTCCATGAATAAGAATTTAGCTATAAGAAGAAGGGTATGATCTGCTAGAATTCATATTATAATGGAAATGAAAAGAGAACTACCAAATGTCCTCCCTATATTTAAACTTGGAGAAGATTTATCTATGATTAAGGATATGGTCAAAGTTTCAAATCCATGGAAACCTATGAATGCTCAGCAAAAGAAAATTTGGAGATCTACAAGAAAAATATTCACTTATAAGAATTGTTTCGAATAGAAGGAGGATGTACCAGAAATGGTAGACATGAATACTTCAACTTCCTCTTATATTAAGACTGGTAACTCTAAGGAAGTTAAGGAGAACACTCCTTTAACACCTCCCTGTACACCTAAACTCTATGATAAGACTAAGGAGGTCTAGGGATGTATAAGATCAATCATTGATCCCTCTACAATCAAGGCTAACACTAGCTCTTTTAATAAGCAAATAGGGACACCTTTAGGAAATGTAGATACTAAAATTACCCCTAGCTATATAGACATAGAAGTTAAGTTGTTAACTTAACAGAAAGGCTCCTTGTCTACCGAATTCATTACTATTACTACAAAGAGGTCAGGTAAGAAGAAGAGTGGCTTGAAGAACCTATCACTTCTTAATGTCTTTTGACTCATGCAATGTAAGGGGCTTAAGTAGCCCTAAAAATAACAAGATTTTAAGGATTTTCTATATGAAACAAGGTTGATGTTTATCAATGTTTTGGAGACAAAAATTAGAGCAAAAAGGCTTAAGAGCTTAGACATGGGTAACAAACAGTCGATATTGTCTCAAGCATCAACAAAATCATTATAGAAGAATTATTTTGGCTTTAGACCCTAATTAAGTGGATCTTTGGCTAATCCTAACTATAAACCAATTGATCTATATGTAAGTTACCTTACTATTAGAAAAAGCTTCTTGTCTCTCTAATTTATGGTTCTAAGCTGGTTTTTCAAAGAAGAAGGTTGCATAATGACCTTAAGAACATATATTCCTCATCCACATGTCTTTGGATGGTCTTAGGGGATTTCAATAACACCATCAATTTATAGTAAGTTGAAGGTAACATTAATCCATATAGCTATAATGGTGATCTAAAGGAATGTATCTTGAAGATCAAGGTAACTGATTTAAAATGTGAGGGGAATCTATACACTTGGTATAATAAACAACAAAGAGAGTGTGAAATTAGGAAGAAATTAGACAAAGCATTGGTTTATAAGGAGTGGTGCTAAGCTTTTGCCCAAAGTTATGCAATGTTTGGTAATCCCATATTCTTGTATCATAATGTTATCATAATACAGAACTTAAATCTCTAAATAGTTTCAACATGCTTCATTTCATTTTAATAACTACTCAGTGCAAGTATAAGGGTTTGAGAAGGAAGTAAGGAAGGAAATTACTCATTAAGTTAAAGGATTAAAATTTTTTATTGATGTGAAGAAATTAGACATGGTAAAGAAGGAGCTTAAAATTATCAACTTTATAAAATATAAAGACAGTAGAAGAATGTGCTTAAGTCAAAATATAAGTTGTTTTAAATCCAAGATAAGCTCATTAACAACCATAAAAAAGTCAATCTACTTAATAAAAAAAGAAAGCATTATTTGACTATTATAAAGCTTTGAAAATTCAAGATTCAATTTTATATCAACAGTAAGAATACATTAGTTGAAGGAGAGGAATAAGAACTCTAAGATTTTTCCATAGAACAATCATGACAAGGAAGAGCCTCAATAGAATAACCTCCCTCAAAAGGCTAGATAGGGGAAGGGATGACTCACATGAGGAGATTAGTAATTAAGTGTTTAATTTCTTTACTAACAACCTGTAAACTCTTCTTACCATCACATCTTTACCTTATCTTCTAAAAGGATTCGTTACTCACCATTTTTCAACTATTGAGATTGATAGATAAGTAAACATATCTCAAATGAGGAGACTGAAAATGATCTACTTCAACTTAATCCATGTAAGGCTCCAAATCGTGATGGATTAAATGCCCTATATTAGTAGAAGTCCCAACCTTAAATCAAAGAACCAATCAAAGAACCAATACTAGAATTCTTTCAAAATAATTTTAGGTAAGTTAATAGAAAATTCATCACCCTTTTCCTAAAACTCCTAATCATTCTTCCATTATGGACTTTAGAACTATCTCATGTTACAAGACCTTGTACAAGCTAATTTATAATATCCTTTCTATAAGATTGAAAGCTATGATAAGTAGGATTATCACTGGTACTTAAGGAGCATTTGTGTATAACGGATTGATAGGTGACAACATTCTTCTTGCTTAAGAATTATTCAAATCATATGGTAAGAAGAAATCTTTGGCATTTGTACAATAAAAGTGGATTTTTATAGAGTTTTTAAGTCTATTAGCTGATCTTTTTTTTCATATGCTAAAAGCTTTTAGGTTCCCAAAACTTTCATCAGATGGATTCAACAATGTATAACCACTACATCCTTTGATATCCTTATAAATAGGCTTCTTACAAAGAGTTTCCCTAGTGGTTAGGCGCTAAAACAAGGGGACTCCTTATACCCTTATCTATTCACCTTATACATGGATTCCCTAATAAAGCTTATTAAATATAATATTAGTAATGATCCTAAAGTATTACGGGTGAGGTGGATTCACATTTACTTCTTGAAAGGAAATAGCTTTCGGGAAGTTAAGAGTTCACCAAATACCTTAAGGTTTATGAAATAGCTACCAAGTTTGAGGGAACACCTATATACCAATATTCAATGAGATAGGGAATAATGAGCTAACATCATCTTGTTTTGATAATTAGATACCTCGTTTATCAATCATCAGCTTATTAGCTCCTTCTTGCACCTATATCCCTATACCACTAGGGTTAGTAGCATCATCAATAATGGGAAAAACAGGGAATGGCATAGGAAGTCCCTTTAAATGCTAGGTGTATCAAGTCTATTAGAACTTCCTGTTGTTAATTTAGTAAATCTATATATCTAGAAAAACTAAGGATGGTGAAGGGCTAAGTCGGGTTGGCGGTTTAAAAATTTTAGCCTTAGCCCTGACCCAAGACACACAGTATGAGCAGATCGAAGCCTAATTGAGTCTAAGCTAACCTAAACTTTTTCTTTTTTAATTTAAAATTTAAAATTCCTCTTTAAATTTGATGCTGAGTTTGGTATGAATGAAGTCCTGGAGAAAGGACCATGGCACATACAAGGAAAGCCTCTGTTCTTAAGGAAATGGTGTTTGAATGGAGGAGAGTCTGTTGGACCCCGTTACTGAAGCCCAACATCGGGTACTGAAGCCTGAACTTGAGCTTATGCTACTACATGCCATTCTTATAAATCAACCACAAAC
>JANZLC010000008.1:17183901-17197203 GCA_026413385.1 Erythroxylum gracilipes | reverse complement strand
ATTTTTAATGCTTTGGATTTTGGAAGGGTTTTGGTTCAAAGAGCTTAGAAAATGCATGGGTTTTAGGTACTCTAGGAGCAATTTTAGTAAATGTACTTTGTGGATCTTCAATTTTGCAACCCATTTGAACTTGGGATTTTTATCTATAAAAAGGGAATCAAGAAAGACAAGAGGAGCAAGAGAAGAGGCACATTTGAGCAAGTTATAAGCAAGGAAATTTAAGGTGGGTTTCTTTTTTATAATTAAGTAATGAGCCATTGAAATTTCTTTCAAGAAATGACAAGAAATGATTTTTCAACTGCCTTATTCATGTGCATTTATTGCTTTTAAAATGTTGTAAGATTGTGCTACATGGTTTTATATGAATTGTGTTAATTATTGATGTATTAAATGATGGAAATGATTTTTAAAAGAATAGCAAGTTTAAGAAATTAAGTTTTGGAAATGCATATGAAATATTTTATGCTTATGAAGCATAAGTTTTGCAAAAATGTGCCATTTGGGGCAAACTATTTTCAGTTCATAAAATATGTGCTATGTGGGTTTGTGGTAGTCCTTCAAGAATGTCACGTGCACGTTGACCAAGTTATAGGCTTTTCCTACCTGCCTGGTAGTGGCACAGAGCTTCTTCATAGACTCCCTCAAGTTTATAGCTACACAAGACCATTATGTGGAAATGTGTAGTGCGTCATGTTTATGGATCTACCCAAACCGTTTTAATATGCTATATGTTCATGATAAGTTGATAAGAATGATGCATACACATTTTGCATAAACGTGCATTTTTTTACTTTAAAAATAACTATAAATGGTTTTGCTTGTTACCAATTATAAAATCGTTACCCACAGGCTTTTAGCTCACCCCCTATTCTCCTCCCCCATATCCAGTTGATGAGCAAGATATCGAGTAGTTAAGGGTCAAGGCATCACTCCAATCTTTGATTATTTTGTATTTGAAGCAAATCTTGTAAAGCAAGGCTTTAGTTGCATTTTGAGCAACTCATGATTCATGTATCTTTTGTATTTTGGGTTTTTGAGATGTTAATGTATTTGCGACTTGAAATGCCCACTAAAGCTTTGTAAAACTCTTATCTTTTGATGCAAATGGAATAAGATTGCATTTTTGCTCATGACTTCCTCTCAAGTTTATACATTGCATTTTTAAGTTTGCATAAGGAAAAAGTTCGTGTTCGAAAGTCAGGTGAAGATCTGGATTAACCTAGGATATTTTAGGCAAATGTGCCTTCTAGAAAGTTGTTGGTCTTTCTTCTAGCTTTCCAACGGTTTATAGTAGGAAATTTTTGGACATCGTAGTTTAAAGTTACGGTCTTTAAAGGGGGAGATGCTTAGGAGTATCAAGTGGTATCGTCTGCATAGACATATTATCTGTGATGACATCACATATTCTATGATAACGTCATATCGTCTATAAGGATGTATCATTTGTAGAGACGTAGCATCTGTGATGATGTCACATCATCTATGATGACATCATATCGTTTGTAAGGATGTATCATATGTAAGGATGTATCGTCTGTAAAGATGTATCATCTGTAAAGATCTATCATCTGTGATGACGTCATATCGTCTTAAGTTGACTCCGCTTCGTCTTAAGGGTGGCATCATCTTAAGTTGACTCCGCTTCGTCTTAAGAGTTGTATCGTTTTAAGTTGACTTTGCTTTGTCTTAAGTTGACTCTACTTCGTCTTAAGAGTCGCATCATCTTAAGTTGACTTTGCTTCATCTTAAGTTGACTCCGCTTCGTCTTAAGAGTTGCATCGTCTTAAGTTGACTTTACTTCATTTTAAGTTGACTTTGCTTCGTCTTAAGTTAACTTTGCTTCGTCTTAAGTTGACTCTGCTTCGCCTTAAGAGTTGCATCGTCTTAAGTTGACTCTGCTTCGTCTTAAGAGTTGCATCGTCTTAAGTTGAATTTGCTTCGTCTTAAGTTGACTCTAATCGTCTGCTTTTTGCTTCGTCTACTGCTTACTACCGTCATCTTTTTGCATCGTCTGCTTTTTGCTTCATCTGCTTTTTGCTTTGTCTGTTTCTTGCTATCGTATGCTTGTTACATCGTCTACTTTTTGCTTCGTCTACTTTTTGCTTCGCCTACTTTTTGCTATCGTCTGCTCCATTTTTTACCCTTCAGACGGTAGAATCTGTCTTCGAGGTTTTCATAAAAGTTGTAGAACTCGAAGTCTTCTACCAAGACATCCTAAAATGATCTTAATCTGATATCCCATATAATAGTTATGCTAATTGCCCAAGGCAGGTGCAATATGATTAAGGTCAAGACCCTGTTTGAGCCTTTCAACCATAACTTTATTATGGGATCTCCAAATGTGATGATTCTTGTCTCTGAATAAACTAGAGACATAGAGCCACAAATGTTCGGAACAGGTCAAAATGAAATTCTAGTTTAGGGTTTCCAAAAATATGTTCAAAAATAGGGCCCAACACTTCTGGTATCAGAGCAAAAAGAGGAATCGATGATGGTTAAGGAGAGTTCATTGGAATAAGTTCAGTGATTATGATCAAGAGTTGGGTTTTGAAAATAGGAGAAGTGAGTTGTTTTGATGTTTGTCCTGGTTGGGGCACGACACCCTTGTGGGATACGCGTTCAGATGTCACTTAGGATGTCGGACCCTTGACTCACAAGGGTGGGGTGCCCAACAGCAGATTATGCCACTATCATGGCACCTCTATCATCCTTCTATCACGCCCTAGGTTAGCTCCCGGGTCTTCTCCGTTTTCCACTCTTTGCCTTGAAACATTAGGAAACACATTAAGGCACCTCAAAAATATAAAATTGAAACTCAAAATCATGCTCCAACCCATAAAACACTTAAAACATAAATATCTACTAACTAACACAATTCTAACCTAAACACGCACTAAATAATCAAATTACAAACTAAACTATCCACAAAAACATGATGCAATCTACAACTATCAACATCCCTACCCTTAAAAGTTTGCTTGTCCTCAAGCAAACAAAATAACAAACAAAAACACAAAACACGCATATGCAATATTGAGACAATGGCTTTAACTTCACGAAACAAATTTAACTATAAACATAATCCTTCAAGTTGGTCTAACTTATTAACTTGCAAAATCTATGTCTAAGTACTTTAGACTAAATATACAAACTAATTGAGACTTTGATGTTAAGTTTATTCACCCCTATCACTTGTACACACACATTTATAATCATTTGGTCAATCAAACTTGTGACTATTCCTAATTAAGTTTTCATGAGAAGTCAAGCTACTTACAAGTTTGGTAGGTTTTTGTTAGACAAACATTCTTTTTATTAAAAAATTTTTATGGACATGAACCTAGCCTTTTTACGCGGAAGCAAACATTTGTGATGAATATTGATCCAGTTACTCAACTAGGTCATGTTTTTATTAAACAACTTGGTTGGAATGTCATTATAGTCTTTTACACAGAGGCAAATGAATGTCGATCCGGTTACTTGACTTTATTACATTCTTAACTGGCTACTAGCTCTATTCATAACTCGAAGGCCAGTGGAATGGTTATTTAATTGAAATTTATACAAACATTTTTTAACACATTACCTACCTTATAGCTTTAGCTAATCATTCTCACAAAAATATACTAGCAATGCTACTTATTCAATTGGCCTAAAATTATAAATTAATGTGACAACTTCCTAGGGTGAATAAATTAACAACGTATCATAATTAAACTACATATTTAGCTAAATTAACCTAGGTCACTAATTTCATAAGCTAATAAATCTTAGCAACCTAAAAGACTATGTCTAAGGCTAATTCTATCCTGTTAAGTCCTAGCCATTAACACATTCATATGAATCACATCATCCAAACCTAAATAGACTATCATACAATATGCAAAATTCACACTAAAAATAAAAACACACAACCCTCCCTGCACTTGAACAACACATTGTCCTCAATGTGAGAATGACACACAAACACACATAAGGGGGAGATAAGAACCACAATATACCAAAACATAAGAAGAAAATACTAACAAAAATGAAAAGAAAAGGGTTAGAACACGAAACCGACAAGGTGACTGAGCTAGTGATGGTGTTTAAGATGGAGACCCAATGTGCTTGACATCGAACTGGGTTTCCTTTCTTATAATTAGTTCAAAAAGTATAAGAGAGTTAGCAATCCAACCATTCCACATCATTAAAATCTTATTTTAGAATTTAAAACAAATCTAACTACACAACAATTTAAATCTAACAATGAAACATGTTAAGTTATGGTCATTAGCTTGACCTTCATCCTTTAAAACTCAATAAGGATCAATTATAAGTGGTTTGCTTCCACTTATGATGCCCAATTTTAGTTTTGTAGCCTATAAATAAGCTACAAATTGCAAAATGATCATAATGATAATATTGATAAAGTTGAGAAAACTAATTAATTTCAGTAATGTCCTTTTCATTAACAAATTGTCAATAAAATAGGGAATAATGAGACTCTTTGAATCTTTTATTAAGTATAGCAATTTGTTTGGTAAAAGGGTGAGATGTTCTTGTTCTTCCTTAGTCACCCCCTTTTCTTCTTCTTCTTCTTCTTCTTCTTCTTCTTCTTCTTCTGCTTCAGGAACAGAGAATTTCATAGCTTTTTCAAAGTCGATGTTCATTTTCATCTGTTCTTCTTCCTTTTAAAGATTCGAACACATCACTTCTCCTAAATAAGTCACCCTCCTTTGGATTCTTTAATACATCATTCATGTTGAATGTCATTTGTCATTACTAATCCAAAGGATAATGTTCTCTTCATAGACATCTACTAAAGCTTTTTTGATGTTCAAGCGTGGTATACCAAGATCTGAAGAATAATATGGATTCCAAGTGTGATAGCTTGACATGGCTCTATTGAATTTACTTTCATATTGCGCAGACAATTTTCCACACTTCTATTACAAAACTCCCTGGAAAGTTGTCTGATTTGAACCTCTAGGTTATGAATAGAAGAGGTATGATCTTCTATTACTTGCTCAAACTTCTCTTCTATTCTTTTCTGGGTATCTTCCATTTCTATGAGCTTATCCATGATTTTATCTAGCTTGGAATCCCATGAATTGGACTCATCTTGTTGAAATCCTAATAGGTCTTTATGTCCCATAAGAGTGTGTACATTGTTAGACCAATAGAAATCTGGGTAGTTTTGCCACCCCGAAGTGTATGTGTTCATATAAGGATGATAATTTTCCATGCTAAATTGTGCCTCATAGAAGTCCACAAGAGTTTCTTACTCCCTATAATTTATATGCTCCATCATTGTTCTTTTCATTTCTTCTTAGCATTTAACCTTTTTAATTCCTCATAGTCACCTTATGATGTCCAAAAGATGTGCCTTTGACTTCCACCCAAACTTCCTTCCTTTTTTTGTTAATTTCTTAATCCTTAGACTAAAAGAATTAAACTAATCCTACGCCTATAAACATAGGAATTTGATTGCAGGAATTCAACTCAAGAAATTAACACAAAACAAGAATTGAAATTGAGCAACACAAAAGGTCACTATGGAAATTAGCCAAGAGAAATTACCAAGTTATGAAAGAGGGGATTGTACCTATCATTAATACTAACCTGGCCAATTATATGTTATCGAGGTGTCAGTTCTATACTATCATAGGGGAATTACTCTCTCTCGAGTTATAATCTCGCGCCCTAAATCATTAACCCTAATTAAATTATGGAATTTGCAATCTATCAATTTATAAAAGACCCATAATTAAAATTAGATCAGAAGCTCTTTACTAAACTACCAGGTCTCATACAGAATCTCTCTCTGCATAAAAACTGATATGATTAACTACGTGGTCTATTATATCACCTAACTTTTATTAACCCAATCCAAAATTTTTATACAACTCACCCTCTCGGTTTGTTACTGAAATATGTAAAAATCGAAGTTAATCACTTCACCAATCAATAAAACAAAATTCAACTATATTAACATTATATCAAAGTAAAATCCCGAAGGAAGAGTTAGAACATCATCAACAATCCAAAATCCATTTCAATCTTATACACTTAATGAACAAAAATGAAATGGAAAGGAAATAGAACTTAGATTGGACAATCCAAGAAGGAAGCAACATTGGGACTCACTTCTCCTTCCTCTTCTTCTCTCTCCCTCTTCTTTTCTCTCTCTCTCTCTTGAACTTTCCAAAAGTGGCAAACTATAGAAGCTCCCTTAGGGTTACATCCTTAAGTCATATATAGCATTTCCAATTAGGGCAACCCTAGGGTCTTTTCTAGGTCCGAAAAGTTTGAAAAATCCTTCGAAAACTTAAGTGGCATGATCATGGCTAGGAGTTTTTACTTCTTTCATGATTGTGGCTCATAACAACACGATCGTGGCTTCCTGCACCAGCTTCTGTCATGATCATAGCATATTCCTCACGATCGTGGCTCCTTGCTATTGTTTCTGTTACGATCATAGCATATTTGCCACAATCGTGGCCCTAGGTTATTTCTCGAGTCTTCTCCAAATCTCCTCAAATTGCCCTGAAACACTAACAAACATATAAAGGCATCTCATAAATATAAAATTGAAGTTCAACATCATGTTTTAACCCACAAAACACTTAAACGCAAATATTTACTAACACAATTCTTTCACAAACGTGGCGGATTATTCCACGATCATGGAACCTCTATCATCCTTCTGTCACGCCCTGGGTTAGCTCCCGATTCTTCTTTATTTTACACTCTTTTCCCTAAAAAACTAGAAAACATATTAAAGTAACTCAAAAAAATAAAATTGAAACTTAAAAGTATGCTTTAGCTTATAAAACGCTTAAAACATAAATATCTACTAATAAACAAAATTCTAACCTAAACACGCACTAAACAATCAAATTAATAACCAAAAACACACTAAACTACCCACAAACACACGATACAATCTACACCTATCAATATCATTAAAATTGGGAAATCCTTTATATGAATAGATCTATCATAATTAAAAGGAGTTGATTGCAAACCTAGAGATAAATCGACTTCAATCCTCTGGATTAAGTTCAAACCTAATGGCGAATTTCATAAATTGATAATGCAATCCTATGAACTTAACTAGAAAGATTTCGATTAATTAAACTATGGGCTAGTTGTTAGTAGTCTTGAGAGAGTTATTAAAATAAGATAGGAATTTACACACTCCAATAATTAATAAAATAATTATAAGGTAAGAGGTTAATTAATAAATGATTTTTAGGGGAGATTCATCACTTAGACACTAATATTTGATATTGAGTTTTCTAAGCAATTTCCTTTGTTCTTTATTCATTATTGTTTCCTTTTTTGATTTGTTTAAGTTTTATTTTGAGTTAAAATCCAACATCCAATTTGTAAGCTAGATAGTAAGAGAAAGGTAATTACTAGTACTTATTGTCTTATGGGATCGAGTCGTACTTGTCTATGCTAGCAACAACTATATCGTGCACTTGCTGTTAAATTAATATTGGTGTAGAAACGGTCAACCAAGTTTTTGGCACCGTTGTCGGGGATAGCAATATTAGAAACACCTATATTTTATTATTCTAGCAATATTTATTTTGTTCTGATTTATTTTTGTTTCTCTTTTATTTTATTTTATTTTCTTGTATTTATTTTATTTTATTTCTCTTGTATTTTATTATATTTGTGGGTTATTTTTTAATTACCTTTTGAACTTCTCTACATTGATGATATGTCTATGGATTATTTTTAGGGATTAAAGTTTAACGTCATAGCCACAACACAAAATATAAGGATGGAGCAATCAATATTCTCACGAGAGCTATGATATGTCTTCGCAATATGTAATATGACCCTACTAGAAAGAGCTAGTTCCTTATATGTTTTCAAAAGCTTAACTGATATTCATTATGTGTTGCAACATTTATGGGAGTAAATATTTCAATCATAAATGTCAAACGCCAACCTACATGTGGGAGCAACCAAGCATCTACAACCAACCACAAGGTGCATCATATCAGAATATATGTACAATTTAGAATGGAGCAACCCCTTTATGTATATGGATGGAATGACTATGCTCCAACTAAATATGTACAACAAAAGCAGGATTACAAAAGTATTATAGATAAACTAATAGACTACCTTGCCAACCATGTAACTAGCTAATGTGCATTCAAGGAGAAATTTTCTTTACTTGAATATGATACATTTCAAGAAGGCAAAGGGGTAACTACTACTCTGGAAGATTGAATGACCAAATTTGTTTAAGAATCAATTATGAGGCATCATAAAATAGAGGCTTGTATATATAGTACGGTGAATTAGATCAATCAGTTGGTGAAGATATTTTCTAAAAAATCTACAGGGGAATTTGCCTTTTACTACTAACACAAATCCTAAAGAATATGGAATGGAAATCTCCCTTAGGAGTGGAAAAGAGCTTCCAGTAAAAGAAGAAGAAGAAGTAGAGGAAGACTCTATCCAAGAAGAGCAAGTAGAGAAGTGGTGAGAGATAGTTGAAGAAGAAGACGAGCCAGAAACCTTTTTCCAAGAAAAAGAAGAAGAAGAATGGACAAAGGGGGTTGAGGAAGAAATGGTGAAGGAATCAAACAAGGAAACTTTTAACGAAGTATTGGTAGCATCTTAAGTACGAAGGGTTCCCACTTCCTACAAGACAAACTGTTTGAACCCATTTGAAGATTCAAGGAGTTTCATCATCCCATATTTTATTAACAATTTTTCATTAAAAAGAGCATTAATGGAGTCCATTGGAATTATTAATTTGATAAATTATGCTCTTATTATTATCTCGCAACATGTGGCTTACTTATAGGTTATAAAACCATTATTTGGAGAACGGTATAAGTAAGCCACTGATTATAGACCCAGGATGAGGGTAATGTGCAGGGTATGTTGAGCTAATAATGCTAAATAAGCATTGCATGGCATGAATTACGATAGGTTTTATTTTAATTTTATGTTATTTCTATTTTCATATTGTGTATTTATTTTTATTTGTGTTACTTTATTTTTATTGTTTTTACCCTTTCTTTATATTTTACAAGGATGTTAATCTAATATTGGATGGATAATCCCTAAATCATAATTAGAAAATCATATTATTCAGGAAAGTGTCAACTTTACTTTCTCACTTATTATATGTGCTTATATTGCATACATTGGGGACAATGTATGATTTTAAATGTGAGGAAGGGGTTAATGATTTTCATATTCTTATTATAATCTTGGTTATTAAATTTTATCAACTGACATCCTAAATTAGTTGAAATCTTTCCATCAATACTTTACTTCATTAATGAATATTGATTTGAATTAGTATGCAAGAGGATGATATTTAGAATAAAATTGCTTTTATAAGTCATAATTTTTAACAGTCATTGAGATAGTCAAATTGAATGAAATTGCATATTATTTACACACATATAACAAATTTTTTAATGAGCTTTTGAGTCTAAGAGCACAATTTTAATAAGTTGAAGCTCTTTTATTCATTCATGTGTGTTATCATGTATAGTTGAATGATTCTAGAACTTGCTTTTATTATTCATATTGAGATCATATTATGTTAAATTAGAAGCATTGAAGTAATAAAGACACTTAGATTCAACATTTGTTGTGCCTATTTCTTTAATAATTACCGTACCTTAATTGATCTCTTAGGGATAACTGAGTTGAGTCATAGCTTTTTTCATTGATTATACCCAATTATTAACCTTTATCATATTTTTATTTAAAACCTTTTTATTGTTTTGAACCCTGAAGGTTATTAACATTACTTACATATTTGAAACTTGAAATTTTGAGGAGTCTAATATTTCTTTAATTGTGGTACATAATGAATGCTCGATAAAATATATATTGCCATTCAAAAAAAAATTATAACCAAAGGAAAGAAGGGAAAAAAATTATATTACCAATGGATTTATCATTAAAGGACATGTTTATTGTTAATAAGTTTCTTGTAATGTTTCCCTTTTGTAAATTCCTTCAAATTTATCACCTTTTTATTATCCCAATCATAACTTTCCTAAGCTCCATTACAACATTATAAAGACCTTTTGAAATTTGTGTCTAGTTACATATATGATATGGAGATGGAGATGTGATAATATTGGAAGCCTATGGTAAGAATTCTATTTTGTATTTGATTCGAGTGTTTGATACTTTTCATCTTAAACACTTGAATGCATTGAGTGAAACCTTAGTAAGGGTGATTTACACTTTTGATTTCAATAAGATTATTGATGTGATTCTTATTAATATTGCCTTATGAAGTTAGATTTAGGATAACTTAATTCTAATTGTATGTTAATTGGATCAATATGATTTGATGATTTAAAGTATGGATGGACAGATTTAGGTTAAAGAAGGATGGATATATGTCAAGTTGATAATTTAGATTATGATTTGCTTGAGGATAAGCAAAAGCTTAAGTGTGGGGATGTTTGGTAGATGTATATTTGACTATAATTATACACTGATATTTAATGTCTTTTGTTTGATACTTATAGTTTTGTTGTATGTTAGGTACTTAATTCTCTCCAAGTACATTTATATATTATAATTGCCTTCGTGGACCAAAAGGAGACAATTATAGATGAAATTGTGGCATCCAAAGATTTGAAGCATCTTAGATATATATGGCCATATAGTGGCTATGTAAGTCTTTGTGAACATATAAAGTCACAATTTTAAGGGCACTTGGAGCTACATAGGCACCTACATAGTCGTGTAAGTGATTGTGTATGTCCCAGTAATCCTAGTTTTTATTATAAAAGGACATAAATGGAGGAAAATAGAGGTGTGTTGACTTTTATAGTAGATTCTAGATGTGAAGAATGTAGAGAAGAGACAATTTTGATAAAGGAACGTGGAGAACGTGAAGAATTCATCAAGAGATCCAATAAATTACGACATCAAACCTTAAACTTGCAAAAACATTCAATAGAAGAAAATGGGATATTTAGAATTATGATTCCTTTGTTTTTTATTCGTTTTTCTTCCTGTTTATCTTTGATTTCATTTTCTAGTATATTTAACTAAACTTGTTTAACATTTAGGTTTGATGAACCCTAATTGTGATAACAATATGTCTTGATTCTTTTATTTAACGCAATTATTTTGATTGATTTATTATGATTCAATTATTAGTTGTATGCATGCTCTAATATATCTAAAATATCAGTACATGATTTGATTTCATAGCAGTGAGATTGAGAAATTCTTTGTATAAATAGATCTACCATAATTGGAAGGAGTTAATTGCAAAGCTAGAGATAGGTTGACATAAATCTTCTAGATTCGGGTCCAAACTAATAAAAAAATTCATGAATTGATAATGCAATCCTATAAACTTTAACTAGAAAGATTTGGGTTAATCAACCTGTGGATTAGTTGTTAGTAGTCTCGAGAGAGTTATTAACATAAGATAGGAATTTTCACGGCCCAATAATCAATAAAATATTGCAAGGTAAAAAGTTAATTATTTAATATTTTTTAGGGGGATCCATCACCTAGACATTAATCTTTAATATTGAGTTTTCTGAGCAACTTCCTTTATTCTTTGTTCATGATTGTTTCTTATTTTATTTTATTTGTTTAAGTTTTATTTTTAATTAAAAAGCCAACATCCAATTTATGGGCTAGATAATAAGAAAAAGGTAGTTACTAGTATTTACTGTCTTCGTGGGATCGATCCGTACTTGCCTATACTAATTACAAATATTTGTGCACTTGCGGTTAAATTAATATTGGTGGAGAAATGACCAATTAATAAGTATTTACTGCAAATGAAATTATAATAAGATTATAATTATGAGATTCATATTACATTTATGTTTTGTCCCTAAATTGTTCCTAGTCATTGTTCTATTAAGCCTGGATGTTAACGGAATGTAAAATGACTAGCATACGTTTTGTTTTTTCTTATAAAGGAAGTAGTTGATCTCATAAACTAAAGTATGGAGATACTTAAACAAAGTGTGGGTGCTTGTTAACGTTACTTGTATGTCTATGAAATTCTCATTGCAATGATCGTATAAGTCTTTGACTTGAGGTATCCAAAGTTATCTTGTATATGGATTGTCATGTTTTGATACTACTTATCACCTATTCTGATTATAGGTTATCTAGTCAGTATTTATTGGATGTAACATGAACTATATGGAGGTGGTTGAATAATTAATATAGGATTTACCAACCTAAAGTAATAAGGAAGAATTTTATGTTGTTCTCTATTACTATTAACTCGGGAAATCCTTAGCTCAAGTAGAATGGCCTTTTTTTAAATAGTATACAAATGTCATTAATTGAATCAATTGCTAATGGCAGAGAACTAATATGATGTTTAATTGGAGAAGTAAAGATATATTTAATTATAATTATTGTAGCACCCCACTCCCACAAGACCCAAACCCAACATTGACAGTGATATCCGAGTCTGTGCCCCGTGAGGGTGGCGTGCTAAAACACTCAGTCAGTCCGAAAGCGATACTTTTTGAAAAAAAAAACAGAAAACACAATATGCGGAAGGCAATAATCAAATAGGGCATAAGCCCTTTTCAATCATATAATGCAATTTACAACATTCCCATATTGCCAATTGGGCCCTTTTCACAATTACAAATACTTTAGTCATTTCAAAACATAAGTTTATACAAAGGTTGTGGAATATAAGATTCAGTACAAAATTAAAGACATGTAATGCAGACGCGAACTAATCCCGACCCCTATCCTTCACTTGGAAGCTGAAGGTATACTCCCGTTTTCTTTTCGGGGTATTCTTTTGATCCTGAAAAATATTTGCAAATTTTGGGTGAGTTTTGCAAACTCAGTGAGTGACCATCATCGATGGTTCACTCATCACATAATACATACAATTCACACATCACATTTCATTTCACATTTCACATTATTACACATATTCATATCATTTCACATTATTTCACATGTTCGTATCATTTCACATTATAGTGCTAAATCACTCATAGTATGCATATGCAATACACGTGAGACTCACTTTCTATTTGTTATTGCCGTTATGACCGAGTGTCTTTTTATTCACTCGTATCCCTTTATGGATACCGAGCAGTAGAATACATCATCCCATATCTCTTTGCGGATACCGGGGACAGTCGCATTTGAGCCCGAGGCTCTAATCACATTCTAAGCTCTTGGCTCTTTTCGCATTCTGAGCTTTAAGCTCCTTTTTCCTGACGAATCCGGTCATAACTTCCTTTATCTTTCATGCATTCATGCAATGGAATGCATCACTGACATTGCATGCACTTATTTGAT
>JANZLC010000008.1:17159118-17183801 GCA_026413385.1 Erythroxylum gracilipes | reverse complement strand
CCCCCCCCCCCCCCCCCCCCCCCCCCCCCCCCCCCCCCCCCCCCCCCGCGCCCAGGAGATAGAAAAAGTGCATATCAAAATTTACTGAAGCCTCGATCGATTACCAAACGACCTCTGATCGGGATGAAATTTTGGTATTCTGTTCTTAAGTCTTACCTCTTGACATCTAACAGTTAGAATCTAATTTGAGGCTCTCTAACTTAGTTTTTTTCTTTTTAGACCTCTTTGTATACGAGTTTGTATTATGTCATGTATTGGTGATTATTAGATTTTTTTTTCCAAAAAGAGAATTGCCCAGAAGAAAGAGAAAGTTCATATCCAAATTTGCTCTAATCTCGATTGATGACCAAATGACCTCTAATCGGGATGAAATTGTAGTATGTTGTTCCTGAAACTTACCTTTTGACATCTAACAGTTAGAATCTGATTTGGAGCTCTCTAACTTAGTATTTTCTGTCTGACCCTCCTTATATACGAGTTTGTATTATGTCATATTTGGGTGATAATTATTAGATTTTGTTGTACAAAAGGAAAAATTGCCCAGAAGAGAGAGAAACTACATATCAAAATTTCCTCCAGCCTTGATCGAAAACCAAACGACCTCTGATCGAGATGAAATTTTAGTATGTTATTCCTGAGTCTTACCTCTTGACATCTAACGGTTAGAATCTAATTTAGAGCTCTTTAATATAGTTGTTTTTGTCTCCTTGTATACGAGTTTGTATTATGTCATGCTTGGGTGATGATTATTAGATTTTATTCTAGGAACAAACTTCCTTGATAATTGTGTTTATCTCTAGTTGATCTCTTGGGGGGGGAGTGCCCAGAAGAGGGATAATATGCATATCAAAATTTGCTTAAGCCTCGATCAATTATCAAACAACTTCTAATCGGGATTAAATTTTAGTATGTTGTTCCTAAGTCTTACCTATTGACATCAACCGATTAGAATCTGATTTGAAGCTCTTTAATTTAGAATTTTCTTTCTAGCTCTCTTTGTATACGAGTTTGCATTATGTCATATATTGGTGATTATTTTTATATTCTTTTGTGCCAAAGAGAAAAGTGCCCAGAAGAGAGAGAAAGTCCATTTCAAATTTGTTGTAGCCTTGATCGATGACCAAACGACCTCTGATCGGGATGAAATTTTTGTATGTTATTCCTCAGTCTTACATCTTGACATCTATCTATTAGAATCTTATTTGAAGTTCTCTAACTTAGATTTTTTATTTCTAGCTCTTTTTGTATACGAGTTTGTATTATGTCATATATTGGTGATGATTATTTTCTTTTTTGTGGCAATGAGAAAGGTGCCCAGAACAAAGAAAAAGGTCATATCAAAATTTGCTCTAGCCTCGATCGATAGCCAAACAACCTCTGATTGTGTTGAGATTTTAGTAAGTTTTTCCTTGGTCTTGCCTCTTGACTCCTAACGGTTAGAATCTGATTTGGAGATCTCTAACTTAGTATTTTCTGTCTAGCTCTACTTGTATGAGCGTTTGTATTATATCATATTTAAGTGATGATTATTAGATTTTGTTGTGCAAAAAAGAAAAGTGCCTAAAAGAGAGAGAAATTGCATATCAAAATTTGCTCCAGCCTCAATCGATGACCAAACGACCTCTGATCGGAATGAAATTTTAGTATGTTGTTCCTGAGTCTTCTCTCTTGACACATGTTAGAATTTGATTTGAAGCTCTCGAGCATAGTATTTTCTTTCTAGCCCCCTTTGCTTACGAGTTTGTATTATGCCATATAGGTGATTATTATTAGATTTTTTGTGTCAAAGAGAAAAGTTCATATCAAAATTTCCTCTAGTCTTAATCGATGACCAAATGACCTCTGATCGTGATGAAATTTTAGTAAGTTGTTCCTAAGTCTTCCCTCTTGACATCTGACAGTTAGAATCTGATTTGCAGGTCTCTAACATAGAAATTTCATTCTATCCTCCTTGTATATGAGTTTGTATTATGTATTATTTAAGTGATGATTATTATATTTAGTTGTTTTAAAAAAAAGAGCCCAGAAGAGAAAGAAAGTTCATATCAAAATTTACTCTAGTCTCGATCGATTACCAAACGACCTCTAATTGGGATGAAAATTTAGTATGTTGTTCCTGAAACTTGCCTCTTGACATCTAACGATTAGAATCTGATTTAGAGCTTTCTAACTTAGTAGTTTATGTCTGGCCCTCCTTGTATACGAGTTTGTATTATGTCATATTTGAGTATTGATTATTAGATTTTATTGTGGTAAAAAACATCCTTCAAAATTATGTTTATCTCTAGTTGATCTCTTGGGGGGGAGTGCCCAGCAGAAATTAGTATTTTCTTTTTAGACCTCTTTGTATATGAGCTTGTATTATGACAAATATTGGTGATGATTATTAAATTTTTTTGTGTCAAAGAGAAAAGTGCCCAAAAAGAGAAAGTTCATATCAAAATATGCTCCCACCTCAATCGTTGACCAAACGAACTCTGATCGGGATGAAATTTTAGTATGTTATTTTTGAGCTTTACGTCTTTACATCTAACGGTTAGAATATAATTTGGAGCTCTCTAACTTAGTTGTATCTATCTAGCCCTCCTTGTATACGAGTTTGCATTATATCATGTTTGGGTGATGATTATTAGATTCTATTGTGGCAACGAACTTCCTTGATAATTGTGTTTATCTCTAGACGATCTCTCTGGGGGGAGTGCCTAGAAGAGAGAGAATGATTTCTTAAGCCTCGATCTATTACCAAATGATTTCTAATCGGGATTAAATTTTAGTATGTTGTTCCAAAGTCTTACCTCTTGACATCCGCCAATTAGAATCTGACTTGAAGCTCTCTAACTTAGAATTTTCTTTCTAGCTCTTTTTCTATGCGAGTTTGTATTATGTCATATATTGGTGATTATTATTATATTCCTTTGTTCCAAAGAGAAAAGTGCCTAGAAGAGAGAAAAAGTTCATATCAAAATTTGCTCTAACTTCGATTGATGACCAAACGACCTCTAATTGGGATGAAATTTTAGTATATTATTCTTGAGTCTTGCCTCTTGACATCCATCGGTTAGAATCTGATTTGAAACTCTTTAACTTAGAATTTTCTTTCTAGCTCTCTTTATATACGAGTTTGTATTATGTCATATATTAGTGATAATTATTATATTCTTTTGTGTCAAAGAGAAAAGTTCCTAGAAGAGAAAGAACGTTCATATCAAAAATTGCTCTAGCTTCGATCTATAACCAAACGACCTCTAATCGGGATGAAATTGTAGTATATTATTCCTGAGACTTACCTCTTGACATCCAACGATTAGAATCTGATTTAAAGCTCTCTAACTTAGTATTTTTCAGTCTAGCTCTACTTGTATACGAATTTCTATCATGTCATATTTGAGTGATGGTTATTAGATTTTGTTGTGCAAAAAAGAATAATGCTTAGAAAAGAAAGAAAATGCATTTCAAAATTAGTTTCGGCCTTAATCGAAGACTAAACGACCTGTGATCGGAATGAAAATTTAGTATATTGTTCCTGACTCTTGCCTCTTGACATCTAACGGTTAGAATCTGATTTGAAGCTCTCTAACTTAGAATTTTCTTTCTAGCCCTCTTTATATACAAGTTTGTATTATGTTATATATTGGTGATGATTATTATATTTTTTTGTGCCAAAGAAAAATGTCCCCAGAATAGAGAGAAAGTTCATATCAAATTTTGCTCTAGCCTCGATCGATGACCAAACGATCACTAATTGAGATGAAATTTTAGTATGTTGCTCCTGAGTCTTGCCTCTTAACTTCCAACGGTTAGAATCTGATTTGGAGCTCTCTAAATTAGTATTTACTATCAAGCACTCTTTGTATACGAGTTTGAATTATGTCATATTAGAGTGATGATTACTAGATTTTATTGTGCAAAAAAGAAAAGTGCCCAGAAGAGAGGGAAAGTGCATATCAAAATTTGCTCTAGCCTCAATTGATGAACAAACGACCTCTGATCGGGATGAAATTTTAGTATTTTATTCCTGAATCTTGCCTCATGACATCCAACGGTTAGAATCTGATTTTAAGATCTCTAACTTAGTAATTTCTTTCTAACACTTTTTGTATACGAGTTTTTATTATGTTATATATTGGTGATGATTATTAGATTTTTAAGCCAAAGAGAAAAGTGCCCAGAAGAGAGAGAAAGTTCATATCAAAATTTGATGTAGTCTCGATCGATGACCAAACGAACTCTGATCGGGATGAAATTTTAGAATGTTGTTCCTGAGTCTTACCTCTTGACATCCAACGGTTAGAATCTGATTTGGAGATTTCTACCTTAGTATTTTCTGTCTAGCACTCCTTGCATGTGAGTTTGTATTATGTCATATTTGGGTGAGATTATTAGATTTTTTTGTGTCAAAGAGAAAAGTGCAAAGACAAGAGAGAAAGTGCATATAAAAATTTGTTTAAACCTCGATCGATTACCAAACGACCTCCGATCGGGATGAAATTTTAGTATGTTGTTCCTGAGTCTTGCCCCTTGACTTCTAATGACTAGAATCTGATTTCGAGCTCTCTAACTTAGTATTTTCTATCTACCACTCCTTGTATACGAGTTTCTATTATATCATATTTGAGTGATGATTATTAGATTTTCTTGTTTAAAAAAGAAAAGAGCCCATAAGTGAGGGAAAGTGAATATCAAAATTTGCTCTAGCCTCAATCGATGAACAAATGACTTCTGATCGTGATGAGATTTTAGTATGTTTTTCCTGAGTCTTGCCTCTTGACTCCTAACGGTTAGAATCTGATTTGGAGCTCTCTAACTTAGTATTTTTTGTCTAGCTCTACTTGTATGCAAGTTTGTATTATGTCATATTTAAGTGATGATTATTAAATTTTGTTGTGTAAAAAAGAAAAGTGCCCAAAAGAGAGAGAAATTGCATATCAAAATTTGTTGCAGCCTCAATCGATGACCAAACGACCTCTGATCGGGATGAAATTTTAGCATGTTGTTCCTGAAACTTGCCTCTTGTTATCTAACAGTTAGAATCTGATTTAGAGCTATCTAACTTAGTAGTTTCTATCTAGCCCTCCTTGTATACGAGTTTGTATTATGTCATATTTGAGTATTGATTATTAGATTTTGTTGTGGCAAAGAACCTCCTTCATAATTGTGTTTATCTCTAGTTGATCTCTCGGGGGGATTGCCCAGAAGAGAGAGAATGTGCATATCATAATTTGCTTATTATTTTTTTGTGTCAAAGAGTAAAGTGCCCAGAAGAGAGAGAAAGTTCATATCAAAATTTGCTCCAGCCTCAATCGTTGACCAAACAAACTCTGATCGAGATGAAATTTTAGTATGTTATTTCTATGTCTTACCTCGTAACATCTAACAGCTAGAAATTTAGATCTCTCTAACTTACTAGTATCTGTCTAGCCCTCCTTGTATATGAGTTTGTATTATATCATATTTGGGTGATGATTATTAGATTTTGTTATGGCAACAAACTTCCTTGATAATTGTGTTTATCTCTAGATGATCTCTCGAGGGGGATTGCCCAGAAGAGAGAGAATGTGCATATTGTATTTTGCTTAAGCCTCGATCGATTACCAAACGATCTCTAATCGGGATTAAATTTTAGTATGTTGTTCCTAACTCTTACCTCTTGACGTCCACCGGTTAGAATCTAATTTGAAGCTCTCTAACTTAGAATTTTCTTTCTAGCTCTTTTTGTATGCGAGCTTGTATTATGTCATATATTGCTGATTATTATTATATTCCTTTGTGCTAAAGAGAAAAGTGCCTAGCGGAGAGAGAAAGTTCATATCAAAATTTGCTCTAAAGTCTAAGTTAAAGAGCTTCAAATCAGATTCTAACCATTGGATGTTAAGAGGCAAGACTCAGGAACAACATATTCAAATTTCATCTCGATTAGAGGCCGTTTTTTAATTGATTGAGGCCGAACCAAAATTTGATAAGTGCTTTCTCTCTCTTTTGGGCACTTTTCTTTTTTGCACAACAAAATCTAATAATCATCACGCAAATATGACATAATACATACTCATATACAAGTAGGGCTAGAAAGAAAATACTAAGTTAGAGATCTCCAAATCAGATTCTTACCATTGGGTGTCAAGAGACAAGACTCAGGAACAGTATACTAAAATTTCATCATGATCAGAGGTCGTTTTGTCATCGATCGAGACCAGAGTAAATTTTGATATGAACTTTCTATCTCTTTTGGGCACTTTTCTTTTTGCCACAACAAAATCTAATAAGGAGGACTAGATAGAAACTACTAAGTTAGAGAGCTCAAAATTAGCTTCTAACCGTTGGATGTCAAGAGGTAAGACTCAGGAATAACATACTAAAATTTCATACCGATCAAAGGTCATTTTGTCATCGATCGAGGCTAGACCAAATTTTGATTTACACTTTCTCTCTCTTCTGGACAATTTTCTTTTTTGCATAACAAAATCTAATAATCTTAACTCAAATATGACATATTACAAACACATATATAAGGAGGGCTAGATAAAAAATACTAAGTTAGAGATCTCCAAATCAGATTATAACCATTGGATGTTAAGAGGCACGACTCAGGAACAACACACTCAAATTTCATCCCGATCAGAGGTCGTTTGGTCATCGATTAAGACTAGAGAAAATTTTTATATGAATTTTCTCTCTCTTCTAGGCACTTTTTTATTTGGCATAAAAAAATATAATAATCATCACTCAAATATGACATAATATAAATCGTATATAAGGAGGGCTATACAAAAATGCCAAGTTAGAGAGCTCCAAATCAGATTCTAATTGTTTGATGTCAAGAGGCGAGATCAGGAACATCATACTAAAATTTCATCCCGATTAGAGGTCGTTTGGTCATCTATTGAGGTTAGAGCAAAATTTGATATGCTCTTTCTCTCTCTTCTGGGCACTTTTCTTTTTTGCACAACAAAATCTAATAATCACTACTTAAATATGACATAATACAAACTCGTATGCAAGGAGGTCTAGACAGAAAATGCTAAGTTAAAGAGCTTCAAATAAGATTCTAACCGTTGGATGTCTAGAGACAAGACTTAGGAACAACATTAGAGAGAGTTTCGTCTTCTGTTGAGGCTAAAGCTAATTTTGATATAAACTTCCTCTCTTTTGGCCACTTTTCTTCTTTGCGCAACAAAATCTAATAATCATCACTCAAATAGGACCTAATATAAACTTGTATACAAGGATGGCTAGACTAAAAATACTAAGTTAGAGAGCTCCAAATCAGATTCTAACCGTTGGATGTCAAGAGGCAAGACTTAGGAACAACATACTAAAATTTCATCTCGATTAAAGGTCGTTTGTTCATCGATCGAGGCTAGAGCAAATTTTGATAGGCACTTTCTCTCTTTTTTGGGCACTTTTCTCTTTTGCACAAACAAATATAATAATCATTACTAATATATGAGATAATACAAACTCGTATACAAAGAGAGCTAGAAAGAAAATTTTAATTTAGAGAGCTTCAAATCAGATTCTAACAGTTAGATGTCAAGAGGCAAGACTCAGGAAAAACATACTAAAATTTCATCCTGATCAGAGCTCGTTTGGTAATCGATTGAGGCTGGGGAAAATTTTGATATGCCTTTTCTCTCTCTTCTGGACACTTTTCTTTTTTTCACAACAAAATCTAATAATCATAACTCAAATATGACATAATACAAACTCTTATACATGTAGGGCTAGATAAAAAATACTAAGCTGGAGAGTTCCATATTGGATTCTAATCATTGGGTGTCAAGAGGCAAGACTCAGGAACAACATACTAAAATTTCATTACGATCAGAGGTTGTTGGGTCATCGATTGAGGCTAGAAAAAAATTTGATATGGACTTTCTATCTCTTCTGGGCGCTTTTCTCTTTGGCGCAAAAAAATATAATAATCATCACCAATATATAACTTAATACAAACTCGTATACAGAGAGAGAAAGAAACAAAATTCTAAGTTAGAGAGCTTCTAATCAGATTCTAATCATTAGATGTTAAGATGCAAGGCTTAGGAACAACATACTAAAATTTCATCTTAATCAGAGGTCGTTTGGTTATCAATTCAGGCTGGATTAAATTTTGATATGCACTTTCTCTCTCTTCTGGGCACTTTTCTTTTTTGCATAACAAAATCTAATATTCATCACTCAAATATGACATATTACAAACTCGTATACGAGGAGGGCTAGAAAAAATGCTAAGTTAGAGAGCTCTAAATCAAATTTTAACCGTTGGGTGTCAAGAGGTAAGACTCAGGAATAACATACTTAAATTTCATCCCGATCAGAGGTCATTTGGTCATCGATCAAAGATATAACAAATTTTGATATGGACTTTCTCTCTTTTTTGGGCACTTATTTTTGGCAAAAAAATATAATAATAGCCACCAATATATGACATCATACAAACTTCTATACAAAGAGAGCCATAAAGAAAATTCTAAGTTAGAGAGGTTCAAATCATATTCTAACTGTTGGATGTCAAGAGGCAGGACTTAGGAACAACATACTAAAATTATCAAGGAAGTTCTTTACCACAACAAAATCCAATAATCATCCCCCAAATATGACATAATAAAAAATCGTATATAAGGAGGGCTAGATAAAAACTATTAAGTTAAAGAGCTCTAAGTTAGATTCTAATTGTCAGAGGTCATTTTGTCATCGATCGAGGCTGGAGTAAATTTTGATATGTAATTTCTCTCTCTTCTGGGCACTTTTCTTTTTTGCACAACAAAATCTAATAATTGTCACTCAAATATGACATAATACAAACTCGTATACAAGAAGGGCTAGATAGAAAATAGTAAGTTAGAGAGCACCAAATCAGATTCTAACCGTTTGCTGTCAAGAGGAAAGACTCAGGAACAACATACTAAAATTTCATCTTGATTAGAGGTCGTTGGGTCATCTATTGAGGTTAGAGCAAATTTTGATATGGACTTTCTCTCTCTTCTCGGCACTTTTCTTTTTTTCCAAACAAAATCTAATAATCATCACTCCAATATGACATAATACAAACTCGTATATAAGGAGGGCTAGACAAAAAATACAAAGCTTAAGAGCTTCAAATCAGATTCTAACCGTTCGATGTCAAGAGGCAAGACTAAGGAAGAACATATTAATCGATCGAGGCTTAAGCAAATTTTGATATGCACTTTCTCTCTCTCCTGGGCACTCCCCTAAGAGAGATCAACTAGAGATAAACACAATTATCAAGGAAGTTCTTTGCCACAACAAAATCGATATGACATAATAAAAACTCGTATATAAGGAGGGCTAGACAGAAACTACTAAGTTAGAGAGCTCTAAATCAGATTCTAACCGTTGGATGTTAAGAGGTAAGACTCAGGAACAACATGTTAAAATTTCATACCGATCAGAGGTCATTTTTTCATCAATCGTGGTTGGAGTAAATTTTTATATGCACTTTCTCTCTCTTATGAGCACTTTTCCTTTTGCACAACAAAATCTAATAATTATTACTTAAGTATGACATAATGCAAACTCGTATACAAGGAGGGCTAGGCAAAAATTACTAAGTTGTAGAGCTTTAAATTAGATTCTAACCCTTGGGTGTCAAGAGGCAAGCCTCAGGAACAACATACTAAAATTTTATCCCGATCAGAGGTCATTTGGTCATCGATCAATGCTAGAGCAAATTTTGATATGGACTTTCTCTCTCTTTTGGGCACTTTTTTCTTTGGCACAAAAAATATAATAATCATAACCAATATACGACATAATACAAACTTTTATACAAAGAGAGTGGAAAGAAAATTCAATGTTAGAGAGCTTCAAATCAGATTCTAACCTTTGGATGTCAAGAGGCAGGACTTAGGAACAACACACTAAAATTTCAACCCTATTAGGGGTCGTTTGGTAATCGATCGAGACTTAAGAAAATTTTGATATGCACTTTCTCTCTCTCATCGCCGCCCCCCCCCCTCGAGAGATCAACTAGAGATAAACACAATTATCAAGGAAGTTATTTGCCCCAACAAAATCCATTAATCATCATCCAAATGTGACATAAAAAAAACTCGTATATAAAGAGAGCTAGACAAAAAGTACTAAGTTAGAGAGCTACAAACTAGATTCTAACCGTTGGATGTTAAAAGCCAAGACTCAGGAATAACATATTAAAATTACATACCGATCAGAGGTCATTTTGTCATTGATCGAGGCTGGAGTAAATTTTGATATGCACTTTCTCTCTCTTTCAGGCACTTTTCCATTTCGCACAACAAAATCTAATAATTGTTATCAAATATGACATAATGCAAACTTGTATACAATGAGGGCTAGACAGAAAATACTAAATTAGAGAGTTCCAAATAAGGTTCTAATCATTTGCTATCAAGAGGCAAGACTCAGGAACAACATACTAAAATTTCATCTCGATTAGAGGTAGTTTGGTCATCTATTAAGTTTGAGCAAATTTTGATATGGACTTTCTCTCTCTTCTCGGCACTTTTCTTTTTTGCCAAACAAAATCGAATAATCACCACTCAAATATGACATAATACAAACTCACTAGACAGAAAATACTGAGTTAAAGAGCTCCAAATCAGATTTTAACCTTTAGATGTCAAGAGGCAAGACTTAGAAACAACATACTAAAATTTCATCCCGATTAGAGGTCGTTTGGTAATCGATCAGGTTTAAGCAAATTTTGATATGCACTCTCTCTCTCTCCTAGGCACTCCCCCCAGAGAGATCAACTAGAGATAAACACAAATATCAAGGAAGTTCTTTACCCCATCAAAATCTAATAATCTTCACCCAAATATTACATAATAAAAACTCATATATAAGGAGGGCTAGAGATAAACTACTAAGTTAGAGAGCTCCAAATCAGATTCTAACTGTTGGATGTTAAGAGGCAGGACTCAGAAATAACATATTAAAATTTCAAACCGATTAGTGGTCATTTTGTCATCGATCGAGGCTGGAATAAATTTTGATATGCACTTTCTCTCTCTTTTGGGCACTTTTCCCTTTTGCACAATAAAATCTAATAATTGTCACTCAAATATGACATAATGCAAACTCGTATACAAGGAGGGCTAGACAGAAAATGCTAAGTTAGAGAGTTCCAAATCAGATTCTAACCGTTTGCTGTCAAGAGGCAAGACTTAGGAACAACATATTAAACTTTCATCCCGATTAGAGGTCGTTTGGTCACCTATTGAGGTTAGAGAAAAGTTAGACATGGACTTTCTCTCTCTTCTCGGCACTTTTCTTTTTTGCCAAACAAAATCTAATAATCATCACTCAAATATGACATAATGCAAACTCGTATATAAGGAGGGATAGACAGAAAATACTAAGTTAAAGAGCTCCAAATCAGATTCTAACCTTTGGACGTCAAGTGGCAAGAATCAAGAACAAGATACTATAATTTTATCACGATGAGAAGTCGTTTGGTAAGCCATCAAGGTTTAAGCAAATTTTGATATGCACTTTCTCTCTCTCCTAGGCCCTCCTCTCAGAGAGATCAATTGGAAATAAACACAATTATCAAGGAAGTTCTTTGCCACAAAAAAATCTAACAATTATCACCTAAATATGGCATAATAAAAACTCGTATATAAAGAGGACTAGACAAAAAATGCTAAGTTCAGCTCCAAATCAGATTCTAACCATATGATGTCAAAAGGCAAGTCTCAGGAAAAACATACAAAAATTTCATCCTGATCAGAGGTCGTTTGGTCATCGATCGAGACTAGAGGAAATTTTGATATGGATTTTCTTTCTTTTCCGGGCACTTTTCTCTTTGGCACAAAATATATAATAATCATCAACAATATTTGACATAATATAAACTCGTATACATTGAGAGCTAGAATGAAAATTCTAAGTTAGAGAGCTTCAAATCAAATTCTAATCGTTAGATGTTAAGAGGAAAGACTCAGGAATAACATACTAAAATTTCATCCCGATCAGAGATCGTTGAGTTATCGATTGAACCTGGAGCAATTTTTAATATGCACTATCTCTCTCTTTTGAGCACTTTTCTCTTTGACACAAAAAATTCTAATAATCATCACTCAAATATGACATCATACAAACTCGTATACAAGGAGGGCTAGGCAAAAAGTACTAAGTTGTAGAGCTGTAAATTAGATTCTAACCTTTGGGTGTTAAGAGGCAAGACTCAGGAACAACATACTAAAATTTCATTTCGATTAGAGGTTGTTTGGTCATCTATTTAGGTTAGAGAAAATTTTGATATGGACTTTGTCTCTCTTCTCGGCACTTTTCTTTTTTTCCAAACAAAATCTAATAACCATTACATAAATATGTCATAACACAAACTCGTACACAAGGAGGGCTAGACAGAAAATACTAAGTTAAAGAGCTCAAAATCAGATTCTAACCATTGCATGTCAAGAGGCAAGACTCAGGAACAACATACTTAAATTTCTTCATGATCAGAGGTGACTTGGTCATCGATCGAGACTACAGCAAATTTTGATATGCACTTTCTCTGTCTTCTGGGTATTATTCTCTTTTACACAACAAAATCTAATAATCATCACTCAAATGCAACAAAATACAAACTCATATACAAGGAGAGACAAACAGAAAATATTAAGTTAGAGTGCTCCAAATTTGATTTTAACCATTAAATGTCAATAGGCAAGCTCAGGAACAAGATACTAAAATTTTAACTCGATTAGAGGGCATTTGGTCATCGATCGAGACTAGAGCAAATTTGATATGAGCTTTCTCTCTCTTCTGCTCATTTTTCTCTTTGGCACAAAAAAATCTAATAACCGTCACCCAAATATGACATAATACAAACTCATATACATGGAGGGTTAGATAGAAAATACTGAGTTAGAGGGTTCCAAATCAGATTCTAACTGTTAGATGTCAAGAGGCGAGACTCAGGAACAACTACAAAAATTTCATCCCAATTAGAGGTCGTTTAGTAGTCGGTTGAGGCTAGAGCAAATTTTGATATGCACTTTCTCTCTCTTCTGGGCACCTTTTTTTGCACAACAAAATCTAATAATCATCACTCAAATATGACATAATTCAAACTCATATACAAGGAGGGCTAGACAGAAAATACTAAGTTAAAGAGCTCCAATTGAGATTCTAACAGGTGGATGTCAAGAGGCAAGATTTAGGAACAACATACTAAAATTTCATCCCGATTAGAGGTCGTTTGGCCATCTATTAGGGCTAAAGCAAATTCTGATATAAACGTTCTCTCTCTTCTAGGCACTTTTCTTTTTTGCACAACAAATTCTAATAATCATCACCCAAATATGACATATATAAACTCGTATACAAGGAGGTCTAGACAGAAAATACTAAGTTAGAGAGCTCCAAATCAGTTTCTAACCGTTGAATGTTAGGAGACAAGACTCAAGAACGACATACTAAAATTTCATCCTGATTAGAGGTCATTTGGTCATCGATCAAAGATAGAGCAAATTTTGATATGGACTTTCTATCTCTTTTGGGAACTTTTTCCTTTGGAAAAAATAATAATAATAATCACTAATACATGACATCATACAAACACGTATACAATGAGGGCTAGAAAGAAAATTCTAAGTTAGAGAGCTTCAGATCAGATTCGAACCGTTGGATGTCAATAGGTAAGACTCAGGAACAACATACTAAAATTTCGTCGCGATCAGAGGTCGTTTGGTAATCGATCGATTCTTAAGAAAATTTTGATATGCACTTTCTCTCTTTCCTAGGCACTCCCGCTAGAGAGATCAACTAGAGATAAACATAATTGTCAAAGAAGTTCTTTGCCACAACAAAAAGTAATAATCATCCCCCAAATATGACATAATAAAAACTCGTATATAAGGAGAGCAGGACAAAAATTACTAAGTTAGAGAGCTTCAAATCAGATTCTAACCATTAGATGTCCAGAGGCAAGACTCAGGGATAACATATTGAAATTTCAAAGCGATCAGAGGTCATTTTGTCATCGATCGAGGCTGGACTAAATTTTGATATGCACTTTCTCTCTCTTCTGGGCACTTTTGCCTTTTGCACAACAAAATCTAATAGATATCACTCAAATATAACATAATACAAACTCGTATACAAAGAGGGCTAGACAAAAAATACTAAGTTAGAGAGCTATAAATCGGATTCTAACCGTTTACTGTCAAGAGGCAAGACTTAGGAACAACATACTAAAATTTCATCTCGATTAGAGATCGTTTGGTCATCTATTGAGGTTAGAACAAATTTTGATATGGAATTTCTCTCTCTTCTCGACACTTTTCTTTTTTTCCAAACAAAATCTAATAATCATCACTCAAATATGACATAATACAAAATCGTATACAAGGAGGGGTAGACAGAAAATACTAAGTTAAAGAGCTCCAAATCAGATTCTAACTGTTGGATGTCAAGAAGCAAGACTCAAGAACAACATACTAAAATTTCATCCCGATCAGAGGTCATTTGGTAATTGATCGAGGCTTAAGCAAATTTTGATATGCACTATCTCTCTCTCCTGGGCACTCCCCCCAGAGAGATCAACTAGAGATAAACACAATTATCAAGGAAGTTATTTGCCCCAACAAAATCTAATAACCATCACCCAAATATGACTTAATAAAAACTCGTATATAAGTAGGGCTAGAAAGAATCTACTAAGTTAGAGAGCTTTAAATCAGATTCTAACCGTTGGATATCAAGAGGCAAGACTTAGGAACAACATACTAAAATTTCATCTCGATTAGAGATCGTTTGGTCATCTATTAAGGTTAGAATAAATTTTGATATGGACTTTCTGTCTCTTCTCGACACTTTTCTTTTTTGCCAAACAAAATCTAATAATCATCACTCAAGTATGACATAATACAAACTCATATACAAGTAGGGCTAGACAAAAAATACTAAGTTAAAGATCTCCAAATCAGATTCTAACCGTTGGATGTTAAGAGGCAAGACTCAGGAACAACATACTAAAATTTCATCACTATAAGAGGTTTGGTATTCGATCGAGGCTTAAGCAAATTTTGATATGTACTTTTTCTCACTCCTAGGCATTCCTCCTAGATAGATCAACTAGAAATTAACACAATCATTAAGGAAGTTCTTTTCCACAACAAAATCTAATAATTATCACCCAAATATGGGATAATAAAAACTCATATATAAAGAGTGCTAGACAGAAAATACTAAGTTGAAGAGCTCTATATCAGATTCTATCTGTTAGATGTCAAGAGGCAAGTCTCAGGAACAACATGCTAAAATTTCATCCCAATCAGAGGTCGTTTGGTCATCAATTATGTCAGGAGTAAATTTTGATATGCATTTTCTCTCTCTCCTCGGCACTTTTCCCTTTTGTAAAACAAAATCTAATAATTATTACTCAAATTTGACATAATGCAAACTCGTATACAAGGAGGGCTAGACAAAAAATACTTATTTAGAGAACTCCAAATAAGATTCTAACCGTTTGCTGTCAAGAGGCAAGACTCATGAACAACATACTAAACTTTCATCCCGATTAGAGGTCGTTTGGTCATCTATTGAAGTTAGAGCAAATTTTAATATGGACTTTCTCTCTCTTCTCAGCACTTTTCTTTTTTGCCAAAGAAAATATAATAATCATCACTCAAATATGACACAATACAAACTCTTATACAAGGAGGACTAGACAGAAAATACTAAGTTCAAGAGCTCCAAATCAGATTCTAACCGTTGGATGTCAAGAGGCAAGACTCAGGAACAACATACTAAAATTTTATCACGATCAGAGGTCGTTTGGTAATCGATCGAGCCTTAAGCAAATTTTGACATGCACTTTTTCTCTCTCCTGGGCACTCCCTCAGAGAGATCAACTAGAGATAAACACCAATCATCAAGGAAGTTCTTTGCCACAACAAAATCTAATAATTATCACCCAAATATGACATATTAAAAACTCATATATAAAGAGGGTAGACAAAAAATACTAAGTTAGAGAGCTGCAAATCAGATTCTAACCGTTAGATGTCGAGAGGCAAGTCTCAGGAATAACATACTAAAATTTCATCCCGATCAGAGGTCGTTTGGTCATCGATTGAGACTAGAGGAAATTTTGATATGTATTTTCTTTCTCGTCTGGGCACTTTTCTCTTTAGCACAAAAAAATATTATAATCATCACCAATATATGACTTAATACAAACTCGTTTACAAAGAGAGTTAGAAAGAAAATTCTAAGTCAGAGAGCTTCAACTCAGATTCTAATCGTTAGATGTTAAGTGGAAAGACTCAAGAACAACATACTAAAATTACATCCCAATTAGAGGTCGTTTAGTCATCGATTGAAGGTGGAGCAAATTTTAATTTGCACTATTGGACCCCGTTTCTGGAGTCATAAACCTTGTGCTTATTACCCTGCAGGGTTAGTTGCCATTATTCCACCAGGTTGGTGAGCCCACACCAGTCATGCACCCGAATTACAACTAGCCTTCTTCAAAGAAATTTTAGCTCTAAGTCTCTAGTTGGTTTTGAATTAAAAATCATCTCAATCGAAGTTCTACAGCTCAAGATATACTTAAAAAGCTAAAGTGTGTTCATACCCCAATCATGCTCTCTGAACCGACCTCTCACTTACTCTAATGCAAACTTTCTCAAAATAACTCCAAAAGATACAAATTTTCATGGAGAGACAATAAATGATGTTAGGAATCCGTTGCTTCAAGAATCACTTCATTTGGAAGTGTAAAACAATTCAACATAATTAAAAACAATGCAAAACAATGCAAGTTGTTCATTTTAAACAATGCATATTCACTTCATGTTTTAAATTACACATTTCCTGGACCTAAACCTAGTTGCTCTGATACCATAACATATTGGACCCTATTTTCGGAGTCCAACATCAGACACGGAATCATAAAACTTGAGTTGGGGGGGGGGAGGCTTAGAAATTGAAAAGTTAGAAGAAGAACCTTCGGAAGGAAAAGCGGGCATCGCCGCGGCGAACAGACTGGTATATCCCCTTGGACCTTTCGGGAATTTTACGCCGCGTCGAGTGAATTAACTTTCGCCATAGAGAACTTGCGATTTTATTTTTTCCGCAGAGATCAATTGGTCTCGCCACGGCGAAAGCCTCTTCAGTAGAACCCATACCCAAACTACCTATCTTACTAAAATGGAAATTTAAAATCCTTCAACCACATTCATCAAATCAACCCAAAACAAAATAAACTTGAACATAAACACAAGCAACCTCCCAAAATCTTATTCTCATGGTAAAACGATTTACTACGAAAGGTTTGAAGCTAAAAACGATATCAACCATCTCTCATTGATAACCAAAAGAAGAGTTTTACAAAGCTTTAATGGTATTTCAAGCCACAAATACATCATTCGCTTCATAAGCCAAAAATGCAAAATGCACTTGAACTAGTAAAGCTTGAAATGCGGCTAAAGCATTTAATTCCCAAAAAAAAACCTAACTTCAAAATACAAAAGTATGCAACTTTGGAGTGATTCCGTAACTCCAGACTACTCGATCTCTTGCTCCTCACCTTTAGATGGGACGAAAAGGGAGCAGGTGAGCTTAAAGCTTGTGGGTAACATATCTATAATAAAGGAACAAGCAAAACTATTTTCAAAAACTCATTGCCATTGCACATTTTCGAAACCATAGTAATTTCACATGTAAATGTCATCAAACACTTATTTCTCAAAATTCTCAATTTCAAACAATTCATGAGCAATTATAAATCATGTATGCATCAAATTTGTCAACAGATCATAAGCACATAAGCACATCAGAATGGTTTGGGTAAGTCCAGATTCATGATGCACGACACATTCCCATATAATGGTTCTGTGTAGCCGTAAATTCTTGAGGGAGTCCTTGAAGGAGCTCCATGCCACTAGTGGGCAGGCAGGAGAAGCCTATACTTGGGTCAACGTGCACGTGACAATTCTTGAGGGACTACCACAAACCCATGTAATGTATAGATTTCAAAAACTTGTAAACTTGTTGCCCAAAATAGCACTTTCTTGTAAACTTGCTTTTCATAAACATGTATCCTTTAAAAAGAAAACCTTTTCAAAGTCTTTTCATCAATCATCAACACAATTCATGTAGAAAACATATAACAATTTCACAATTCATTCAAAAAGCAATAAAGGCAACATTGATGATGCAATTTAAATCATTAAACTTCCTTGATTTGAAGAAAACAATGAGTGGCTCATTTACTCTATTATAAACGTGTACCCACCTTGAATTCCTTGCTTATAAACTTGCTTATGGATGTCTTTCCTCTTGTTCCTCTTGCTCCTCTTGTCTCACTTGATTTCCTTAAACAATAACCAAAATTCCATTCAATTTGGTTTTTAAATCGGAAAGTGATAACTCAAGAAGTTGAACTATTTCTTATGCCGAAATAAAATTCTATGCTCCATTTCCATCCTAAAATTCAGATTCTTAGAAACTAAATTTAGACTTGATTCCTCATACAATTTGTATCCCTATGTCTCTAGTTTACACCAAATAAAAAATCACTCAATTTGGACATCTACACAAAATGTTACGCCCCAAATACCAAAACATGTATGTGCAGGAAAAATGGAGTTCGCCACGGCGAACTTTCACAGAAACCTGTTCTGAGAACGGGTTTTGCTGGATTTTTCATCTTTTCACTTCCCCCATTTCATATATAACCCATCTTAACACTAAAACATCTCTTCTACTTCATTTCCAAGTTCATTTCAATCCAATATCAATAACAAATACATCAAAATCTATCTTTGATCATTAACCAATAATAAAACCTTGACATAAACCATTCCTCACCAACTTCCCACCCATGTTAAGCTTTATTATCGCTTCTAACTATCACTACTTATGGTTCATTCAACCAAACAAGATGGAATAAGGCTTATACTTACTTGATTTAGCCTCAAAGTCTCCAAATTCTTCAAGAATCTCCAAACCCTAGTTTTTTTTCTTCTTTTTCTCTTTTTTCTTCTTCTCTCCCATGACATTCTCTTTTTTTCTCTCTTCATTTTATTTTTCTTCTTCTAATTTCTACTCTTAATAAACATAAAATGACCCCTTTTCCCTCCAATATAAGCCTTATGTCCTAAATTCTTAAGCGTTATGCCAAAAATGCCCTTGTACATTCTTACAACATTAACACTTAAATTCCATAAATCCCTGCAATAAATCCTCCTAACATTGACATGATAATTAAACTCCAAAGAAAATGATTTATCTAGCAAGACCACATAATTTATGCAAATCATTCTTAATAAAATAAAAAAATTCGGGGCCCAATAGACCACCTAATTCAGGAACCAACCGAATCAGGACCCGCTTCTTCTTCCTGTTGTTATCTCTCTCTTCCTTTCTCTCTCTCTTAAACTTTCCAAAAGTGGGAGAATGTAAAAGTTCCATTAGGGTTACATCCTTAAATCTTATATAGTATTTCCAATTAGGGCAACCCTAGGGTATTTTCTAGGTTCGAAAGGTTTGAAAATCCCTTGAAAACTCAAGTCGGGACTGCTATCTGTATATATGTCACACAGGCCACAATCGTGGTTGGGAGTTTTTGCTTCTGTCACGATTGTGGCCCATAATGACATAATCGTGGCTCCCTGCATTAGCTTCTGTCTTGAGCATGGCCTATAACAAGCAATCGTGGCTCACTGCACAAGCTTTTGTCACGATCGTGGCATATTTGCAACAACTGTGGCCTTGGGTTATTTTGCGGGTCTTCTTTAAATCTCCTCCAATTATCCTAAAACACTAACAAACACATCAAGGCACCTTATAAATATAAAATTGAAGCTCAACATCATGTTCCAACCCATAAAATATTTAAAATACAACTAACTAATACAATTATAACCTAAACACACACTAAACAATCAAGTTAACAACTAAACACACACTAAATTACCTATAAACACACGATGCAATTTATACTTATCAACAATCCCACACTTAAATGTTTTCTTGTCCTCAAGAAAACAAAAACAAACAAATAAACATCAACAACCAAAAGACAAAACATGTAAATGCGATAATGAGGCAATGGTATTAGACTTAGCGAAACAAATTTAACTTTGAACACATTCCCTCAAGTTGTTATAACTTATTCACTAGGAAAATCTGCACCTAAATACTTTGGACTAAATATAAATGTTAATTTAGACCTAGACGTCAAGTTTACTCACCACTATCATTTGTACACACACATTGATAAGTATTTGGAAAATCAAACTTGTAACTATTCCTAAGTAAGTTTTCATGAAAAGTCAAGCTACTCACAAGTTTGGTAGGTTTTTATTTGATAAACATTCTTTTTGATACTTTTTATAGACATAAACCCAGCCTTTTTATGCAGAGGCAAACATTTGTGATGAATGTCAATCCGATTACTTAACTAGGTCATGTTTTTACTAGACAGCTTGATTGGAATGTCATTATAGCCTTTTGACACATAGGCAAACATTTGTCATGAAAGTTGATCTAATTACTCAGCTACGCCACATTCTTAATTGACTACTAGCTCTATTCATAGCCTGAAAGCCATCAGAATAGTTATTTAATTAAAATTTATACTTCTTTTCTAAAAAACACAAATTTATTGCATTACCTACCTTATTGTTTTTGCTAGTTATTCTTAAGAAAATATACTAGCAATGTTACTTATTCGATTGGCTTAAAATTATAAATGAATGTGACAACTTCCTAAGGTGAATAAACTAACATCGTATCCTAATTAAACTACATATTTAGCTAAAGTAACCTAGTCATTAATTTTACAAGCTAATAAATTTTTGCAACCTAAAAGACTATGTCTAAGGCTAAATCTATCCCATTAAGTCATAGACATTAACACATTCACACGAATCACATCATGCAAATCTAAACAAACTATCATACAATATTCAAAATTCACACTCAAAGTAAAAGCACACAATCCTCTATATACTTGAACAACACATTGTCCTCAATGTGAGAAGGACACAAAAACACATATAAAGGGGTAAATAAGAACAACAATATACAAAAATAGAAGGAAATACTAACAAAAATGAAAAGAAAAGGGTTAGAACATGAAACTATCAAGGTGACTGAGGTAGCGATGGTGTCAGAGATGGAGGCCCAATGCGTTCGACACCGAGCTGGGTTCCCTTTATTATAATTGATTCAAAGAGAATAAGAGAGCTAGCAATCCAACCATTCCACATCTTTAAAAGCTTATTTTAGAATTTCAACAAACCTAACCATACAACAATTTAAATCTAACTATGAAACGTGCTAAGTTATGGTCATTAGCTTGACCTTCATCCTTTAAAACTCATCGAGGATCAATTATGAGTGACTTGCTTCCACCCATGATGCACAATTTCAAATTTGTAGCTTGTAAGTAAGCTACAACTTGCAAAATAATCAAAAAGACAATATTGATAAAGAAGAGAAAACCAATTAATTTCAGTAATGTCCTTTTAATTAAAAAATTGTCAATAAAATAGAGAATAACTAAACTCTCTGAATCTTCTATTAAGTCTAGATTTTATTTTTTGGTAAAAGGGTGAGTTGTTCTTGTTCTTCCTTAGTCACCCCCTTTTCTTCTTCTTTTACTTTACGAATAGATACTTTCATAGCTTCTTTAAACTCAATGTATGTTGTCATATGTTCTTCTTTTTGCTCTTTTAAAGATTCAAACACATCAATTCTCTTGAATGAGTCACCCTCCTTTGGATTCTGTAATACATCATTGATGTTAAATGTCACTTGGTCATTTCTAAAGTGTTCTCTTAATAGACATCTACTAAATCTTTTTTGATGTTCAAGTATGGTCTACCAAAATCTGGTAGATAATATTGGTGTTTTCGTCTTTTCTTCATCCTCTTTCTTTATTTCTTAGTTTTCTACAAAGTGGGTTTTTAGCTGGACCATCTGTTGTTTCTCCTAAAACTTTCCAGCTCCTAAATGTGTTAGCCTCACATTGCTCTTTTGAATTTAGTTTCATGTTGCATAGATAGTTTTCCACTCTTTGCTTACAAAATTCCGTAGAAAGTTGACCCATTCAAACCTTTAGGTTATGAATAAAAGAGGCGTGATCTTCCATTACTTGCTTAAACTTCTCTTTCAATCTCTTATGGCCCTCTTCCATGTTCATGAGATTATCTATGATCTGATCTAATTTAGAATCCCATAAACTGGACTCATTTAGCTGAAATCCTGATAGGTCTTGATGTCCCAAGTGAGTCCTTACATTATTGGACCAATAGAAATCTGTATGGTTCTGCCACCCTGAATCGTATATGTTCCAATAAGAATGATGACTTCCCTAAATAAATTGTCCCTTATTGAAGTCTAAAAGGGTCCTTTGATTCCTATAATATATTTCCTCCATCATTTAACCTTTTGGACTCCTCATTTTTGTCTAATGATGTCCAAATTGAAGTGTCTCCTACCTTGTGCCCAAACTTTCGGCATTCTTCTTTTAATATCTAATCCTTGGACCAAAAGAATTAGACTAATCTTACACCTCCTCGAGAATGGCCCTAAAACTTGATTCTGTTCGTCGTGCTTTACAATTATAGCCCTCAAATACCACGAGTGCACGGGTCATGAATTGTAGTAATTAAAGGGTCAATCCCATGAGGAGGATGAACTAATCTAATTCTAGGGTGTCTAAGGCTCAGAGAAATAATAAGGTGAAATTTAAAATGAAATAAGAAAATAAACACTAGAATTTAATTACAGGAAAGGCAGTTGATTTGCAAAGTTATTTATGATTAATGTCTCCTCCTAAAGTTGTAGTGAACGGGTAAGTCGAATATGATGCATATGAGGTACATGTGGCTTTGAAGGATCACTCTATGTAGTTATGTATAGTCATCAATTGTATGAATGATTCCTTCTAGTTAGTTATGCTTCATGTGGGTTATGGTGTGAGACCTTGAATTTGAGTTAGGAAACATAGTTTTTGCATTCATCATAATTGATGTATACAATTATGAGTGAATGTTGGTTTTTGCGCTTGATGTTATGTTGAGTGTTTTTCTTGTTGCACTAACTTTGATGACTTTTATGCTAGTTACCCAAATACAACTCACCTTACACTTGCCCTCATTATATCCTTGAAAAGTCCTTTGATTTATGATTATGCATGTGAGCCTTGGTGGTAGAGAAATGAAATGATTTGCAAAGTTGTGGAATTCTTGCTACAGTTTTTGAAAATTATTTCGTCTTTACTTATGACTATATATTTTTAGGAAATATAGGAAATGAGTAAGTGTTTTTGGGTCTATGATTTTGATTATGATGTTTTATTTGAGGATGATAAAAAGCTAAGTGTGGGGGGAATTGATGTGTGCTTAATTGATTATACATTTCTTCCAAAACACTTAGTGATTAATGTTATGAAATACTTAAGACATTCACTTTAGTTTATATTTGGAAGTGAAGGAGCTAATGTGAGTCGAAAGCACTATATTTAAGCCATTTTCTAAAGATTCACACTCGCTTGTCTTCATGGAGCAAGAATGAGATGGATTAGAGCAAGAGAAGACAAGAAAATATATAAAATGAAGAGCATGGGGAGTGTAGAACATGGCTCATGACCATGCATAGAAGTGTTATGGGCATGAGACATCTCTCATGCCTATGACACACCTCTCATACCCGTGCAAGGTGTCTCACGACTGTGAAACATTTCTCAACCCTATAAGAAATGGCTACCTGTCCCATTTTAACCCTATTTTTGGGTATAAAACAATAAAATGTGAAGACAAACATATGTTTTCATTAGGGAAAAATCTGGAGAGCAACGGACAGATATGATTCTTCATCATTTTCTCTTTGGTTTTTAACAAGAATGGAAGCTACGAAAGCTGATTCATGGAGATTGATAGAGAAGAGGGAACGTTTGGTTAATCCCTGTGGATATGATCCCGACTCACCACATCTACAAGTTTTTTTAGTGTGCAGAGTTAGGTAAAGTTTGTAGTGCACTCGACACGTGCTATCATTGTTAATAACTAGATAGATATAAACAAAAGATAGGAATTGTCACAATCCAATAATGTAATACCTGGTATCTAGATTACCCGGTATACCGAATTAAGTCAGTATTTAAGACTGATGTAAAAAGAAATCACAGAACAGTGAATAATAATTTAGTGACATCAATTAATGATGTATGATATTTTTCGGTGGTCACAGAGATAGAAGTTGAACCTGAACCCCCAGTTGCTTAAGGGGAAGATGTTAGAACCTTACGACAAAGAATAGAAGTCTTAGAAGCAGAGAACCGAGCCTTAAGAGAAAGGCAGGAGGTTCTAGAGTTAAGAGAAGAAGTAAGAATACTTAGAGAAAGAGAGAAAGAAAGAACTCAGGGTGTACCTGAGGTTGCTCCTGCACCACCACAGCCAGTACAAATGCTTAGAGGACTACCTAGGCGAGCTTTAGTTGATGAAGGGGTAAGTATCAACGATTTCTTGAAATTACAAACCCCTGAGTTTGGTGGTGAGAGACATGAGAATCCCCAAGAAATGCTGAGTCATGCTGAGAAAATGGTCCGGGGATTGTTGAGAAATTCAAGACGTTTGTCATTTATAAACATTTCATAGTCGGAAATTTATCAAAGGCTCATTTTCAAAACTTTTTTTTTAACTTTTCAAAATCTCTCATAA
>JANZLC010000008.1:17147287-17159018 GCA_026413385.1 Erythroxylum gracilipes | reverse complement strand
CAATTGAGATTTACTACCTATTTACTTTTAGAGGCGTTATACATAAGCAAGGTAGTATGCTTATAACTCACTGAGTCACGTTGTAGACTCACCTCTCACTATCACCATTTCAGGAGAGTAACAGATTCTACGAGAGATCAATCCAAGCCTTTTGAGACTCGCTGGGACAATCAGAGAAGTATGTTTGTGGCATGATGTTAGTGTAGATGCTTATAACTGCTCCATAGTTTGTCATAATCATATGTACATGGTATATGTATGAATATTATGTTATTAAGAACGATGTTGGTTGATGATAAGTAGATGATGTATGTGAAAATTGTGATTGGATCCTTACTTCTTACAACCTATTAATCAAGTACAAGGATTAATCAGATAAACGAATAGTTCATGTCTGATTTTAGTAGAATATAGAAAAGCGGGGCTTACTACGGGTTTTGGTGGCATTAAGCCTACCCATTCCCTAGTTCCAACACTGTCCAAAAGGTGGGTCGTGTCAAATAATCAATAATATAAATGCATGATAAAGGGTTAATAATTATATATGCTTAGGGAGATTCATTATCGAGACACTAATTTTGATATTGATTCTCCTTAGTATTTTCCTTGCTTTGGATTCAGTATTATTTTTGTTCTTAGCTTATTTTTTAGTTTAATTTTTATTTAAAATCCAAAATTTGATTCATATGTTAGATAATAGAAAAAGGGTAATTACTAGTACTTGTGGTTTTCATGGAATCAACCTGTACTTACTTATGCTAGCTACAACTATATTATGCACTTGTAGTATTTTAATATTGATAAAATATATCAATCAACTATTTTAAAACAGAAGGGACATATAAGTGAGAAAGAATAAATAAAATTTAGTAAATAATAATCAAAGCAAAAAAAAATGAAACAAATTCCTTGTCTAATTAATTTGTAAATTGGTCAATATTATTACCTTGTCCCTAGTAGTTACATAAAATCTTGATGAGTTTTTTATTTCAAGCATACAATATAGTTATAGGTAGAATTGGAAAATAAAAGTTGATCCCAAAAAGACTACTGGTTAAATGCCAAATATTCATAAACTTAATAAGCTAGGCCATCAAAGATTAATTGAAGAAGAAAAGAAAATAATAAATATAAATGCTAAAACAAAAAATTGATCAAGAATAAATCAATATATGAATAAATTAGATTTAGTTCAGGTTTTCCATAAGACTTTACATTATTCAATTTCACTTTGATCTAATGAATATTTCCAGTTTTATATACTAATAACAATTCCTAAGTTACAGTTGTATTCTCTCTTGATACATATAAATCCCACTTTTATATTAGTTGATTGAAAGTCCTTCTAAATTAAGATAACCGAAGAATGCATTGACTTGATACGTGAATTCTCTTAAAAGAAGATCTTATGGCTTCCTCTTGAATAACTCACGCCCTCTTTATCTATGATGTGATCTAGTTATACGTCTCATCTTTTGAATATCGATGCATAAATCAAATAATCAATCTTCCACTTCCATTCATTCAATTTAATTAGTTATAAAAATATGGATAAATATCAAGAAAAGTACAAATTTATTAAATCAAAGATATAAATCCTACAGTCCATCCTATTGAAAACCATATACTAATTAGTTTATAACTAAATGATTATTAACAACTAAAACATAAGAAAGAAAATAGCGAAAAAGTGATCATTATCATGAATCTTGAATCTTTGATTGATCTTTATTGAATTCATGTCCATCTTGCAAAGTTTACTTATTCATGACTAATAACCAATGAAGAATGGCTTTCAAATGTTTCCCAATGTTTTTGCAACTCCTAAATAGAAAAAGATTTCTCTTTATTTTTCCTTCTCTCTTCTTTTTATCTAAAACATAATCTTTAATAATCCATACGATCCGAGGTTGATAAAGTTCTAAAAGTAAACCCTAAGAAGCCTTATACATTTGGGTACATAAAGTAAAGTAAATACTTATTGACCTAAGCAAGTTTCTAATACACATTTTATTGATAAAAAAATATTGGTATTAATATTTTTATGGTACATGAAAGTATTACATCATTATTAAAGAAAATGGAAGATAAAAGAATTTAAGAAACCAATTTGAGCTAAGGTGTCATTAAAAAGACAATATAGTAAAATGGATATTAAATTCAATGTAAGAGAGCCTCAAGTGAAATTTATAAGTCAAGGAATATGAAGTTAAAAACTAATCAAGTGAGTAGTAGAGAAAAAGAATTAATTAATCCATTCAAACTTATTAACACAACAATAACAACACATAGTAAAAACTTCACTGACACGCGAGGTTTGGGGAGGTATAGTAGTATGCATCTTTACCAATCGTTCAAAATCAATCAACTATAAATTATGTATAACCTTATTTTGGTAATTTTAATGTTTTGGGACTTAAAATTATATGAACATTTTACTTTATAACAATGCATATATTTTTCAAAATTTAGTAGTAAATTTTGTTAAAGTTTAATGGAAACTATATCAGTAACCAAGTCAAACTCTTAGGGAATGATTGGATGCATGACCATGCACCCAACTGTGCATCTTCCCAGAACCCTAGTTTTTATATAAAGTGACATTTGAGTGGCTTGGGGGGGGGGGGGGTGTTGAATCATTTTTGGATAAAGAAGAGGGGCAAAGCTCTTGATTCTTTGGGATCTATGGAGGGATAATCATCTTTCCTATGATTTAGAGGTGAAATGAAAGTTGAAAAACACATTTGGGCATCCTCTCATTGTGTATTATTGTTCTTTCTCCCTCTAAGGATTGTTTATGCTATCCTTCTCGTATTTATTTGGGTATCCATATATAGATAATTAATATTCTCATTCTCGTTTAATTGTTTATGTATGAACTCATTGTTAGAATCTCGAATATAATGCATAATTGTTGTTTTTTGGATTCATTTGTGGCAACTAGTGATGTTGAATTAATAAGGAAAACATAACATGGGTGAAATGAACCGAACTTGTGTGGTTGTTGCCTAAATTGATTTGTTTTCCTTATTCGTAATACGACTATCTGACTAAATCTAAAAGAGCTTATTCTAGGTTGTTTGATAGCTAGGTTTAGTTAAAGATCTTATTTTCATTAAACACGATCTAAGGGAAAACCAAGGTCAACAAAGTTTATTATTAATCTATGATCAATAGTTTCTAAGAGAGGTGTGAAAACAATAATACAATAAAGTATGTTTATTTGTGTGTAGGTTGAGATTAAGCTGAGAATCAGATTCCAATACATCACTTTTTGACTATTTGCTTTCATTAGTTTACTTTCACTTTATTTTCTTATTTGAATCCAAAAACCCCCCAATATCCTAAATACTAATTCTATTCATTACAAAAGCTACAATACATTCTCTGTAGGTATGATTCCTACTCACCACTACTATAAATTTACTTAAGCAGAGTTAGGTTTTATTTTCTGGTGCATTTGACATGCATCAACAATTTTGGCATCGTTGTCGGGAGTGTGGTGCTTTAATTTTTTATTTTAATTTATGTTTAGTACATTTTTATAATTAATCTGTACATTTATTTATTGATCTTTTCAATTATTTTAAGTGTTTGTTTATTAAAAGGACAAATGAAGGGAGTATATCATTGCTAGATATTCCCAATCCCGTAACTGAAGTTGTAGTGATCACCTCAACTTTAGCTGTGGAGAAGATAGCCAACAAGACTACTTCCTAGATAGGTTGTAGGATGCAAAGTAATTCTCGTATAGACCACAAGCCTCTTACTCCAACTCGTGTACATCTCTGAAAGACTTAATTAAGGCTATTGCTACTAATACTCAACAATTTCATCAGGAGATTAAACAATTCCAGTAACATGTAAGGTTTGGATTCCCAAACTTGGTAAGCCAGATGGCAAATGGTGGTAATTATCAACCACCTAGAGTCATAAAGCAAAGAGAAGCAACCATCTCAACCTGACGAGAGTATAAGTGTGGTAACATTTAGGAGTGGAAAGGAGCTTGGGAGTCTTGAGAAGACTACTCAAGGGATTGCTAGTGAAGAAGAAATACAAAAGGAGCTCAAAGAAGAAAAGGATATATCATTTAGCTTGAAGGTGAGTACTGAGGCCCTAATTGTTGTTAAGACTAACCCTTTACCTTTACCTAGCAGACTGGAGATTTTTCAAGAGTGCAGGGACATAATAGAGATTAAGAGTTTAAAGATAGGAAAACAAGGAGTCGAGTCAATGACAATAAACAAAGGTGTCGCTTAGGAGGCAACCTAAAAGAAGTTTGTTTATTTTCCCTTACATTTTCACATTTGTTGTTTATGTTAAATGCTTCATTTCTTACATTTGATGTTACATTGGGGTTAACATAAGTTTTAAGTGGGGGGATGTAAGTTTTCATGCAGGTTTTTAAGCTTAATAGTTGCTTATACGTATTTCTTTAGCAATTTTCAAAACATAAAATTAAAAAACATTTTCTCTTTTTTTGTTGCTTTTAGGATTTATATATTCATAATTCGAGAGTGAATTAACTAGAAAAATTCTTGGCAACTTGAGCATGTAATTTTACTCTTATGATTAGTTAATCTACATTATCTTTAGAAAAGTAATAACTAGCGGTAGACACAAGCCAATGAGATTTTGAGCCTTTATAGACTGACACATCCATATTAGTCTCATTATCTTTTGTTTATGTGTGACCTTCATGACATGTACATCTTAACTTTGCTCTGATTTTCTATTCAATACCATATTTTTATTAGACGCATTAACATGAAAATGACATAGGCATTCTTTGTTTCACAAGTTACATTAGCTGAATATCCTACCTATTGATATGAATTTTCCCTTCATTAAGCCACCTTGAGCTTTATTTGTCTTTTCTTTTTGGTGCTAACTATATTACATGCATTAAACCTAACCAAATGTCCTATCTAAGCCTTAAAGCTAGTGGAACATTTGTTGATTATTGATGAGCGTGCATGCACAAAAGTATAAGTGTAGGGGTGTGCATATATGTGGGATGGTTATAATTTATGAAATGTCATTTTATCTCTTATTTATGAATTCCATTGTTGATATAGCTGCTTTCAATTTGTGCATAAGAAAAAGAAAAAAGAGAAAAGCAAATGAAAAAGAAAAAGAAAAGAAAAGAAATAAAATTATGTTTAAATGAAAGTATAAAGGAGGAAATACGATTGTTTTGCAAAGTTATTCATGACTAGTTTTTCCTCATAAAGTTGCATGGAATGGGTGATTTGAGTATGATGCATATGAGGTAGATGGTGTTTTGAAGGATCACCACTTATGGTTATAATGTATTGGTTGTCATTAATTATAAGAATGATTCCTTTTAATTATGCTTCATGAGATTTATGGTGTGAGAGCTTGAATTTGAGTTGTGATACATAATTTTTGCATTCATCATAGCTAATGGTACCCAGTTTTGAGTAAATGTTAGTTTTTGCACTTGATATTACATTGAATGTTTTTCTTACTTCACTAGCTTTTATGGCTTTTTTGATACATTACCCAAATACATCTCACCTTAACCCTTACCCATATTACGACCTTAGAGAAGTCATTTGATTCATTATTATGCATGTAAATCTTAGTGGTGGAGAAATGAAATGATATGCAAAGTTGGGGAAGGTCTTCATCATGAAATTTATCATATTTAAACAAATTTTGTCTCAGTTTTTGAAGGAAATGATTTTATATTGATCATCAGTATAGGCATTGGATGTTGAGTTCTTACTATGATGGCTATCTATTCTTAGGAAATATGGAAGTTATGAAAGTTTTATGGTTTCTGACTTTGATTTTGTTGTTTTGCTCGAGGACGGTCAAAAGCTAAGTGTGGGAGAATTTGATATGTGTTTAATTGTTTATACATTCATTCCTTAACACTTAGTGATTAATTCTTTGAAATGTTTAAGATATTCATTTTAGTTCATGTTTGGTTTTGGTACAATTTAAAAGTTAAAGAGATAAAATGAGTTAAAAGAACATTCTTTGAGCCATCCTCTTAATGATTAGGGTGAAGCTGGGATAAGAAATTACAAGAAGAACAATAATATAGCATGATCTGGGAGATACATAATTGTAAGTTTACTTACACAACCATGTATACATTTGAAAGATGGATTTTTGACATACATGGTTGGACACACGGCTATATATCCAATAGTGTATCTTCAAAAAATCTTCATTTTTTTGGTTTGCACAGTTGGATACATGACAATACAGCCAACCGTGCATCTTCCCAAAACCCTAGTTTTATTTATTTATTTATATAAAGTGATATTTGAGTGGCTTAGGGGGCATGAATCATTTCTGGAAGAAGAGGAGGGGTAAAAATCTTGATTCTTTGGGATCTATGGAGGGCTAATCTTCCTTCTTCTGATTTGGAGGTGAAATTGAAGCTGAAGAACATATTTAATTATCCTTTCATTGTGTATTATTGTTCTTTCTCTCTCTAGGGATTGTTTATGTTATCCTTTTCTTATTGATTTGGGTACTCATGTATGGATAATTAATATTCTCGTTCTCGTTTAATTGTTTATGTATGAACCCATTGCTCGAATCTCAAATACAATACATAATTATTATTTTTTGGATTCATTTATGCAAATAGTGATGTTGAATCAATAGGGATAATTTATCATAGGTTAAATAACCCAAGATTGTGTGGTTATTACCTAGATTGATATATTTTCCTAATTGGTAATACAGTTTTCTGATTAAATCTAGAGAGTTTTTTCTAAGTTACTCGATAGCTAGGTTTAGTTAAAGAACTTATTTTGATTAAACACGATCTAAGTGAAAACTAGGGTTAACTGAGCTTATTGTTATTCTACGATCAACAGTCTATGAGAGAGATATGAAAACAATAATACAATAAAGTTTGTTTATTTATGTGTAGGTTGTGATTGAATCGAGAATCGGATTCCAAACCCATTCAACACTTTTTGACTGTTTGCTTTAATTTGCTTTCGTTAATTTTATTTCACTTTATTTTCTTATTTGAATCCAACAAAAGCCTCCCAATATCCTAAACACCAATTCTTTTCGTTACAAAAGCTACACGTATATTCCTTGTAGATACGATCCCTACTCACTATTACTATAAATTTATTTATGCTGAGTTAGGATTTATTTTCTGGTGCATTCGACACACAAGAAAGAGTTTAGTTAATATTAGTAATATGCTCCCTATATATGTGCTAGTCATCTCATATAATCTTTGACTAAAGAGATATACAAAGCAATAGCAAGGAAATTTAGGAGATTCTTATAGGCAGGTAGTCAAACCAAAAACTATAATGCAAAGGCAAATTAGGATGAATTATGCAAACTTAGGGAAGAGGGGGGCTATGATTACTCCCTTAAACCATTTTAATTAAGTGTTTATAGCTAAAATATTGTGGAGGTTGATAGAATGCAAACTATCAATCTGGTTATATGGTTCATATATATTTCTTGATGGGAAAAAGTATATAAGAGATCAAATACAAGCCTTCTTTCTTATAGTTTATGTGACAATTACTCAAGATGAGGGATTTTTTTTTTGGTAAATCAGAAAAACTTTATACAAATATGAAAAAAATTATATACACAACTAGTGATTTCCCAGAAATCTCTAACCTAAAAAAGTTCCACAAAGGAGAAAACCATAGGGACAAAACCAAAGAAGAGAAAGAAACACCACACCCTCAATACTCGCGATGAGGGATAATTTAGTTAATAGCTTTAAATTCTTAGTGGGAAATGGGGAGACTACTTCCCTATTATTTGATAATTAGAGTATGATAGGGACATTATGAAATACTTAATATATGAGCAGCATTCTAAAAAGATTCCTTATCGAATCCTAAGTTAATTACTGGAGGAAAAAGATAGTTGGCATGATTTCTCTTATGATGGTGGTAACTATAAATACTAGGTCTTTGTTAGAACCCAAGTCATAATATAAATTTTCCTAGATGTTTGCTTATTCCATGAAGGGTTTGAATGATTCCTCCATTCTGGATTATATGTGTGGGAAGAAGTTTCATTCATTCCTTACATTCCTCTATAAGTAGTTATAAAATTTACCTATTTGTAGTAGTTTGAGGTTGGATGTATATTCCCATACATGTTCCAATGATAGTATGCCTCCTTACTTCCATATCTTGGTTCATAATCATCTTCATCTAGTTTGATAGATCAGTAATTGTGATGTTAAGTCTAGTAAATCTTGAAAAGGGTGTTTTTTAATTTTCAATTTACCACCTTGGTTATTGAATTTCATGTCAAGGTCTTTTTGATTTCATTCACCTCCTCGATAGTCTTTAGATTGTCACTTGTGCAATTGTGTCAAATATTGTTTTGCATACTATTTAAAAACATTATAGAAGAATTACATCACCAGTTATAATGAATATTGGTGATGTGGGCATTAAATAAGCATAGATTTATACCCATCTTAAGCTTTATGGAATGCTTCCCATTCACTTTATGCTTGATGGCCTTATATGGTGGAAATAATATCATCATAGATATGTCATACATTTAATTCCTTGTCAATTGATAGAAGCCAAGTTTTTGCTTGCTTTTTCATGCAATATAGAAAGCATCTCATTTAAAGTTCATCGTCTGTGAGGCCATTTAGTGTAAATGTTTGGATTGTTAAATAAAATTCCTTGATAGATATGATTATGTCTTCACTTAGTAATCCACTAAAGGTCGGGAGTTTATGAAGATGTAATCATGTCATCTTATAGTTCTACACCCTTTGACTTAGTTTAATGTGTTAGGAATTGGAATTAATCGCTGATAATTGGATATCCCTTATACTAATCTTAATGGCTATTGTTATTCCATACCAAAACTAATATCATCATTATGTGCAGCCATCTCTTAATAAAATAAAAAGAGAAACAAAATAAGATCAATAATAATAACGATCATAGTTCTTTAGCAACATTATAAAAACACTTGATCAATTAAATTTGTAATTATATAGAGTTAGTTGAAATAAGTTATTAAAATTGGAGTGATATAAAGTTTCAATCTCATAAAGAACTACTTATTAATCCTATTAATATTAGTTCGATAAGAAATCTAAATAAAACCAAAAAGAGATTATTGATGATAATTAAGTTAATAACTAGCTAAAATAAAGCAAATAAAATAATGAAAGAAAGAAAATAAATAAATGTTAGGGATTTGAGATTCATTTAGATGGTTATCCAATTATCATGCACAATTATTTTTTAGATTAAAATAATAATTAACCTAATGTATATATGTGCTATTTTGAGGCACACAAGTGTATCTAACTAGGTAATTAGCATTTGTTGATACATAATTTAACAAAATTACCTTATTAAACAAAAATAATCCATATGGTTATCATTAAATTCTAGGTTACCATTATTTTCTAGTGTTAAATTTTTATTCTCATAGTGCTTATATTACACTTCAAGTGTTGCTCCTTTATACAATTCCTCTGATTGAATCTATGGTGATCAAGCATCAATATAAGATTAATAAAAAAAGAATAAATTTAACCAAATCATAATAAAATCATAAGGATTCACAAAAAGAGATAAGGGTGATAATATTTAGAGAGAAGGTCTCCTTTCTCACTAGGATTTTTTGACCACCCATTTAGTTTTTTCTTTAAACCATTTTTTTATTGTTGGTTCTTTACCTTTTTAGTTAATCTTTTTCTTGCTTAGTTTTCAAAGATTACTTCTTACCTTTTTTCGTATGGACATAGTCTCAAAACCTTTATTCCTTAACAACTCTACTCTTCAACCATATCTAGCCACCTTACCTCCTGAGATCTCCTTTCATTTTACTTCCTCCAAACCTAAATTATATCCTGACCTTCTTCCTTAACCAAGCCCTGGACTAATCCAATATTTATCTCCAAGTTCTTTGGTAGTTGTTTATTCCCCTTTTTCCTCTAATCCCCCTGTTCTCTTTTCTCCTTCTCATTTTCTTCCCACCCTCATACATGTTTCTCATAGACCGTCCTTCCCCTCCTCTATTCCTATTATGAACTTCTCAAAATCTACTACAATCACCTCTTCTTCCCTAACTGCTCCTACCTTTAAATCATTCAATCCTAAATCATCTTCCTCCTCTTCTATTGCTTTGAATCTTGAGTTAAGTGATGGTGCACCATCAATGAAACTCTAGCTAATACTTAATGTTAAAGAATCTCCAATAATATCCCCTCCCTTGGAAAAACTACAAGTTAGAACAGCAAAGTGGAAAACTACTTTAGTGTAGTTTTTTTTTGATAAAATACCTTCATATCCTTCAACTAAATCTTATATTAATATCTACTCTATTTTGAGTTCAATTATATTAGTTTTTGCCATTACCTATCGATTCAATTAATGACATTTGTAAACTATTTTCAAAACGTCATTCTACCTTGGCCAAGGATTTTTCTAAATCAATACTAATCAAGAACAACAAAACATTCTCCCTAATTATTTTAGGGTGATGAATCCTATCTTGATCACATAACTACTTCTTTATAGTTTATGCTATATCTAATAACTACTGATTGAATCACTCATGATTAAATAGGTCATAGGTAGTATCAAAACATAGAAATCTCTATATAAGATAACTTTGGAGATCTCAAGTTAAAGGATCACTTATATAATCATCACAATAAGAATTCTGTAGATATACAAGTAATGCTCTAAATAGATTTCTAATATCGGGTCTACTCAATGAACTTGTTATCTAACAAGCACCTATACATTTGTTTAAGTATCTCCATACTTTATCCTATAAGATCGACTACCCTTTTCATAAGGAAAAACAAAATATGTGCTAGTCTTTTTTTTATGTTCTATTAATGTCCAGTCTTAATAAAACAATCAATATGAACAATTTAGGAATAATACATAAATACAATATCAATCTCATAAATATAATCTCATTATAATTTGATTTTCAATTTATAATTATCCCATGGACTTTATCGCATGCATCTAAACATGTATAAGATAAACAATGTCTTTAAATTATTTTGACATAAAACTACAACCAATCGATTGGATGTAGGGCATAAACTAACACTTCATTTATGCCTTCTTTCCTTCTAACCACCATCTTAGCAATCTTACATTTATAAAATCTACCTAGATTAGACACCTCTTACACTACCTTTAGCTAGTTCCAGCCATTGGTGGCATCACCATAGTTCTCTGATCATAACAGTCATGACTTCATGCCAAACAAATTCTTCTTAACAATTCTTTTGGATAAGAGAAACCACAGTAAAGTTACATTTACAAAATATTCAACCAAAATTTTAAGACCCTCATCTTCTTAAAGAAACCCTAGAAAAACCTTGCTACTACAGATGCTACTACAGATGCTTCTGCTGCCACTATCTATCAGTGCCACTGCCATCTACTTGCAACACCGCCTTCAACATCACTATTGCCTGTTCTTCTCCATCAATCAGCTCACTGTCATCACTGGCTAGATCTAGCCTCATCTATCAACAATGTTGGGAGGAGTAAGGAGAGTCTCCAGTTGTAACATCCCAGATCACCCGAATACAAATATTGTCCGCTTTGGGCCTTTACTTGTCATTTTGAGCAATAATTCAAGTTCACTCTAAGTAAACATGAAAGTCTCTGTCCAATGCACACCATCAAAATCCTTAAATCCTAAACCAAGTTCACTTAGGCATTTTATCAAACACCTAATGTGCATG
>JANZLC010000008.1:17117474-17133072 GCA_026413385.1 Erythroxylum gracilipes | reverse complement strand
CCGATCTCTACCTTTAGTGACCAATTTTAAATGATTGTTAATAATGCATTTTTAACGACCAACGTAATAACTCGTCACTGAGCACTTTTAGTAACAACCCTATAGTGACCACCTGTAACCAACCCGATTTTGGTCGCTATAACTTTTAACGACCATTTTCTTACTTTTAGCAATCATTAATAATAGTTACCGAAACTAATTTTTCTTATAGTGTTTCCTAAGGTCTAACTCCAACTAAGTTTCTTTTGAAACTAACTCCATTAATTCTATCTTTACAATCCAACTATCTCCAACTCTTATTTTGATTTATTTTCCCCTATTTTCCATAATACTCTATAAATTCCAAAATAAATCCTAAATTCACCAAAATTCACAAATATATAATTAATCTAATCAATAAAATTTTCAATATAAATAAATTTCAAATTCACAAATTTCCCAAAAATCATAACTCAATCCAATTATACTCGAAAAATGTCCATAAATTCATGTACAGTTATATGAATGTGCAAAAATGTGTACGTCACACTTAACTTATGCATGACGTAAATTTTTCCTAATTTATCATTGATTTCTCATAATTCGCTATTCTAGCCTTAAAATGGGTAACGGGATGTTACATACATAGTGTGGCATAAAAGTTTAAGCCACATTTCCTGAGCTAGGGTTGAAAGATTGATAAAGGAAAGCATTTCTCAATTCTAGATTATGATGATTTGGGAATATGTGTTGACTGTTGCAGGGGTAAGTTGATTAATAAGGATATTGAGGTCAACTCATGCTTTTGACTTGTTAAGTCTTATATATAAAGATATTGGTAGATCATATACAGTTGCATTGTGCAATTCTAAATGTATTATGACATTTGTTGATGATTATTCCTATTATAGTTATATGTTCTTGCTTAAAGACTAAAGGTTGAGAACCAATAGGGAAAATTCATTAAGATAGTCAGATTTGATCATGGAGGAAAATATCATGACAAACATGGTGTTTCAGGACTTTAAAAGGTTCGTTTGGCAGATATTTAGAATCAGTTAAAATAGTGAATTAATTCACTATGCCGAGTAGTTCTGAACAAAATGGTGTGTTGCTGAAAGGCATAACTGCACCCTAAAGGACTTGAAGAAGTCAATACAGAAGAGGGCTATTCTACCTGATTATCTAGAAGTTTGGAAACCCAGCCTTGCACACATTCGTGTATGGGGCTGCCCTACTGAGGTAGTATAATCCTTATAAAGAAAGATTGTATGCTCGTTCTGCTCGTTGCTATTTAGTAAGATATCTCAACCATTTTAAGGCTAAAACTTTTACTGTATAAAAGAAGGGAACAAAATAGTGGAATCACAAACATTTAAATTTTTGAAATACAATGTATATGACGACAGTGGGCCCTTTGACCCTTCAGATGATAGCAGGCGGATACTACAATTATCATGTACCCTCTACTCATATAGTTAGATCTGGTGGATTTAGGTTTTTGTATCATGTTTGTACAAGAACAGGAATCCATACATGCACACACAAAGGTTCCTGGGGGTACAAGATCTAATGTAGTTAAGTAAATCCACCAGAGTGAGACAGCCTACTATTCCATCTGATTACATAGTCTATCAAGTGTACAGGATTATGATATTAAACATGTTTCAAATCCAATTACTTTTATAGAAGATGTTTATGGACCTAATGCAAATGTGTGGTGGGATGCAATGAATTACAAGAGGCAATCCATGAAGCATAGTAAGGTTTGGGAGCCAGTTGATTTGCAGCGGAACTACAAACTCATCAGTTGTAAATGAAGATTAGACCTAAAGGATTTCAGGATAAAGTTCAGTGGTTTATAGGCTAGCTCAGTTACCTAATGGTTTACTCAGGGAGAAAGGTTAACTTTAATGTTACCATTTCTCTCATATCCTCGTAGGATACATTTTGAGTAATTAAGGCAATTGTAGCTCATGATGATATAGAGTTACATCAGGTGGTTGTCAAAACTGCTTTCCTGAGTAAAGACCTTTATGAAGAGGTCTATATGGTACAACCTGAAGGATTTCAAGATCAAAATAGATACTGACATGGTTTGCGCATTATGCAGATCAATATATAGTTTACATCAAACCTTCCAAAAGTGATATCTTGTAGTTGATGAGGTTATGACCTCTTTCGGCTTCATGGAAAATAAAGTTAAAAGATACTTGTACTATGAGGTCAGGGGGAGCAAAATTATCTTCATATTACTGTATATGGATGTTATATTGCTCATGTCAAATTACTTGACCATGTTGTATAAAGTTAAGCAACTTTTGCTCAAGAATTTTGACATGAGGGACCTTGGCATAGCATCTTTTGTCCTAAGTATTTAGATTCACCAGGACAAACACTCATTAGGCCTCTCATAGAGTGCATACATTGAGTATGTATTACAGAGGTTTAATACGGTTAACAGTAAACTTGTTGTAGTACCTATCTCTCATAGTGAGGAGTAATCTTTGGCACAGTATCCAAAGAATAAATAAAGAGAGAAGTTATGAGGATTGTTTTGTATACAAAGCCAAGCCTGATGTATGCTTGGCTATGTACTAGACGGGACATTGCATTTACTGTTTGACTATTTGGTCAATATCTGGTTAATCTAGATGTAGACCATTTGGAATACAATCTAGTGAGTGTTGAGATACTTAAAGGAACTAAGAATTATATGTTGACATATAAAAAAGTCAACATACTAAACCTCGTAGGGAATTTAGATTCAAATTTAGTTATATAACTGGATCATCGAAATTCTACTTAAGGTTACAGTTTTAAGTTTGTAGATGGTACAATGTCATGGACGAGTGTCAAGTAGACATAGGTGACTTCCTCGACCATGCATGCAGAGTGCATACTATGGGGTTGCTTCATAGACAGTTTAGCTCGGAAACTTAATTTCTGAGTTATTTGTGGTTGATTCAGTGGCTAGACCCATTCGGTTGTACTGTGGTAATCTTCTTGTTATGTTGTTTAATAACAACAAAGAATATCACAGGGTTTTAGCATTTAAAGTCAATTATTTGGCCATAAAGGTGTTGATACGAAAAGGTGACATTAAGGTTTAGAGCATTTAAGGATTAAGGAAATGTTAGTCGATCCTTTAACTAAAGGACTTCACCCACTTATGTCTATGACACAAGTATACAGTATGGGTGTTTTAACGTTTTTAGACACTGTTAGTTAGGGGATCATTATGTTTGCTCCATGTACATTTGTATATTTTGATGTATTACGATAGTATGATGGTTCATCAATAAAGATAATCATGATGGTTCATCAATAAAGATAATCATCGTTATCCTCGGTGATACGTGTTACCATACATTATCATAATACATATAAAAGTCTTAAGATTTGTGTCGACCTTAAGCATTTAAAGGTCATTAGGCATATATACAGATTGACCTTGTGCTTATGTCATTTAAAAGCATATAGCTTTATACGGATATTCATGAAGTTTGACATGACATAGGGGGATATAAGTTTTTAATGTCATAAAGGTTCTCTAATGCGGTTTAACATTCAGTTGGAGAACATAAAGGTTTTCTCTAATGCAGTTTAGCATTTAGTGAGAGGAAACAAGTTTTCTCTAATGTTGTTTAGCATTCAGTGAGAAAAAAAAGATTTCTCTAGTGCAGTCTAGCATATACAGTTTAGCATAAAGTTGGAGAAATCGAGACCTACAAATAATGATGACATAATTTAGATCATAAAGGTATCATCTTAGTTTGCCACACTCTATTTTCACATTCATATTAGTGAGGTATTAGGTATACATGATTGTATTAGATCTGTGTCGCACATGACACATGTATTTCATACTTTTCGGTATCGAAAGCCTTATAGGACGGAATGATAGACTTTCGTTATCTTTGGATCAAATGTTCTGTTTTTAAATTTACTCGACTAATTTAGTAGTGTGGCTTAACCAAGTTTTTAAACTAGAGTCAAAAATGTAATTTATGCTTGTTCAAGGGGGAGAATGTCGGGCAATTATGTCCTTTCTCATAAAATTGGATAACTATTAATCACATTTTTATTTTTTTAATAATTTATCAGTTAAATTACGTAATTTGATCCAAAAAAATAATAAAGTAACCCAATAAATGATCTAAATTAATGGGTGAAAGACCGTTTTAAAAATGGATCCCAATGAGTGTGGATCAGACCTATATTGAGTCTATGATGGGGAAGCCCGATATGGAAGCTATATATAAAGGTTAAAGTCTCCTACAGTTGCTTATATCAATTGTAAGCATAAGGATTCTCTGACTCATTAAGAGAGCTTATGTTTTGAGAAAACCGTAAAAAGACCTTACTCATGTCCCAAAAAATAGTTATCGTGAAAATGACGGTAGATTCGCACTCGTTTTAACTTCAGAAAGCTTGTTTGAAGTTATAGAGACCAAAATCAGGTATTTTCTGCATTTATTCGTTTTTTGCCCTGTCACGTTCGATCCGGGATACATAACTAAGGTACCGTTACATATTACAATAACCTAATTCAAACACCACCTAACCATTAAATAAAACAATTAATTGACTAATTTTTACTTAATTATCAATCAAATCAACATGCCATCAAAATTAGATGAAGATTAATGAATATTTATGATTTGCCACTTGAGATGGTATATGAACCAATGCTTAGAAAATTGTCCCAATGTTTAAAAAATTGAATGGACAAGATCCAATGATTAAATAAAATTTGGCCAGATCATTTAGTCGTATGATTAAGTTGAGTCTCAAAATCATAAGATAAAATATTAGCTTTTTCTAAATAATTTATTAGTGAATGTGATCAAAGATTTTGATTTTCTTTTTAACTTCTTTTTTTGGAATTATTTATATTGTATTTATTATAGTAAATCGTTTGGACCCGAATTTGATATGACTAATTAAATTTGCACTTTATCATCATTTGGACTCAGTATCCCAATATATATTTTCAGACATTGATAAAAATGCATGTGGACATTTTTGGGAATTCTAAAAGCACAACAAAAAGATATTGGAGGACTAAAAAGCAAAAGAAAGGAGAAAACTTTTATCATTAAGATTTACGTCATTACAGCTATTCCGGCTCACGTGCATGCGGCCAGAACCCACACGCATCCCGTAGATGGTTTTACTGTCATCAACTGTAAATTATGGCTGAAATTGGTTGCTAATTCAGCTCAGGTGAAATCATAATTTCTCCGTCTAAATTATGTCAACAGAAGAAAGTGATAGTTAGAATAGGAAATAAAGGTTATACTTCATTACTTAATCATAAGCGAATATAATTCTAAATGGAAGGAATTGGATAGGGGCTTAGTTTTTAAATAATATAGGGATCCAAGAATATCTTCATTTCTATACCTATTTAATTTTTTAATAAATATAAATTATGTTTTAATTATGTTTTAATTACTTTTATCACAAAGATGTGATATATGTATATATATATATATATATATATAAGAAAATGTTGTTTAATAATAATCCTGAATGTAATAGATGGTGGTTAATTGGAGGCTTTTAACAAAAATTTTGTATATTGTTAATATTTATTTAAAAATTAGAAAAGTAATCTTTTTAAAAATAAAAATAGTGCATCTATATATGTGTTTGTGTCTGTGTGTTGTATTATTCAAATGGAACAAGAAAAGTACCAATTTAGACGACAAATAATTTTTTGAAAAAAGAAAATATTGAAAAAAATATCTGAAAGTTCCAATAATAATAATAATCACAAAAAAATGGATGTTGATTGCATGAGTATGGAATCCTAAAAAGTAAGTATGGTTTTATTTAATATTAGTTAATTGTATAAAGTAATTTTAATGATCTTATTGTTATTAAATTACATTTTCAAACAAGGTTATGATTATTATATTTATGTAATCACATTTCAAGATTATTCATACCAAGCACATTACCGTAGTTATACGGTCAAGTCAAGTGCATTCCAACTTTCGATTCTTCTTCTTATCTTTACTGCCCTAGAGTGTAAGTAGAAGTATCGTTACTATTGTTAATTTGTCCGTTAACTACTCCTAAGAAAAGATTAAGTCCTCCTCCCTTCCCTTATCCTTCCCTTTTTTGACTTAATATTTAATTAATTAAATGTTAAAAGTTTTGCCTTATCGTTACAGCCACCAACGGTGTATTTAGCCGTTATTTTGATATGCTGTTGTTGTTGCTACGATTTCAGCTAAAATATGTTGCCGTCACTACACTATTTTATTCAAAAAAATGAAACATTAAAAATACTCAGAATCTAAAATAAACTGTCAAATACTAACGGCTTTATTAAGGTTTTGTAATGCAATTGTCCAAAAAAAAAAATCTTTGTAGGATTCAAGTAATATATAGACAATATCTCACAACGGTAAGCGGTTATTCCTATGATATTTTTTCAAAAAATTATAGGAACTTATCTATTTTAGTTGCTCATGATGCCTCCATTTAATAAAATTACGCATTTGAAATGTTAACTTCATCCTATCCTATTATTACATTTAATCTTAAATATTAATTTAAATTCATCGAAGTTGATATTTAATTGGTTAATATCGTGAATGTACATACGGTTGCTACATGTCAAAAGTTAGCGACACGTTCTCTTTTATGTTTATTCACACAATTATAAATATATATATATATATATATATATAGAGATACAAACACTCATACACATTAGAATTATCTATATGACTGTTATTTTGATAATCTTCACAGTCATCATCAAGCATATTATCTATATCACTCATACATACTAACAAATAATTTATGATATATAAGAATAATTTATACTAAATTTAATCATAATTATCTAACAACTACAAAAATTATGATCCTTTACTTCTTTAATATAAATTTGTTAACTGGATTTGAATATATATTGGACTGTTATTTTAATTAATATATATTGGAAATGTAGCAATAAAAATGGGTTTTTAATTGGATGTAGGTCCAAGTAGTACCACCTACGCTGTATGATTTCATTTATATTTGGCACTTCTGTGTATTTGGCCAGTTTTCTGATGAAGAAAAAAATTTGGATGTATAGTGTATATCAGCTCATTTCTTCATCCTAGCAAATATCATCAACAGTATCAAATGCATAAAAACAAAAACTAGTGTACATCAAAAGTTTCAAGTCTACGTTCAGATTAGCTTATTCGTAACGGTTGCGTAAGTCATGAGTTTGATGTAAGTGCTAGAGGAGTTTTTGTAAAGTTAAAAATAATGTAATATTGCATTTATAGTACACGGATTAGCCAGCTTCATTATAACTAAGTGTATATATAAAAAGTAGCTAGCAGACGTTACATATGTCGTTTCTGTAAGTAGGTAGAAGTTGTGAACGAAGAGACTGATGAAAAAAGAAACATGTACACGTCTTCGTCTTTTTCAAGCTAAAATAATTGCAATATGGTTTTAAGTAGTTCTAGCAGAATGTACAAGTTATGAGTGCTGGGAATGGTCATGGCCGTCGTGCATGGAACCATTTCCCAAAGAGAATCGAATCGGCACTCTCCTTGCCTTTCTTTTTGCTTTTTCACAGTATTGCTACAGCCTTCTTTACCACTCCCCAAGAAAACTGGTGTTGGTCTCGGTTGGTATTATTTTTATTGTTTTATGCTATTATTATAGTTTATTTTTTTAATTCCAAGCATAATATATACATATACTCTCAAATATTCTTTTATAAAGATGAAGATTTAGGTTGAAATGGAAAATGACGCTATGAACAAAAAAGAAAAGGGAAAAGAAACCAAGAGGATGACAGTGAGTTAGAAAGAAAAGAAACTGACAGTGAAAAAGCCACAACGGTGAAGAAGAAAAAGTAAAGGAAAAGATGCATGGTCAAATTTTCAATTTTGAACCTCGAAGACTTCTATCTTTCCATCATCAACTTCGACTATCTTTATCGAAACTCCACCATTACTTCGCCTTCTTTTGAACCCCATATAGATTATAGAAAATCCCTCACATTATATCCTTCCCATAGAAGACAAACCTTCTTATCATTAATAATCAAGTTCGTTCCTTGAACTAATCCCTCACATTATATCCTTCCCATAGAAGACAAACCTTCTTATCATTAATAATCAAGTTCGTTCCTTGAACTAACAGCCTAGCCATGCACCCCCTTTAGTTTCAGCTACGTTCAGTCTTCATGCCTCTTATTAACAACACTGATATGCACGAGGAACCATAGTAGAATACTGTTCAGTATCATTATTCTTGATGATAAAATAAAATAGTCCTATGATATGCTTACATGTTGAATTTTTAGGTTGCAGTTGATTAAATTTTGAATTTTTCTAATAATCACGCGTCAAAACCAATAAAACTTCAGAAAATCTGCAGTTTTTCTTTTGAGTTGGATGCTTTTACATTTATATGGTATCTCTATCTTGACATAAGAAATTTCTAGTTCTCCAACTCAACATTTTGATATTGGAAAACTTTCATATAGTAGTAAGTTTTCTTCAAGTAGACCACAGCAACATTGAAGAACATATGACGCATGTAGTTAATTAACTGTTTGAATTTTCTTCGACATGATATAAGCAAGTACGTTAGGGTTGATGAAGAAAGGAAAAAAAACAAGATATATATAGACAAAACATAGGAAAAATGATAAAATACCGGAGAAAAGTTATGGGACCTCAAAAATAATTTTTAGGTTCATTTCACACTCAATATAATCGTACCAACTCCATCTATCAAATTAAAATTAATAGAAAATATATAAATAGTTAAAAAAATCATTAATTTTATGAATGCTACTTTCAATTAAAGAAATAAATTATGAAATCCTAAAATTTGGAGTATAATGGCAAGAATGTAAAAAGTGATTGGTTCTAGGAATCCCGTGCCATAATGAAAATGTATCGTCGTCCGGGAAGCCCTTTTGACTATTTTAATTTCCCTTAAAACCCTTTTGACTAAATATCCTTCAATTAAGTTCCAAAGTACGAATATAGGGAATATTCAAAATTGAAAAGTAACCTCCATTTTTTGGCCTTATAGTGACTGCTGGGGGTGGGCTCTCAAGTGTGTTATTGAGAAGATAAATGAACCATCAACATATTCTACAATAAGAACAAAAGAGTGGGGACGTTAACGTTCTCTTCTCTAAGGTTTTCTTTTATGCATGGATGGAATATTTGATTTGTCTGGTAAGTAGTAGCGAAATTGTTTCTGCTTATCTGATAGCTACATCATGGACCCTTGTCAAGGATACAAGAATGAGGGAACTAATTGCCGTAGTCAAAAGGATTTCCTTTTGATTCATTGTTCAGAGGGACCAAGAAAAGAGCTTGGTTGGGTTATGTTGTGCTTAGAGGTTACAGTAAATGCTTTATGTAGGGACGTGGCACACGCTACTGATAATTTGGAGCTTCTTTCTGGGCATCTTCCCTTACTCCATGACTTCTCCAACTTGGCGTTAATTAAGTTGATAGTCGAACTACGATTTGTCAGGATACAAGCTTAAGTGAACATGAATTAGATTTTGATTCCTAATTGAAATACAAGTTGTTCAATAGATTTCTCAACTCTTCTGCAAAATTATGTCAATTCAATCAATATTGCCCTCCATCTAGTAATAAAGCTATAATTATATATGGATAATCTAAAACAATATGTAATTAGAATCACTGCATAATCAACACATGTACATTTGGTAATAAGTAATTAAAAGTTCAGTCATTGCCAAATTTATTAATTTCGTCAAATGCATTTAAGAATGGTGTTCACGGAATTCTAGAACATGGAATTTGATTGGTAATGGTTTCATGAACTCGCCACCTCCAAAGAAACCCTAGAAAAAGAGCATGTAGGTGGAGAGCTTTAACAATAATTCATATTTCTCTTTTCTTTGGAATCTGATTTCAGACTTCCTTTATCTCTTTTTTCTAAATATAGTTTCTTGTGATTCATCGTTCTATGAGTTAAAGTGAAGAACATGAAAAAGAAAGCCTCCCTCTACTGGCTACCTCAATCCACTCCATTTTCGAGGCCTTGGCATGTATATAAGCCACCACAACCCAAGCAACTAAAATCATCAGTTCCTTCAACAATCTGACCCTCTTCAAGTACTGCTCCTTTGCAATTCACTAGTACTGAATACAACTCTTCTTTCTCAACTTTGAGCCAGCTAATTGTCCTCCATTTCAAGGTAAGCCTTTGAAGCCATCACCTTTTTTAAAAAAATAAATTCCTAGGCCCTTCACGGCTGCAACTCTTGTATATGTTTGCCAAATTTTCACTTTCAAAATCAAAGATTACCGCGAGAGCTGTATGGAAGGGTTTATGTAGATTAAATATTCAAGTTCTATGCTTGAACTTTATATGTATGAAGTCTAAAACTTTAAACTTATAAACTGAATATTTTCTGGAAAGATAGGTCTCTTAATCTCTTCCACGCCTTACTTAGTTTGCATGGAAACTTAATAGGTTTGGGAAGATGAGCAGACCCGGTGACTGGAACTGTAGGTCGTGCCAACATCTCAACTTCCAGAGAAGGGATTCATGCCAGCGATGTGGGAAACCGAGGCCTGGCGAGAGAGGAGATTTTTATGGAAGTTTTGGAGGGAGGGCTGGTGGCTCATCGTCCTTTGTTTTTAATACTGGTCCAGATGTTAGGCCTGGCGATTGGTATTGCACTGTTGGCAACTGTGGAGCTCACAATTTCGCTAACCGTTCAAACTGCTACAAGTGTGGTGCTTCCAAGGATGAGTTATCTTCCGGTGGATTAGACTCTGAAATGTCGCGGATGAGAGGTTTCGGGTTCGGCGGCGGCAGCACCAGCCGATCTGGTTGGAAAACTGGCGATTGGATTTGCACCAGGTTAATCATCTTTAACTCATACTAACAGTATCTTGTTCAGGTTTACCATATGTTTGTTATTTTAACTATTGCGGGTTTATATATGAACTTACAGGTCTGGCTGCAACGTGCATAACTTTGCCAGCAGAACCGAATGCTACAGATGCAATGCGCCGAGGGACTCCGCCAGCGGATCTTCATATTAGTTCATAACAAATTATGCGCTTTAAGGTACCTACCTATGAAGGACTCAAATCACTTGTTTTATATTTTAAATTTTCTTTTTTGTATAGACGTATATTGGACTCTCTGCTAACTTGTCGATGATTCTCTTACTACCCAGTCATCAGATACGTACTGCATTTGGAGGAGAGAATCAAGAAAGGCAATTCCAAGCTCCTAGATATATATACCCCAGACTACGTTTGCTTTTCTTTTGAATTAATATTAATTGTCGGGTCCGCACCTCTACTTTTGTGTTTGTTTTCCTCTCGGATATTTGTTTGAAGACTATATATATAGCTGGGGAAGAGAGCTACATCATCACTTAGCATTTTCGGAGCCTTCTTGTATAACTCTATGCAAAGTGAAATATATGGATTCAGTGTTGTCACTTCTCTATATGCTTGAGATACATATATCAGTCTCTCCGTGTTCATTTCGTCCATTATTTTTGTCTGAAGATAATCATAGGATTTAATTTAACGAAAAGTGAGAGTGGAAGTTTGTTTTTCATTAATATGATAACTGAAATAGTATTTCACATTGCGTAGGGTGTCAATATACGTTATTTACGTGCACATAAACTAATCAAATAGTGTTATATGATAATCTGAAACTTAATTATGATAAATAAACTATAATCAGTGAATGGAAATTAAAATTCGGACATGACATATTTCTTAATATGACTATGAATTTAGTTAATTAAAATCATATTTCGCTAATTTGAGACGTTTCCTATTCGAGGATATTGGCTTACATGAAAGTTAAAAACCTGACTTTGACGTTTTTCCCCTAACATTTCCAATTTCGTCTGAATCAGCTCTCTAATGTTCAGAAAAAAATGTCCCTCGCCATTTAGTTTCCTATTCTCTCTCTTTCACTTTTAAGTTTTCACCCTCTATAATTTTTATTCAATTTTCAATTATGTTTTTAAATATTCAGTTCAATTTTAAAAGCTAAACTTAATATTTGGTAACATTTCATCATTCTAGGAATCTTTAGAATTTAAATATCTTTATTTTTTAATTTTTGAAAGTCATTATAATATCAAAAATTTTTGAAAAAAATACCCAATTAGATTTGCCTTTAATTCTAAGAGTCAATTAATCTAGAAAATTTAAATAATTATTGTAAAATGATATTTAAAATAACTTAATCAATTAATATAAAAATTTAATAACCGTAACATAATGTTGAAATAAAAATAACAATGTTAAACATTTCACAAAATTTATTTATTTAAAATTTGTGAAATTGTCAGACTAATACATATAGTAGTTAATTCTTTTTTCATTCTAACTTGACTATTGGAAAATTCCTTAGATCAACAATACCAATTATATATTAATGAATCTTAAACACTCAAACAAATATACTTTTTTAATGTAGTATCTCTATTATGCTTCCAAAATCTTAAAACAAGCAAACTAAAAAAATCTATAAAGGTTTATTCAAAGTTTTTTAAGCAATCAAGCTTAATTATTTGATTCTAAACGTAATCAATCAATTCACTGAAAGAAGTTATTTTGAATAGATTAAATTTTTATACTTCTTATCGTTATAACTAATTTAATTTCACATTAAAATTTTATGAATATAAGTCTTAAGATTTATAGATTAAAGGAATGTCCACCTATTATGAATTTATGGTTAAGTTTAATATGATAAAATTATAGTTACTAATTTTTCATTGTCATAAATTAGTTATTATGATCATCAAATAACCATTTTGTCTTGTCTTTTTTTCCTTAGATGAGAGGAGCTCTCTTTAATATAAAAGATATGTATATAAGATCTTACGTGAGATAAATTTTTGTATTAAGAAGAAGGTTAATTATAAAAGAATCTCTCAACTCGTGACTATATAACATGTTTAATTCAAATTTATTAGATGTTGAAGTAAGTAATAGGTACATGATACAATGATATAAATAGTGACTGGAATGTATATTTTCTTATGTATATAGACTAGACTTATATATTATTTATCATAAAATTTAATTATTCACTGTACATTTTTCTTTTCTAGATATATAAAAATAAATTATTTTTCTTTGATATTTTGCATTTCACGTTTACTTATCTCACTACATTTTCTTTTCATTCGTTGAGCACAAAACTTTTCAAATATATGCATGTATGTATATAAATGATAGAAAGAATCAGGCATTAGGCCAAAACTTAGGATACATTTTTAGCGAAATTCTTTTCTTTTTCTGGAATGCATGTGCCTTGCATTTACATGACCTTTTTAGCTCACTAAATGTTGGTTTATATCTTATAGTCAATTAGTTAGTTATAATATAGTGATATAATTATTTAAAGACAACTTTTATCTTATACATTTTTAAATGCATGTGATAAAGTCCATGAGATAAATATACATTGTAAACAAAATTATAATGAGATCATAATTATATAAATTCATATTTTTAAGAAAGATAACAAAATTCATTATAGCCATAAAAGACATCAAAGGGTCTTTACAATGTTGTATCAAGCAAAAGGAAAAACGTCACTTTTTCATTTATCCTTAGGAAAAACTAGGAAGTTAAAGATTCCATTGTCTTAAAGAGCTAAGATGTTCTACAATTTGATGGGCTACCAAAATTTCCCTTATCCAACAATGTAGCTTATGAATTAAAACATGCTTATTTGTATTAGCCTTGTTAAACATTCTCTAATTCCTTTCCCTGCAAATTACATAGACTGCATAGTAGAGACTAAGACAAACTCTATCTTTCCGTTGAGAGCTAAACTTAACTTTAGCCAATTCCGTTATATTCTTCCAATCTGACTTATGACAGTAGAGATTTAAGGTATGTTGAATGCTAGACCAAATAGAAGTGGTGAAGCTACATTTGAGGTAGAGATGGTCAATTTTTTCTTGCTCAATATAGCTTAGCTCACATAACTTATCAATATACCCAACTATCCTGTCTTTACTTTTCAGTCTTCTCCTAGCTGTAAGCTAAGTAATGAAGGAGGCTTTTGGTTTTAAGGAATCTTTCTATACAATATTGTACCAAGGATTGAGAGGGATAGGATGCTTGAGAGCTTTGATGCTTGAAGAGTTTTGAGTAGTATCCATTGCATTCATTTATTATTTCTAAATTGTTCTTAGTTAATATTCTATAGAGATTGGATATTAATAGAGCATAAAGACTATCATACACTATGATTCTTTCTTTTGAAGAAAATAATCGATCTTATATATTAAAGTATGAAGATACTAAAATAAATGTGTAGGAATTGGCCTAAGATGATAATTTAATTTAGAACATTACTTATATGTTTATAGAAATTCTCATTTTGATGATTATATAAGTGATCATTTCACTTGAGATCTCTAAAATATCTTATATTTCTATTGTTATACTTTCATACTACTTATAACTTATCCTAGTTAAAGATAACTCAATTAGTAGTCATTGGATATAATATGAACTATATAGTGGTAGTTGAGTGATAATTATAAAATTTATCACCTTAAAATAATTAGGAAGAATGTTCCATTATTCTCAATTAAATCTGATTCAAGAAATCGTTAGCTAAAGTGGAATGTTACTTTAAAAATATTTTTCAAATTTCATTAATATAATCAATTACTAATGGTGAAGAACTAATGTGATTGGACTCAAATAAAATATACATTAATTCATACTTTAAATCTAATCAAAATATTATGCTGAAATGATTTAATTATATAAAAATTATTCACAGAAATATTAATCAAAACTATTTTAACATTCCCAATATTCAGGTGGTCATAATGCACTGCTAGATGCTAATCTTAATTTATAAACATAACTTATTTAATTAGAGGATTAAAGATAAAAATAAATTAGTTTAATTTATCTAATCTTGAATATAATTTAGGGTTATTATTTTATTCATTGCCAATAAATTTAAGAACTTATTGGGTAACATTCAAAGAATAGTTAATGAGAGAAAAATGCATTTTAATCAAGTTAAACTTGATTGTAAAGTTTGAGAAACTTTGAGATTAAATATGAAATATTTAATAAATAAGGATCAATATGAAAAATTAGATATTAGTTAGGCCTAACTAGTATTTAATTAGTATTATAGTTAATTCTAATTAAATACTAAAAATTATAATTTTATTTCAATTAAATTACTAAAAGGTTCAAACCCTATTATAAATAGACTTAGGCTTTAAAAGAGGTAGCACATCTTGTCTAATCCTCTCTACACTACTTGTAAAGTTCTCTTAATACATTTGTATAGATATCGTTAAAGGCTAGACATGTATATAAATCCAGTGGTTGAGATAAGCCAATTTTAAAAGTAATTATAAGAAAATGATTAAAAAAATTAAGCTACAGTAATTATGTTCATACAGTAATTATGTACACAATTTAAAGCGATATTGGCTTTTTAGAAATTAAATAAAAAGTTTTGTATTTATTTCGTTGTATTTGGGATCGTCTCTCATTAAGATTTTCCAATATATATATATATATATATATAGTTGAAACTTATGATAAAACATATA
>JANZLC010000008.1:17089180-17105808 GCA_026413385.1 Erythroxylum gracilipes | reverse complement strand
TGGCACAATGTCCTAGTGGGTCGATATCCGACATTACTAAGAATGACCTTGGGTTTGCCCAACAAGCCACCTTAGGTTAATCGGTAGGTATCGGTCATACCAATTGCATCACAAATGCAACTATCGCTCAGTGCTATCAACAATTGATGTATGCACACACATTGGGTTATCAACTCTTGATGCGTGTACATCTGATGTACACTTAAGTCGAGTTACACAAGTCGACTTACACTAACAATATTTAATATGAATGAAACCTTTATGTCGAGAATAAAAGGATTAAATTATTATGATTCTCACTCCTTTCTCGACTAGTTTTAATAAATCAAAAGGTGAATTTTCCCAAGTTAAAGGATTTCGCAATCTAAGAATTATAGCAACACCCAAAGTCACTCAATGAATTTGATTTCTTTTATAAAAATATTAATAACATGAGCATAAAGTGTCAAATACGCTTTGCCATATATAGTTAAGCAAGTGTATAATAACATCTTCATAACCTAACTTAATAACTTCAAATTTTATGTCCTTAATACTATAGAAGTTATAGTCTACCTTTGAACTAAATCTTTATCCATAGGGGAATCTTCAAGTAACAAAGGGACTACATAAATATAATCCTCACCCATTTTAACATACTCATATAAGAATCAAAGAAATTACCCTATCCATTTGGTTAAACCATAACTTAATAATATCTTAATCTAGTGGGTTCACACAACCAAGTGCACTTGTCTTACATAACTAGTTATTATGGTTTCTACTAGCGGCAACCTTAACCTCTATCTCTACCTAAACCATCATATGAACAATCCTATCATATTGTGATTCCCCTTAACTTGTAGACATATTCTTGTTTTATTTAGTGAACATTAAACATTTTATGTAATGTCATTCTTTTAAGTACATAAAATTGAGAATCACATCAATATTACATTAAGCAAGGTTGAGGATTCCATTATTTCCTTAAACATTTTGCCTAAAGCTATCTTTTATGACTATATTATTGAACAACATAAGATCATATGTTTGAGAGTTTCTCTATATCATATCTATCATAAATCGACAAGTAATTTGCTTAGATTCTTAACTTATAATTGATATTCTTTGCATCTTTATTTTTATATTTTTGGAAGGAGTTAGAATTCTTTGATGGCTATTTGAGACTTTCCAAATACAAATGAAGGCCTTTGACGAAAAAAGGAAAAAAATGTTGAGAATTGAAATTAAAGTGTTCATTTAGATTACGAATGTGATATTGAGTGAGAGCTTTGTAACTTTTATGGAAGAGAGTTTTGCTATATTATGGTTAATTATCTTGAGAATTTTCTCTAATAGTTTAACATCTACCCAATAGTGAATTGAACTCTTATTTGGGGCTTAACTAGTGGATACAAGCCTAAAAGGATCCAAGCTACAATAAAAATCAAACCTTTCTTCCTTATCTTTCTCTATTTACTTTAAATCTTATTTTAATATTTATTTGTATTCTTATATATTTATTTCTCTCTTTGTTTAAAATACTATTTTGTCACTATTTAAGCTTTCTCATAATAATTCATAAGAAATAGTCATATAAATTAAAGACACATAACGTTTGACAAATTGTCTAATTAAATAATTCACCTTAAACTCCCTATTGAGTTCTTAATGGTTAATACATTGAATATTCAACTTTCTTTTGCATAACTTCTTTCGTATTTTGCAAAACCTTTTGCAAATGTACTATATGGTTAGAAGCTGTATAATCTTTAGACCTATTCCTATCTATCAATTTGTTAAAAAAAATTCAATTAACATTTCAAAGTATGAATATGTAAATATATATTTCTCTTGTTTCAACACATAATATATATATATTTTAATTGTTCTACATTACTTTTATATACAACACTGCTTTTTTTTTAGAAAAGATTTTAGTCACTTGCTCTAGATGCCTCATATGTTCGTCCTTGATATTATCATGGATTAATTACAATGAATTGCTTGTGATTTGACCTTCTTATATATTAAAACCTATACTTTAATTTTATATAGTATTATTTAGCTATCACATAAGTCATTTCGTCATATTATGGTAGTTTTTCGTTCATTCATAATTTCAAAACAACATTATATTGGAACTTACAAATTTTAATACTACATTGTTTTGAGTAAGTAAAAAACTAGCAAAATATGATAGAGAAACTTATGTAATAGCTAAATAATACCATAAAGGAGAAAATGATAGTTTTCAAAACACAAGGTCTAGAATGAAAAGGGTTAAACTACAAGGAGACACAGTGTACCTAACCCTATTATTAAAGACTAATATGTTATTTATGTAGATCATACATCACTTTATAAAGTTATTAGAATACCCTCCATTTTTTGCTAAAATGTAAATCAAGTTTAGGTTCGTTGAATTGTTATCTATTGATTTATTTCCTATTTATCATAAAATATGTTATTTTTATATTTTTTAGTTTTAATTTCCCTAAAAATTACTATTTTAATCAAATTAATAGATATAGCATGTCGCTTATATCCAACCTATTAATTTATAATCTTTACTTCCCTATTATATTGTTCAATACTTTCATGAATAATATTACCAATCTCATTGATTCCAATAAGTTGTGAGAATCATATAACCATCATATATAATCTTATGTGACACATATATATGTTCTACATAGTTTATATTCATAAGTATTGTACTTATGTGAGCATTCAAAGTATCTCCAATCAAGGTATTTTTGATACATTTTGAAATATATATTTAAAATTCACGTTCATCTTTACAATATAAGTTATATCTATTTCCTTAATTATGTCATTAGATTTTTTTAATCTTAATTTAATAATGATCTTATTTAAACTTCATTATTTATAAAAATTTATTTTCTTTATTTGATATTTATGAATTATAGGGTATAATTTTTACTTTATAATGTGTGCATAAATGTTCATATTATTGGCCTAATAATAAGCACCTAAAAGATGAGGATGAATTGTCTTTTGCTGTGAAAATAACTTTCTGATATGAGACAAGAAGATGTAGATATAATACAATATAATATGTAATCAATCAAAATAATAATAGTGATCTAGTCCCCTCTTGGATTAACTTCTTTAATTCATTAAAATTTTTAATTAGGTAATGAGGAACTCTCTCTATAAATGTCTTCTTTTACTAATTAATAATAATATAATATAATCATCTTACTTCCTTTTAGGTAAACAATAACCCTTACAATTAGACTTCTTCTTCATTGGATAAAAAGGAATCATGTACAAGATCTTAATAAAACTTCAATAAGACCAACAAAGATTACAATCAAGAATTAGAGTTAACTTTAAGCATCAGTCTTACGTTAAGGATACTAATCTTTTAAGAATTTTGAATAACAAGCCAATAGTCCTTCACAACTTGGCTCAAATCACTTTTATGAAACTTAATCCCTACTTCTTTATTTTCTTCTACCTAAAGACCTCGCCTTATCCTCTTATGTATCAAACTAGCCGTCAGAGCCACACAACTGCGGAGATCTTATATGGAAGTTAACGTTGTATTCCCAATCTAGAGGAAAACTACTATGCCAATCTATGGAAGTTAACGTTGTATTCCCAATCTAGAGGAAAACTACTATGCCAATCAAGAGATTAACCACCTTTGTAGGTTGATCTTGCAAGAAAAGTTAGTTGCCCTATCAAGGCTAATTTCCTACTCTTGTTAACAACTTCACTTTTTCTTTAATCATCTCCATTCAATTTCCAGTCTAAGCTCGTCTAACAATCAGATGGCTTTCTTTATTTCAATTAGATCTCCATCTCCATCTCCAACTTAAACATTCTTCATTATTTTATTAGAATAATGAGTAAGTTAACTTCTAAAATCAGTGCCAAAAGAATTGTCAATATTATTATATTTTGTTATCATCAAAACTAAACATTGAATTCCTAATTAGTTCAAAATATATAATAATATATTGTCATTAAAATTTAGAACTAAATAACTTATTTACCTACATTTCACCATGTTAACTTAGACTTTAAATATTAACTAACATAAAGATGATCCATCTATAATAAATATTACAAAATGAAAAATATCAAAATTTTAGATAATCTAAGAGTTTTCAAGATTATAATTTTTATATTTTAAGCGAAACATAAGTATCTTAAGTTAGTTAAAAATATTGATTATATATACACATGCACGCATGCGCACACATATTAAACAAATGTTTCTCATACTTAAATTAGTTACCATTTACTAACTAAATACTATGTTAGCATGATTTGTTAAATATTTGCCTAACAATTCATGTATCCATGTTTAAGGAATGATACTTAGCTACTTACGGTTTATAAAAAAATCATATAGACTTAAATTTAGATTATCAATATTTTAGGTCAGTTAAAAATCCAAATATTAACCATTCTTTACAATCTTTGTATTGTTTGTCAAACAAAATTATTATCATGGAATTATTTCTAACAAGATTAAATTTTTTTAATAAATTCTAGTTGAAGAATTCGTAAATATTCGTATGCATATTTTTAATGATTTATGTAAATTTATACAAAAATAATAATGACATATCTAGCATTTTTAGCTTATATTAGAAACTATTCCACTATTTTTGGTTGACATATTTATCATAGACGTAATGAATATTTTATAAACAGTATTAATGTCAACCTGAAACAAGTTTTTTTCAAAGTAGTTGCAAAATGGATTCTCGCTGTGGAACGAATTTTTATATATTAGGCTATTATTTAGTAAGATTAACGCTTATTAACTTGTGAATGTGAATAATTGTATATAAAAGTAATTTACTTTAAGCTCTATTCTAGATATCTCATCTTTTGATTAACTAAGTTATCAATTAGACTCTTACGTTTGAAGAATATTTCACATCTCTAGCTTTGATTCCTCCATCAAAGTAGGATTTCTCTTCTTATTCCCAGCTATATATTTATGATATACTTAATCTCATTATTCCTATACTGTCAAAATATTGTGCCGCACTCGTTGCAGTCTCCGGTTCATGTACAACGTCCGATATACAGTTGATGAAGGCAATGAAACAACACCAAGTCTGAGAAATCCCAATCCAATTTTGCTTGGATTGGTGGCAAAAGAACTGAAATTCGAAGAAGAATTTAAAGATTTCTTAATTTTGGCTTTAGTAGTAGGGCTGGAGATACTAGCTTATTCTCTCGTAACTATACTCACTCCCTAGTTATCAAATGTCGATATAATAAGCTACTTAAGCTCTACTTTAGTTGCTAACAAAGGCTGTTATATTTGTTCAGGGAATCCTCATTGTTGTTGTTGTTGATGACCTAGGCTCGCTTCAAATCTACCACTAATGTGTAGTTAGGAGTCATTAAAGAGCGACGCTGAAGCAGAGCTCGAAAGCTTTGCACTAAAGAGTGTGTGAGGATTTGGTGTTAGACTTGAAGCAAGCTTGTTGGGAAAACCCTGATGGCGAGGCCAAAAGAGATATTATCACATAGTATGAAGAAAAAAAAAACAAATTTAAAATTATTTCAGGTTAGATAGTTATGGCTAAAAGATGTGCTATTTTGGATCCCATGTCACGTGATTGTCCATCAAAAGTTATATGAATGTCTAAGTGTAAAATCAAAAGGATGTTTCGTTAATCGCATCAATAAATAACGAAGATAATGTTTTGAATTTTATAATATTTGAAAGTTTAATCAAGAATTAAAAAATTAGTCAATTTCAAATTTGTAACCCCTAATCTTAATATTATCACATGAGCAAAAGGGGAAAAATAATGTTCAATCTTGTACTTCACTTATTGGTCAATGAATCTGTTGCTTAGACTTTTGTTCTTGTACTTCTTACTTCCTTTTAATTATGTCTAATATAAAAATGGAAAAGAAAATGAGAAAGGATGAAGATAAAGTATTTGATTCCAATCCTATTACCATTCGTTATGCTTTATAATTAACGGATGGGGTTAACTTTTCAAGGTCTAATGAAGTTGAAGCAAAGAAGATGTAAAAATAAAGAACAGTTTCTTTAAAGATCATAATTCACATAGGATTCCAAAGCTTTCAAGGTAACACCTTTTGTGGGTTCCCTCATTGACCTCTTGGGTATGCTTAGGTATCATCAAATATACGCATATTATTTCCTTCAGTCAAAAAGTAACAACACATTCATTAGTGTCTGCTACTACACTCCATTATATAGCTTTTAGCGAGATTCTTTGTTTCACTTTAAGGTTGGCTTTACGTGACTTCATGTGCTTTGTTGATGTTAGAGAAGGCAAGTACTACTTCCCACTCAATCATGTCACTGCGGATGTCCAAATTAACAATTGCTTCAAATATGCTTTTGGGCCAATAGTCACTTAGTTATCTTTTTTGTTTAGTAATTACCCTGACAAAATAAAATCGCAGGATTGCAATATAAGTTTAAAATGGCGTTTTCATACCGAAGAGCATTTGATATTGCTGTGAACTTATACATGTTCCTTTTTTCTATATATTAATCATAAACAACATAAGATATGAAAAAAAGAAAATATAAACAATAAATATTTAAATTGACTCGTAATTTGGACTTGTCTTTTATAGTTTGATTAACTAATGGAAACATACCTTTTCAACAAAAAAAACTAATGGAAACATACCATTTAAAAGCCAGTGGTTGAGAAATTATTTTATAATTAAATAAACTTGTTGCATAATTCTTTTTTTTCTTTTTTTCTATTTCTCGATCATAGCAACCAATTTTTTGACTTTAGATATTTCAAGCGCTAGAATAGTTGGCATTGTCTATGAATTAGAAATTATCTGAAGCTTTCGAGTTTTATCTGCCCACTTAAAAAAGTGAGATTAAGATCCTTTATAGTTTTTTTACTGACCTTTTAAAAATCAGATTAACAATTAAATTGAAAAAATGAAAATTTTAAAATTTTAAAAGTGTAATTAATATTAGATCATCATAAAATTGATATATGATAAAGATCAAATGAAATTGAATAACTTAATATAGGATTAAAGAAGGAAACTAAGGTCCTTTTTGGTAATTAGTTGATTGTATTAGTTGTTAGCTGATTCTATCAGCGATTAGCTAACAATATATTATATTAGCTGATTTGATCAGTGAATAATATTAGGTTTTTATTTAAAAATATTTAGTAAAATTAACTATTTATATGTAAAATGACTTATGAGAACATGACTTAAAAAAATTTATAAAGACGTGAGTATTATATTAGTATTTATTTGAATATTCTCATAAAAATTTAGATTTTATATATTTAATTTCACAAAAAATAAGTTTATAACTCTAATAAAAAACATAGAATATATAACAATAACAATAACAACAACAACAACAATAATAATAATAATAATAATAAAAATAAATATTATTATTATTACTATTACTACTACTTCCTTTCTCCATATTAATCAAGTTGAAGTTCATTTTTTTTAATATATTAACTTAATAATCAAGTTAAAGTTTAGGGTACTAGTATTTGGTGAAGAAAAAACAACAATAAAAAAAACAACTTGAGTAATTTGTAATAATTTTTGGGCACAATCGTCTTTCCGTTCCTTATTTTCTCAACCGCTAGAGCAAAACACTCATCATAAGAGTATTTTCAAAAACAGCAGATGGAGTTCAATTCGCCAACCAAATTAACTGATTACTAACATGATTATCAACGATTTGACATAGTCAAATAACAAAATATCTCTCAATATGTTAAAAAATAGTTAGATAAGTCATTTACCAAATAAGACTTAAGAGATTGAAGTTTAATTGAAAAAGGAAATTATCAAATAAAAATTAATTAATTAATTCTAATTTATAAACCCTGTTGATTTATGATTGAACCAACTAATCTATACATTTTTTTTAATATTTGGCGTCTACAAAATTATTTGGTATTTTAAATAAATGTTTCAATTATAAAGGGTAAATGTTTTAAAATAAATTTTATATTACAATCCAACAAAGTCACGAGCATATCTGATATTTATTTTATATTACAATCCTACCTAATAATATCTCCTTATAAGAACTCTGATTTTATATTACAATCAAACAAAGTGAGGAGCTTGACTTAAATGCAAATAATCCATGCATTATTCTCCCCATTTTCCAAACACCAGGCCGTGGGAGAGAATGTAGCATATATACACGTGGCTGGCTGTATTCATATAACTTCAACACATTTTCTCAGTGACATTTCTTTTAATTAATAGCAAATATGACAGGTTAATAGCATCTGATCTGTGACTTTTCAAACAGACTTTTGGGGTTTGCTAAAATATTTGACCAACTAAAATAGTTTCGTAAAAGAACATTGACATTGAGACCTTAAAGAAAAGGTTATTTAGCAATTGAATCTAGTTTCACGAGCCCCCATAATCTACGTGTAAAATCTACAAAATGAAAAGGCTCTTTACTCTTTAGCAATGAAATGCCATAACTAGCCTATTTTAAGTTTCCAATGCAATTCAATCGAACAAGGATAAGACATTGATTGAACTCTTGCGCATAGCCTATTTTAAGTTTCCAATGCAATTCAATCTTAACAAGGATAAGACATTGATTGAACTCTTGCGCATAAAAGAAGAACACTTGACATCTTTAATCATGATAAATCAAATGCTGTTGGGCCCGAAGCAACTATATATGAAAGGAGATTAAAAAAAAATCGTTGGACTAAGGAAAAGAGTTGAAATTTAAACAGCCACTGTGATAGTCAATGGCAGCGAAAACAAAGACAACTTTTTATCCAATTCAAGGCACGAGTAGATGACCTAAACTTTTGTAAAAGTTCCCCCTTTGCCCGACTTTGCAAACCGAGCATGCTCAAACGTATTAAAGCTTCTCTTTTTATCGTTGCTTTATGAGACGTATTACTCTCGTTTTAGTATTAAGCTCCATTTACTCTCCAAACACGCCAAAAAATGACACAAGGACTAAAATTTTTTAATATAAGCTAGTTGATTTGTAATTAATAAAAGGTTAAACGCTATAATAGTTTCTTATTGCGCACCATTCTTTTCTTCTTTTTGAAAGTTCATCAACTTGCGGAGATTTAATAAGTTTATCAAGTTGTCCTCTTTAAGATATATAACTAGGCTTGCGTGAAACATCTATATTATGTTTATCAAATTAATAATTATGTAAAAACATGAAGCAATTTGAACGAAATTTTTTTCACCACTCTTTGTACCATTTGGAGTTGATTGACAAAATAATGAACATAATAAGTAGATTAAGTTACTACTAATTATCTTTCATGGCTAAGTCTATTAATTTCACAATTTTAACCTTCTCCCATTTTATAGATATAACTAAAACATGCACTGATAATAATGCATCAACTTATGTTTTACAGGATAGGATAATGCAGTGTAATCAATGTTAACACATAACTTATCCGGCCATATATGATTAGTTGAATATATTTTTATTTTTCATAATAAAATTTGGAAATTTTTTAATGAAATTATTTATTTTTTAAAATTTAATTCTTGTAATGTAGTTTAAGTTAAACTTTATTTATTGAAAGTTGTTTTAAAACTTTGATGCAGTTTTGTATTTGTAGTTTCTCTTAGTTTCTTACTTGTACGAAGAAAATTGTGGTCTTAATTTCCATTTTATGATATACGTTTATTCTTTAAAGTGAAATTATAGATTAGATTTAGTTAATTTGGGATTTTAACTCAAATTTTAAAGAAATTTCATGAGCACGAAATTTGGTTTAGTATTAAAGGAAAACTCGTTTTTAGGAACTTTAATTAAGTTTTGTTAAGATTTGTTTATGATTAATTAGACTTAATTCATGTTAATTAAGGATAAATACTGAAAATTAGGATTTAATTTTAATGTTGAAAGATTGTTTGATTCGATTTAGAATTAATTGCAAAATTGTAAAAAAAGAAGAAGTTAGGAACTAATATGGTGGACTAGATCAAAATTAAGAAGGAAAAGGCTTAATTTGAATCCTAACATTTTCACCAAAATTCAATTTAATTGCAAATGTTTTGGAATGTTTAAAATGAACCCCAATTTTTTTTTAATAAACACTAATTTAACAACCCCATCAAAAATATGTTGAATAATTCCACCCTCATTTTTTTAATATTTGTTTTTTGGTCTCTTTTGCCTAGATGACTAAGTTTGGGTAAATAGTGATTTGATTCCCTAATTTCCTATTGTCTCTTCTTTTCCAATCCCAAACTTTAGACCACTCTTTTATTCCTTGTCTCTTTTTCTCATCCTTTTATGTATACATACATACATACATACACACACACACACACACACACACACACACACACACACTAATAATACTAAACTAATCTTATAAAACAAACCCCAATAAAAAATTAGTTGAAGAATGCTATTTGGACTCTAAAAACATTATTTATCGAGTAATTTTATAATATTTTCTTATTGCACGCAATCGTGTGTGGTGTCTGTGTTTGATTTTTAAGCCTTAAAGTTTGATGTTCAGAGATATACATTTCCAATGACTTATATAGCCAGTATACATAGTTGTGTCCATCAATGACACAGGTGTGTCCAACTCCACACAACCATGTCTATCCTTAAAGCATATCTATTTAACCCACACACCGTTATAGAGTCATACACAGTCATTCACAAGGCTATGTCCATCATTGACATAGGCATATGCAATAGAAACAACTTTTAATCATCTAGCTCTTCCTTGAATTCACCCAATATTTGCTCCTTTTTATCCATAACGACAACTAAGACCTTCGAATCCCAAATTTAGTAGTATTGGTCAAACAAGTGTATATAAAATGAGTTTAGACCCATAACAACCTCTCCCTCTAGCATATTGTTTGTGAACCGCAAGTGCATGGTTGTCGAAGTGAGTAATAAATTGGTAAGAACCGAGTCGTGTCCATAGCGATTATGAGAAATTTCAAATCTATACTAGTTAACAGTGTTTGAAATCAGGTTGAGTGAAATTTTAGGAAATTAATAGCAATGTAAATAATTTTTAAAAACTCAAAGAAATTTCTAAACAACTACCCAATTCAATGAGACCAAAATAACTATGAATAAGACAAATTTGTGCATTAACTAATTAAGAAAAGAGTGCAACAATTGACTAATTAAAGGTATTAACGTCAATGGGGAATGACTTTCTCTTAGGGAATGAAATTTTTGTCTACCTTAATATTGAATTAGCTATCCTCACACATAAAAAATCGTAACCTTGTAGGTGAATTTTAGGAGTAATTAATCCCATTCTCCTAAGGGTGAATTTATCTATCCACTCTAGACATCACTCAGTAATGCCTTACTTAAGTCTTTCATAGAGTTTCTCAAGTTCCAAACCCAACCTTCTATTTTCACCTCCTCGGTTTCTTGGGTCTCCCAACTTACAAGAAAATCCTAGCCAAAATTTCCTTCAATCATCTAGCAAAAATCCCCTTTTTCCACAGGTAAATTTATACTAAGCTAATTTCCAATAATCAAAAGGAAGAACAAATAAACCCACGGAAAAATCAACAAGTATATGAATATTGAGTCATGGATTTAACAAAATTCAATATTCAAGCATCAACAAAATATCAAATCCTTAAGAGATATTAAGGTTCTAGCCACAAATCATCATGCCAACCAATTCATAAGCATAAACCTAGATAAACTCACAAAGGAATCAAATATAAATGAAAAACATGGCTCCAACTTTCAACAAAAAAATGAGCTCTCCCCTCGCCTTGCATGGCTGATTGGTTCTTCAGTTGAGGTTACGTGCGTTGGCAATGAAAAGGATGCTGCATTGTGGTTGAAGTGTAGAGGCTGCTACGTGGTGAGTGGTAATGAAGGCTAAAGCTCGCGGCAGTGAGTGCTTGGATGAATAAGAAATGGAGGCTTGAAGTGGGTTGCTTGGCTGCTTTGTTTTTGCTAGAGCATGGAAGTTGTGTTAAAGTTGGAGCTGAAATGGAGGCTAATGCGTTGTTGTGCGTGCTTGAGGTATGGAGAGGCTGCCTTAGTGTATGCTGAATGACATGCGTTAGTAGAGAGTGGAATGGAGTCTTGTGCGTACGTTTATGTGAAGAATCTGATGCAGCTTGCGGCAGTCAGTGGAGGCTCTTGCTTGCGAAAATTGAGAGTGGAAAATAAATAAGGCAACATGCTTGTGGGTGTTGTTTTCAATGAGTGAGGCATGGAGACAGCGTGTAAGTTGAGTGGAGTGTTAGCTGTCTTGCGGTGGAGTTTGTGTGGCTAAGGCTGGTGGATGGAGTGTTGTTTGCGTGGAGTGGGGTTGTGCTATTGATTGGAATGTGAGCTGCATGTGTGAAGGGACCATGAGTGTATGGGAGCTATGTTTTAATGCTAGGGAGGAACTAAAAAGATGCTTTTGTTTGGTGTGCAAGGAAGGATGCAAAACATCATGCTTTAATCTTGTATTTGTATTCCATCATTAAATCTACATCTAAAATCAATAAGAACTCAAAATGAGAAATTAAACACAAAAAACATATAACATATAAAAATATAGCAAAATCTATTCATATCAAATACCCCCACACTTGAACTGTTGCTTGTCCTCAAGCAATTTAAACACAATAAAAAAAATAATTTCATCAATTCGTTTTCAAAGAAAACCGAGTGTGCGTTTTCATTCAAACTTCAACAAACTCAAGCATTGAGCTACTACACATATCATAATTTTTTCATTAATGCACATAAACAAGGTCAAAGGTAGACACCATTGATCAAAGGCACACATAAAATTTCGATGGGTTTTTCTCATGTTTTTGGTAGAATCATTCAAGTGTTTATGGTCAGTGTTTCACTCAACACTCCCTCTAAAAGACTACACTACCATAGGCTTGCATATTCACCAATTCTCTACTACATAAAATACATACCAATATGGATCAAAAGGACTTTTCTTTAGGGTTGTAATGGGGTTTGGTTAGGATAAAAAGGTCATGGGTTAATTCACAAGCATGAATAAAGTACTAAGTAAAAGGTACAACTAAATATAATATTTGAGATATGCAAATGAATATATGAGACTACTACTACTCGTCACTAACTAATGCTACTATGTTTGCTTCTTTTTTTGTGTCTTTCTTTCTTCTTCTTTTTTCATTTTTCATTTTTCATTTTTCTTCTTTTCTTTTTTTCATTTTATCTTTTTTAATTAAAAATAAATAATAAGAGAAAACCAAAAGTAACATAACTCAATAAAATATAAGAAGGAGTACCTCTATAAACATCTCAAAAAAATAAGTAAGCTCAAAAGTCCCAAACTATTGGACCCGAACTTTTCGATTAAATGAGAAATTGTTGGAAATTATTTATGTGTAAAGAAAAGGAAAATTCTTGAATTTGAAATGAAATGAAAAAGATGGTTTAGGTACAAGATGGATTATATGTGAAATGTTGGAAGTTAAAAGCTGGAAAATATAATTGAAATATGTTCATTAAGTATACTTTGGTGTTTTAGCCATAACTTTTGCTCTAGTTATCCAAATGAGATGATTCTTAATTTCGATTAAACTAGAGAGATAAGGCTACAAATTGTCTGATGAAATCGAGTTTTAATTTAGTCTCTAAGAGAATCATTTTTTGGATGGAATTTGAGCACAAAATATTGTTTTAGTATAAGAACAGTTCAAAAATGTTTGGGGTATAACTTTTGGACTATTGAATCAAATTAAATGATTTTGATGCCATTAGAAAATTGAGACAATGAGGAACATTTTTCTAGAAGGAAGTTCTATCAAATTCCTTTAATTGCATGATTAGAAAAAGGTCTTAATTTTTGGAAGGAGTTAAGCATGATTTTAAATAATTTTTAAATAATTTTGAGGTTTTGCTTGATTAATTATGTTATTTGGAGTTAACTATTATATTGATGTTGGTAGGATTTTAAAATATGTATTAGTTGCATTAAGTAGCAAGAGTATATATGTATGAGGGCTTTTTGGGAAGATCACTTAAGCCATTTAAGTTACAAGGCTTACACGTAAAGGTAAATTGGTCATTGTTCACTCATTAATGGCATAATTGTAATAAGAAAATTTGTTTGGCTTTTAAGGAGAAGCAAAAACGTGACTTGAAGATGAAAGAAGAGAAAGAAACTAAACTAGAGAGAAAAGAGAAGGGGAGTGTCAGTTTTGAGGAGAGAAAGAAGAAAGAAAAAGCTAGGTCTTGATTTTTCTAAGCATTCAAGAGGGATTTTGAAGTTTATTCAAGAAGGAAAAAGGAAGAGGATGATGAGAGCTTCCATTCAAGCCAAGAAACCCTTCATTTGGTGAAGGATCACGGTAAGAGTATGCTTGATTTGTTGGATTTTTAGAAAGATTTTGGTTCATGAAGCTTAAGAAATGTATGGGTTTAAGTTTTCTAAGATTAATTTTATGATTATGTGTTATGGGTTGTCCAATTTGAATTCCTATTGATTTGGGAATTTTTCCATTGTGAAGGAAAGTAAAAGAGGCAAAAAGGAGCAAGAGTAGAGGGTTTTTGAACAAGTATTAAGCAAGGAAATAAGGTAGGTTTCATGTTTATAATTTGAAAAATGAGCTACTAAGGTTTCTTTCTAAATCAAGAAAAAATTAAATGTTGCTTTATTGTTTTTGATTGATTTGAGAATTTGTTGATATATGTGTATAAGCTTGAATTGATAAATTGTGAATTGTTACGATGTGTTTTATGTTATGTTATGCATATTGATGTTTGACATTGTGATAAAAATTGAATTGTGAGCATGATTATGTTATGCCTTGTATCATGGCATTTTGATTGAATGGAAAGAAAAAAATCATGAGAATATGAAGTTGAGAATGATTGAATTAAGCATGCGATTTGATTGTGTTTAGGCAAGAGAGGAACCGTTTCGTAGTCACGCGCACGTCGATGTCAAGCCTTCTTCCGGCTGCCTGCTTATAGCCCACGAGATCCGAAAAGTGGACTCGTTTCGTTCACGGAGTAAACTTCGGTTTCTCTGTTTTGTTCACGGAACCCTTGAGCCAATTATGTGTGCATTTTCATTTTGATGTGTTAAGATATGATGAAGTTGAGTATTATGCTTTGAAGAAAAAATTTCATCAAATGTGTTTAATGTGATGATGCATTAAGTCATGATTTATGATGTTTATGAATTGCTTGATAAGTTGTGAATTTGGGAAATATGTGTTACATGTATTTCAACGTGAGTTTTACAAAGGAAATAACTATTTCAATAGTTTTTGCTTGTTTCTTGGTTATAAATATGTTACCCATGAGCTGTAAGCTCACCCCTCTTTCATTCCCATCTCTAGGTGATGAATAAGAGATCGGATGAAAGAAAGTCAAGGCTTTCGTTTGATTATGCATATGTTGTATTTTAAGTTAGATTGGTATAAAGATAAGACTTTGGACATATGTTGTGAATTATAGGATTTTGTATCGTTTGTCGTATTTTTGGATGTTGATTTTGACAATGTAATGTGGCTTGGAATGCCATTAAAGTTTGTAAACATTTATCTTATAATGTTAATGAAATATGGGTTTGTGTATGGATTTGAAGTGTGAATTGTGTATGGAGGATATGAGTTGAATTGATGACCTTTGAATATGAATTGTTGTTATATATATATATAAGTGAATTATGGGAAAAGAAAGATAGGGTTTGTGGTAAATGATAAGATGTTATTGAAGATAAGGAGTCATATGAATTAAGGTTGAGTGTTGGATGAATTCCAATTGGAAATTGAATTGCTTTGAAAGATGTTGTAATAGAGGAAGTGAAGTTGGGATAAATTCCAAGTTTTCATGAGGATAAAATATATGTGCTGTTTTACAAGAGCAAACTGTATTGATATAGGTAGAATTAGTCAAAGTTGCCTTTATAAAAGTTGTAGTTCGTCTTTGTAGCTTTCCAACGCTATAAAGTATATGATTTTTGGATGTCAGAATTGAAAGTTATGATCATTACAAGTTAGGATGTTGTAAAGGACGAGTTTCCCGAACCATTAGAGTTTATGAAGTGATATCGGACTAAAAAGAGTTGATTTCGGAAAGATTATGAGTAAAGGGGATGTTAAGATGGGTTTAGGATCCTTTGGAGGGGTCTTGGAGGGTGAAAATTTTGTTTCACCCGTAAGTCACAGGGGCCGTGTGTTTTTGGACAATTTCACCTGTAAGTCACACGGGAAAACCGTGTTAGATCACACGGTCTGTATATTTTTACCCTCTAAATGACAGAATTTCAATTTTTAGTCTGCATTAAAGTTGTAGCTCTAGAAGTCTACCTTCTAACCGTCCAAAAACTAAGTCAATCCGACATCCGTAGAGATAGTTATGTCAATTGCGCCAAGGCATGTTCAATGTGAGTGAGGTCATGAACATGTTGGTTTAGTTTGGCCATAACTTCTTCGTCCGACCTCCGATTGAGGTGATTTTTTAGGCGATAGATTCCTAACATATTTTTATACCTTACCATAAAAATTGGTATCCATTGGTATTTAATTGAAAAAGTCTAATAGAAAGGAAGTGAGGGATCGGTTGGGAGAGCATGATTGGGCTATGAACATACTTTGGATTTTTAAGCATATCTTGAGCTATAGAGCTCCGAATGAGGTGGTTCTTGTTT
>JANZLC010000008.1:17073225-17084174 GCA_026413385.1 Erythroxylum gracilipes | reverse complement strand
CTATAATTATTTGAGTGATTTAGGCACATATAATTTTTAAAACAAATACATATTTAGGAACATATAAAAATCTATATAGACCCCCCATTAAAGAAACTTAGAAATACTAGAAGATAACAAATTCACCACGTGCAAGATATGATATTCTATGCAATAAAGACATAAAGTAAATTTCTTAAAAAGGGTGAATATTGAGGATGAACAACATCTTAATACTTAGTAAAGATATCAATGATACTATATCTAGCAAACTACTTTGTATTATAAAGGATATCGTCCCTAGTAATGGAGCTTGTCATTTGACATCAGTTAAAATTTAAACAGTCAACTTTGTCTATGAACAATATACAAAGTAAAACTTCCATAACATAATTATTAGTATGTTGGCATCCTTATTACCCTCTATTTAATTATTAGCACCAACTACATATTAACCAAGTAGGACAACTGGTATATGGTAATTTGGGTCAAGAATGACAATGTTTTCCTTCTACACTTTTCCTTCTACGATGAGTCTATAGAACAGAAAGATAAGCATAAAATATTAGTAATATCTGTAAGTGATATATGCATTTAATTTATTTTTATCAAAGTAGAATAATTCAAATTATCTTTTGAAGAGACCATCTATTATATATATATAATTAACAAAATTAGAAGTTTTTCAAAAACAATATTTTTCATGGCATAGAGATCGAACCATTGAATCATCATGCACTGCGTTTTTGGGTAGTTTATAACATGAAATTTCACGAGCTTTTAATTCAAACTACTGATTAAATTATAGAATGCATATGGATGTTTTAGCCTTTTTATATTCAAACTGTTGATAAAAGATCATATAAACAAATGCAACACTACCAAAAACATTTGGAAAAGCATGAATAAACTTTGTTGCCTATAAAGATTCTTCTATAATATGTAAATCAAAAAGTGGCTTGAATCTCTTTTTAACTTAGACATTATAAATCAAAGTCACACATGAATAAAATAGCATTACATACATGATAAGAAGAACTAATAGATGCTAAATATACCATATTTTAGCTTATTTTATTTGTTTATTTCAGAGTTTCTTATTGCTTTTGGTACTTAATTCGTTCATATTATGATTTTAGGTCCTAATTAACTTCATAGGTTAAAAAGGAGCTAAATTGGAAAACATTAAGGTAGAAAAGTGAAAGATTAAAGTTGTCCTTGAGGAACACAACTTTGACCATGAACATGGTGCTCTCTATGGCTGTATTTTTGTGTGATTTTTAAAGAATTGAAGCAATATTGAGGGGCACAGTTATGCACATAGTCGTGTGGGTGATTATGTTTACCATAAAACCTTACTTTTGAGCTATAAAAGTGCAAAATAAAGAGAAAACAAAGGACAATTCATAGGTGGCCTAAATTAGGCTCATAGAAATATAAGTTGATCACATAGAATGATAAAGAGAACAAAGTGTAATGAGGCACCTTTGAAGTGGATTTTCATCAATTTGAAATGGAATTCATTAAGATGAAAAGGAATTTCATCATATCTCTTTTATTTTTTTGGTTTTTATTTCATCTCGATGTTATGATTATGAATTAAAATTTTGTTAGTACTTGGATTGGATGAACCCTTGGATAGACCTTGTAGTGATTTTATTTTAACTTAATTTGTTCTTAAAGTTTCATTAAGATTCAATTATGTGTTCTAAATTATCATTGAATTAATATTGCTAGCACATTATTTCATGTATAATTTTATAAATTAAGATTAAGAAATGTTTTGTATTAATAGATTTACCATAATTGAAAGAAGTTGCATATAAACTTAGAGATAGGTTGACATAAATTCTTTGGATTAGAGTCAAACCTAATAGTAAAATTCTCAAATTAATTAATGTAATCTTAGGGGTTTAAAATAAAAAATATCTCAGTTATTCAATTGAGGATTAGGTGTTAATATTCTTGAGAAAAATATTAAAAAATTAAGAAATTTTCATGGTCCAACAAACTATAGACTAAATTGAGTAGTGAAATCGTGATTGGATGAAAAGATTTAAAAGGACTCAAAGTCTAGGTATCACTATTTTCTTTGATTATTTCTAAGTTGAATCTTTGTTGTAGCTAGTCAACTATGTTGATTTATTCTATTTTATTATTTTAATTTTGAATTAGAATAATTATTATCACCATAATTTGTTATATTAGATAATAGAAAGATGATGATTACTAGTAAATCTAATCATCATGAGGTCGACCCATACTTGTTAGTGCTAGCTACATTTACATCGTACACTAACATTTAAAAAATAAATCACATTATCAAATTTTTGGCGTCAGTTTTGAGGACTAGAACATTAGTATAATGGTATACCATCACTTATAACATGTTTGGAAGCTTGGAATGAGAGGCATGGTGACATATATGTGGAAGCTCATCCATCATCCATGACATATTGTGACATTTGTGGGGTTAGCCACTCTAATCATAATGTCAAACACCATATTGTATATGGGGGCATCTAACTTGTATATGGAACTAGCCTTAAGATACCCTATACGAGAATACTTATAATTTATAGTGGAGTAGTTATTATGAATTTGCATCAAACGATCATGCTTCATTTGAATTTCTACAGTAACAACAAAAAAAGGAGCATCAACATCTTGAAGCTAGTTTTATGAAATCCATTGCATCAAATAAGGCTTCCCTCTATAAAATCAAAGAGCTAGCTTTTTCATCCAAATACATTGATCCAACTTAAAGGGAATATATGAATATGAGGGACTTATAGGGACTTAACTGTCAAGCTTATCAATTTTGTTATAATTAGCTTAATAATGAATAATTTAGGATTTTTTTTTAAACTGGATGTTGATTATGATGATTCATTATGAGTTTGGTTGTGATTGTGATTGAACTTGTTTAGCCAAATAATTATGAGTTTTGTTGATTAAGTTAGTTTCAATTTAGTTTATTAATTTTCATAATAAATACTTGATTTGCATTACGATACTTTATGTATAATTTATACATAAATTGAGTTAAATATGAATTCTTTTTTTAACATTTTCATTACCCCCATATACATTAAAAAATAAAAAGAAACAAAAACCAAAAAAGTAGTACGTGAATAAACAAGAATAAATAATTTCTCTCCACTGGCTTTGTACTAATAAAAATGTCAAAGTTAAAAATGGTGTTAGTAGCAATTTGAGATAGTGACTTAGTTGAGTAACTGGGGATACTCATGATAAGGTGTTTACTCTTACAACAAAAAGCTAATAAACTTTTTAAATAAGATTATAAATGATATCAAAGTGTTTTAAGGTTTTAGAATTTATTTTCTCATGTACGTTCATTTTATGCATTAAGTGGAACGGTGTACATTGAGTTAAAATTTGAAGAATTATAAAGTGAATTAGATTGATCTATAATTTGATGCAAGTAAATAATCACTTAACAATTCAGTGAAATTTACAATTAAATGAATAATGGAGAATCATGATGGATATCTTTGATTTGTGTAATGCTTTCCCAAAGTTATTTGTTATCAAGTTGAGAGTAATGAAATTTATTTGTTTGAGGACAAACAAATGCTTAAGTGTGGGGAAGTTTGAGAAATTCTAAATAGACCATATTTCTAATCCTATATTTATCACATTTTGTTAGTTTATTTGAGATTTTCTTATTATTTTTGGTACTTAATTTGTTTAGATTATGTTTTTAGATCCTAATTGTCTTTATAGGTCAAAAGGAGATGAAATTGGACAAAATTAAGGCAGAAAAATGAAAGATTAAAGTTATCCTTAAGGGTCACAACCATATGGAGCTACACACTCTAGGACCATGTTTTCACATAAATTTTAATGAATTGAAGCAAGATTGAAGTATACAATCATGCATACGACTATATGGGTAATCATGTCCACTTCAGAAACCCTAGTTTAGAGCTATAAAAAGACAAAACAAAGGAAAACAAAGGGGAATTCACTTGAGGTCATAAGATGCTCATATTAGGCTTAAGGAAACACAAATTGATGGCCTAGAATGATATAGAGAATGAACAATAAGTAAGATAGCAATTTTGAAATGGATTTCATCAGTTTAAAGTGGATTTCATAAAGATAAAAGAAAAACATTTCATTATGTTTCTTTTAGTTTTATGGGTTTCCTTTAGTTATAATTTTATGATTATGAACTTTTTGTTGGTACTTAAATCAACCTTGGCATAGAATTTGTAGCGATTTTATTTTAACTTAATTCATTATTGAGTTCTATAGAGATTCAATTATGTGTTCTTATTTATCTTTGAATTAATATTTCTTACATATTATTTCACATTTGATTTTATACAATCGAGAATGAGAAATCCTTTTGCATAAATAGATCAACCATAATTGAAAGAAGTTGTAGCAAACCTAGAGATAAGTCGATATAAATCCTCTAGAATAAGGTCAAACCTATTGGTTAAATTCATCAATTGATTAATGTAGTTTTAAGGGTTTTAACTAGAAAGAGATTTTAGTTAATTAGTAGAGGGTTAGGTGCTACTAGTCTTGAGAAAGATATTAACATAAAATAGGAATTTCCATAGTCCAATAAATTATAGATTAAATTGAATAGTGAAATTATGATTGCATGAGAAAGTTTAGGGGAATTCGAAGCATAGGTATCACTGTTTTCCTTTATTGTCTCTTAGTTTAATCTTCGTTCTAGTTAGTTAATTGTGTTGTTCTATTTCAGTTTATTGTTTTAATTTTACATTTGATTTATCTTAAAAACCATAATTTTTTAGGTTCAGTAATAAAAAAGATGATAAATACTAGTAATTATAGTCATTTTATGATGGACCCATACTTGTCAAGGCTAGCTACAACTATACTATGCACTTACAGATAAAACATAAATCACATAATCAAAAACTGAGACAATACCTAATGAAGAACTATGGAATAGATAATAGTAAAATAGGTTGAGCATGTTTCATTTAAGTTTGAGAGGCAATAAAGTAAAAAAGAATAGAAGGAATAGAGGAGACATAACAAAAAGGGGAAGAAAAAAAAGAGTGATATATGATTAAGCGTTAAAATATAAAAAATGATGGGAAATTAGGGATTCAAATCCATAATTTTCTAAACTTAGTTGTTTATGCAAGAGGGGTTTTGTTTATAGGCTCCATTCCAATTAACAAAGTGGCTATAAATAAATATTAAAAAAATCCATGTTAAAATTATTTAACAAAACTTTTGGAGGGGCCATTAAATTAGGGTTTAAATTAAACATTTTTAAAAGGTTAACGTTCATTCTAAACGTTTCGAAATTTTTGAGTGAAAACTTTAATGTTAAAATTGAATCTTTTCCAAATAAAAAATAGTTTTGGAGTTTGGTTTTTTATCAAGAGTGAATCTGAAATGAACTAGTAATTTATACTAAATGGTAAGGAAAATAGTAAAAATTTTAATTTCAAAATGATTTTGTACTAAACTAAAAAGGGGTGAACTTTAAGGCCTAATGAAAGGACATAAAATATTAGTGTATAAGGTAAGGAATATGATAACATATGACAATGTCTTGAGCCAGATAAAACATAGTGCCTAAATCAATCAACACAACATTTACTAAAGGCTGAAGGTGTAATTTTTACCCAACGTTTCATAAAAAATTCAAGTAAGTCTCTATCGTTATCTTTGGTACCACCTTGCATCCTAATCCTACTAACATAATAATCATTGCACCTTGAAAGTGGTGACCAAGATAATGGTAGGGGCTTATTTATCCCTTTTGATTAAGGTACAAATCACACCTTTATCAAGTGTTTAACGAAATTATTTTTAAGATTACATTGGTGTCTAGTAGGTCCAAATTGCCTAGTTGTAATATGACGTAGACTAAATTTATGACTCATATACTAAAAGCTACCTAACGATTAACTCAGTTAGAATCTAAGGTGCTATTAGTACCATTTTGAAAACGTTAAGGTGTAATGTGATACCATAGATAACAATAGGGATTAACTTAGAATTTTTAAGAAACATTAGGGGGCAATTCGTACCTTTTGTCTTTACTCCTAAATGGCTCGTGACATTGTTTAGGCAAGAAAATGTCATCTTGATTTTATTTGTTAATAACTATACTATTTTTTATTTATTTGAAAAGTTAGAATTTTTTAGTAATGCAAAATTCAATTTGTTAAGAGAACTCTTCTTATTTAACAGTAGCATGATATTGCATTGAGGATAGAAATCACATTTTAAATCAAAGGCGTGCTTAAATCAAAATTTGTCTCTTAATTGTTCCTATATGTTAAATAACTTTTATACTGGCATAATCTTGGTCATCCATGTTATTTTATCAATTTAAATCTCGATCATCTCATGCTCCTTAATATATTTTTCCAAGTTACCATAGTACTAAGTAAATCCTCACTATTGATCTTAAATTGAATAAATAAAAATGATCCATCATATATATATATATATATTATAACATTCAAAGGTATATTTAACTCTTAGAAATTCATTTTCCTTTTGATATCCCCCATTAAATGAATTAAAATTTAAATTTTGATTCCTAAATAAATTTAATTTTTATCAAAATTTTAAAAATATTAAGCCATAAATCTCCTTTATCTTCAATCTATATTGTTTGAGAGAGGGTCTAAAACCCTCTCATATATGTAACAATAAAAAATCCTAAAGATTCCCTCTCTCTCTCTCTCACACACACACACACGCACACATATATATCTCTTTCCGTATTTCTCTAACCGTTTATATCCTGTATACCTTTGCTTATTTCTCTAACTTATTCTCTCCCCTTCAAATCTTAAAGCATCTATCATTGTTTTAGGTGCTCACTGCTAATATGAAAATCAATACCTTCTTCCTAGTTTTCAATGACTATTTCAACGAAAAAATTAAATATTTTCTTAGAAAATAACAACCCAATGCCATCTTTCGCCTAAGGTGGCCCTTTCATTACAAACTTCAATTTGAAAAAAAAAGATATGTTGGTATCAATTTTAAAAGCTTTTAAAGTCACCATCATTATTATATATCAAAATACTTATTCATAATATACAATTCATTTGTTGATATGCAAGGATAATTTAATCTATATTATCTATGATGCCTATGAAGGCTATCAAATTAATAGCGATGTAGTTATTACTCTTTAAACATTAACACACCCTAAAGCAGCACATGACCAGCGTAGGACTAACTTTGTAAGTCTTTGATAAATATATACATATTAGTTTTTATAAAGTACTAATACATGTCCATAAAGGTATATATAATAAAGATTATTTTAGTAACTCTTATAAATCCCTTTTTTACAAAAGAAAGGGATTAATGAACCAAAAACAAAGAAATATTGATCATGGCGTGCTTACAAAGTCAAGTCAAATCATCTTATGAAAAGAGTAAACTAAATAGCCTTTACTTTTAGAATAGTGAACTAAACATTATTATTCTCAACCTATGGTAAATAGAATAAATAAGAAAATATAAGTAAAAAAAAACAAGTCAATAATCTGGGTAAGGGGGACCTTGGCATATAATGGGCCAACCCATGTTTATTCAGAAATGGAAACCTGGGATTGAATTTGATAGAGAATCTGTTGAAACTTTTCGCTTGTGGGTGAATTTTCATAATTTGCCTTTAGAATTATAGACTGTTGAAGGGTTGAGTTTTTTTAACAAGCTCTTTAGGCAAACCTTTGTGTATGGATACTCAAGCATCTAATATGGAGAGAATTGACTATGCAAAGATATGTGGAGATCAAAAGGAATCTTAGTCTGCCTGATAGCTTATCAATAATGAAGCTTGGTGAAATAGTTGAACTATTGCAATATGAAATTAAGGTGTCCTATCCTTAGAGGCCTCACAACTCTAATAAGAATTGGATTCCTATTGGGAGAATTTTTAAAGCTAGATGGCAGGAGGAGATTTTGGGGCTAGATTCTAATACAGTGGACATCAAAGAGGATGTAGGTGTTCAACCAATTGCTAATAAGAAGAACCTATTGATCACTTAAGTTCAGGGTGATTCACCAGAAGTTACTCCTGGTGTTGGTGAGGGGATGTACAATAGTATAGCATTTGAAAACACACCTCAAAAATAGATACTTAATAAGCAGGATTTTGTAAATAATGTATTGGACTCACATTCAGTTGAAGAAATACTGGATGGGGTAAATTGTTTACTAGATAAGCAACCAGATGATGAACACAACAAAAACATGATGTCGACACAAAAAGAGAACAATAGAATAAATAAGATAGTAGCAAATTCTAAAGAGATCCCTTGAATTACAGAAGAGGAAGATCAGCTTGGAGAAATGGCAAACAAAAGATGTTATTGTAACATCCCGTTATCTCATGTAAAGGGTTAGAACCCTATAATAGTGTACAAGAGAGTTTATGAAGAAGTTAGAAAGTGCATTTCATGCTTATGTATAATATAGCATACACACACATGTGATTATTACTCATTGCACACATTAAAATAATTGTACATGCATTCATAACATTTTTCGGGTATAATTGATTTATAAATGTGATTATATTAAGAATTGTGGAATAATTGTATTGAAAAGTGTTTTGGAGAGTATAATTATTGAATTGGAATTTTTGGTGAAACGTAGGAAATTTTTGAAATTATGAGTATTTTTGGACTAAGAAAAAGGCTAAGCGGCAAGACAATTGATTTATGGTAGTAGAAATAAGTTTCAAATGGTAGTTGAAATAATTGGCTAATGGTATTAGAATTTGTTGAAAATATGATATTGAAAATTGGGAGAAAATTTGAGTAGAATTTGGAGACAAATGGACTAGTTAAATAAAAGACTAAGGAGAGACTAAAGAAAAGTGACATTGTCACTTGCCACACCATATGCTATAACCCATGAAACTCTCCCAAGTGAAAGACCAACTTCATTTTTATTTGTCTTTCACTGTGTTCATTTGTCTTCACCTTTTGTTAAAATTTTCTTCATTCCATTCTTCATCTTCTTCACCTACGAACCTCTCTTTTTGACTTAACAACGCAAGCTTTGTTCTAACCTTTCACTTGCTACTTTCATTTTGTTATCTTCTTCACTGACACTAAAAGACCTAACCTTACAACCTTTGACTGTTGATGATTGTGTATTATGGAAAGCTAGGGTTCACGTGATTTTGAAGAGTTTCGAGTTTTACCAAGTAAGTAACGTGTTATTTCTCATGGGTTGTTTGAATATGAAACAAATATGGTGATTAAATGATAATGAGACTAATGGTCATTATTCATATGCATAGTGAGTGATGAACAATGCATATAAATGTCTTATTTCTGCATATGAGATGATTAACCTTGCATAAGTTGTTGTTGACATGATTTTTTAGATAGAAAGATCATTACGATGATGTAAAAATAGTGCAAATATTTCATGAAAAGATGATATGCTTATGCTCTGTTTTCACTGTTTATATACGTGGATCTTGTTAGGTGTCATAGAGATGGATTAAAGTGAGTAGGAGTTAAAGAAAAGGCTAGTGTAATATGATGTATTGAGATAGGAAGAATTAAAATGATAAGTTAGAGATGAAATGAAGGTGTTAACGAAGATGAACATGTACAGAAAATATGATGAATGTGAGTATGTGATATGTTCTGTTTTTGATGTTTATGATCAGTCATAGATTTTGATTTGTGTTTGAATGAGTTGAGCTGAAATAGAAGTAAGAATAAAGAGGAAATAATGAGGAAAAAAGTTAGAAATGATAGACTAAGCAAAAGAGATGAAGATGTGATCAAAAATATGTTGTTTCAAAAAATTTGGGGGAGATCGTCTGTCATGATCGTGATAGAGAGGAAACCCCAGAGGATTTACACGATGGTGACAGAGAGAAAACCCCAGAGGACTTGCACGATCATAGTAGAAAGGATTATCTGGGAGTTGCACGATCGTGACAGAAAGGAGAAATCAGGTAGTGCACGAGCATGATCGTGGCAGAGAAGAATCAGCAGGAAGTACACGATCGTGATAGTGAAGGTGCTATGCTTTTTGACAAATTTTGACACCCTTCACTCTTTTAACCATACCTTCTACTCCGGACCTCCGATTAACTTGAAATTTGAACCACAAACTCCTCACACATTTTTATAACTCTCTACCAAATATAATAGCCGTTTGAATCTATTAGGAAAGGATTAATAATGATTGGTTGATGAGTTTGGGATGAAAATGATTAAGTGTGCTGGAATTTCTTAAATGGAGTGTTTTCACTAAATAAACATCTATATTTTAGCCCTAACTTGATCTGTACATATTCAAATGGGATTATTTTAAGTTTAGATCAAACTAGAGTCATATGGATACAAATTTCTTGAAGGAATAAAATTTTAATTCTGTCTTTAAGAGTTTCAAATTTTGGCTTGAAGTTAAGTACTGAGTGCAGTTGCAGTTTGAGTATAGTATGACGTATTTTGTGTATAACTTGCAGAATGTTGAACCAAATTGTGAGAACTTAGTGTCATTAGAAACCTAAGACATATGGGAACATTTTTTATAAGAATGTGATGCATAAATACTTCATTCCTTGTTTTATTGACTATACAAAATTGACCCAAAAATCTGTTTTGAGAAAAAGCTGAATGATCGATGGAGCGATGAATGAATGATCGATGGAGCGATGAACTTAGAATAAATTTGTTTTATTGAGGTGTAAACCTAAGCTCAGATTAGATATATATGAGTTTTGAAGTATGAATGATCATATGATGTGAACAAAGGAAACATACCCAGAATTGTCATTAAGGATGCATTGTACATAATCTATATATACATATGTGTAAAACTGAATACGTATATAATTGTGCAATGTTGTAATATGTGTAAGTGTATGTTGCATGTTATAGAAGAACATTTAGAGCGTCAACATCCAGATGTTGCCAAGACTTGGAGAAAATAACTCTCTGGAG
>JANZLC010000008.1:17015712-17032691 GCA_026413385.1 Erythroxylum gracilipes | reverse complement strand
CCATGCAAACGTAAAGACTTACGTAAAGACCTAAACCTAATAGCTATCCATATATAAGGTACTATTTTGCCATGATACGGGTACGACATTACAACCCTAGTTTTCTCTACTATTAGCAACCAAAATTCTCTCAAAAAGACTAACTTGAGCGTCAAAGGGGCCTTACGGGAGCCAACCCCTGGCGTGCCTTTATTTATTTTGCAGATATTCAGCAGCCAAGGTCACACAGAATTATAGATCCAAGCAACAACAATCAGCCCTCGCAGATTCAGACTGAACCAGTTACATTTTAGAGTTTATATGAGTTTTGTGTTTTGCTTATGGCGTTTAAGTTTTTGTTTGTCTTTACATTTGGAAGATGACGAATTGTGTTTTGCAAATATATAATTATTCCTTTTTATTTTACCCATCTCTAGCCCCGCGCGCGCACATATTTATATATATATATAATTATTCCTTTTTATTTTTTAAAAATATTTTTTTAAAAAAAAAAACCACATTCCTTACCCGCATCCCCTTTTCGGTTCAACGAAGACACCAATGTCTCCTGCAGTCCCTTTGTGAAAGTTCTTCGAAGTGAGAACCTTCCCCACCAAGCTGTATGGCCACGAAAGAATGGTCGGATCAAGTGCAATTTCCACTTCCTCTTCATCTAAATTGCCATGATTTAACCCGGACACGATATCGTCTGCCATAGGGACAACGGACACGGAAGACGAGAAACCCAGACCAACGATGTGACGAGCGAAATGTCAATGGAGCCAAATAATATTGATTCCAGTGGAGAATCAATTGTGTACGAGGTGTGGTGTAAACTTGACAATGAACAGTATAACAGAAAAATGACAGGGAGAAGAATATCAAAAGAATATCAGAAGAAGGGACGGTTCACGTGAACCCTCAACATTGTATTCCTTTTCTAATCTGTTACAACGTTGTTGGTACATATATAGCTGTATAATTCCTTCTGGAACTGAAAAATGGAGTATTTCTAGTTGCTAATTGTAGGCCAACACGTGGCTTTGCTTCCTCCCAATCTTAAGCTTCAATAACGCTGCGTTTTATTTAACTTCTGTATTGACTTCCTCTTGGTCAATTCTTCCCTGATTTTCCCACCTCATGAATCCCTAATTGTGCTTCTCCTTTTGCCTGTGACAACGAACAGGTATCTGGAAAAGAACTAGGACAAGCAGAGAAAGAATGAAAAGCACTTTCAGATCAGTAGTAGAACTGAAAAACAATAGACGGATGATGGCAAACGACTCAAGGGAGAAATAGCGTACAATCTTATTGGCTGAAAGTTGCGTAAGTTATGCTGCAACTTGTCAATTTATCATCAAGTAATTGATACTGCATTGTTGTTCTACTAATATAATTAACATACTTTATTATGGTTTTATCTCTAAAAAGCTTAATTTGGTACACAAATTCAAGCTACATATAATCATTGTTGAATCAAGACTTTCAAACTTAAATGTTGTAGTATTAACTATTATCTATGATTACACCTATATCTTGGGAATTAGTATATGCAATACAACCATTTCTCAAAATGGGAAAGAATTAGAAGTGGTTGACAAATGAATAAGCGAGAGTGGTGAGATTAAAACTGGAGACAGTAGGCTTAGAGATAAGAGAGACGTCTGATTGAGTGGACTGGGCATGGGTATTTCATCTAAATCTAACCTGCTGTCCACTATTTGCTCCCCACCTCCCCCTTTTCTCTGTGGTTGATTGTTGTTACTTTTGCTTTCTTATAAGAAAAATATATAACCCTTTTCTGTACACCTATTTGCCTGACCAGAAATAGCATTCGGGGTTCCATTTCCTCACGGTTAATGTCTTTTCTATAGCTTGATTGCTGTATACAGAGGTACTAGTACTGCAGAGAAAAACCATGGAACTTCAATTGCTGAACCAGATTGATGCGATATTAGTTAAAAAGAGACTGTCAAAATATATGCAAACGTTGAAGCTAAGGATACACAGAAATGACACTGCATATTGTTTGTATGAATGTAAGTACAAGGAGCACTATTGCTGCAATTGTAGAAGCAGCTACCCAAGGGTTGCCAAAATAATCGCGCACAAAGGTAGCATTCCAGCTATGCCATAGAATTTGATAGTAAGAGTTCAGCTCTTGAGCCACATTTGCGAAAAAGAAGGACCCCTCGCATAGTGTTATGTTCTTGCAAAGATTGTTTACCAGAGTAGCCACTGCAGCATTATCTCCAAGACCATTGATTATAATTTTCTTCTGAACAAGTAAATCGACATCTTTATTGGTATTTATAAGGCAATCCATCAGGAAAATGTAGTCACAAACGTATGTGTTGTATGGATATTGACATTGCTCAAAAGCCATCAGGTTTCTGAGAAAAGATTCAGTCCTGTCGTAGATCTCAAAGCGCGGAATCTCCAATACTTCGTTGTTGAATTCCAGGTCAAGTGCGCATTTGCTTGAACTAACCTTGAACTTCACTCCTGTGCTATCCAGCTCTGTTGCAGAGGGAATGTATACTAACTTGTCGCTGGCACTAGTTGGTGACATTCGGGACCAGGGTAGGAAGAAATTTCTGATCATATCAGTGAAATGTTGTGAGTTCATTTGTGGAGGTCTATCCTGATAGTTATAGGATTTCAAGAAGTAGTAGGTAAGTTCTAGAAAGGGAGGCCAATCATTTATGGACGAGGCAAAAGCTAATTCGAATAAGTCCTTGAGAACAAATAATGGAAGTTGATTCTCAAGCAATATCAGGTCCTTCTCTATATCGTCTTGAAGCCATGGTTTAAATAGCACATGATCATGTTCATCTTGCAAGCTTGGAAAATATTTTCTCAGGAACAGTTCAATAATAAAGCTCGAGTCCATCAGTACCATCTTAATGAATTCGTCACTGCATAAGGGTATGGACTCTGCGTAGGAACACCTGATGCTTTCTTCTCTATGTCCTATGGCCTGAATAAAGCTAGCTAAGGATACCTTAGCTCGATCAAGGAACTTCCCAAGATACCTCAATTTGTGCTTCTCCATTGTCTGAAGCATCTTCTCACCATAGTGGAGAGGCCCTATTGAAATAACCTGAGGAGTGTAAGCTTCTTCATTTTCTTTGTGAAGTCTTCTTGGAACCCTGTAAATGCAACACTTAAATGATAATGGAGGCTCCACGCGTTCCAGCATTTCCCAAACAGTCTTTAACAGCTTATGTTGAACTAACGAGTTTGCTTCTGTAGGTATTTGGGCAGGGTCTTCTCCTGAATTTTCCATCTAATCCGTCGCTTTCCCTGGACATCGGAGAACCATAAACGAACACATTGAGTTTCATGCTTATAGACGAATATATGCTTATTTGCTTACATTTTCTTTTCCTTTTCTTGTTTCTCAGCACTTAAATTCAGCAATAATTTTAGTGCTACAAAACAGTGTTGACCACTCACCGTAACACAGATTAAGGCAGTCTTAGCAATGATTTTGAAAACCAGAGTCTATAAGCACGATAAAAGTGGGGAAGCAAGTGCACCTTCTCTGTTAGGTAGAAGATATGGTGATAAAGAGTAGCAAAATCTACTTATCTTACAAGAGACAGAGTCGAGAGGAAAGCCAAGCGTTGAATGTGCCTGCTTCGATATTCCATGGAGACATATGCTGCTAATTCATTGCTATAGGTTTTCTGCATTAGGTGGCTAAGGTCCTATCAATTCAACCACTTGGTTGAATTGAATAATTACTAACCTTTTTCTTTGTACTTTTATAAACGTGCCAAGTTGCTTAGGTCAACTCATGGTGGCGTGCGTTTTAAGGAACATGTGCAAACCAGCTCAAGATAGCTATAGTGCTTCTTTTTAATCTGACAGTGAAATGGTCCCTTCCCTTGTCCGATATAGTTATATATCATTCAGAGAATCATCCTTGTGCGTCCATCAAAAAACATTTCCGATATAGTTATATATCATTCAGAGAATCATTAGTTATATATCATTCAGAGAATCATCCTTGTGGATCCATCAAAAACAATCTGCTCACTTTATAAGCTCATTTATACTCCTGAATCAAACAAATTGACTGAGAAGAAAAACTAGTTCTTCATACGTATGTATAGTAGCCTGCAAAAGCATTTGACATAAATCATCAGCAATTAAAGGAAACAGAAACCGTGGCTGTATGTACGCAAAAGGGGAAAGGATGCATCTTAGGCTCGCGTTCCAATCTCTTCCCTGATATTGTAGTTTTTACTCATTGCATTCTGTTACCGTCTTTGTTCTTTAAAACCCAGCACATGCCATTACCCCAGAAGTCAAAGTCCACACAGGACTGTTAAATTGAGCTAAAATCCTCATCCTATTGACTGCAGCCGGCTTCAGCTCTGTCCCATTTATGAATACCAACACTTCAAACGGTTCGTGGCCTTGGTAATATATCCAACAGTTCAAGGAATACACCAGATTTAATATTCTAACAGGGTTCTTAATGCTTTGGATTGTCCCAAATACATATTTTGCCTTGATTTCACAGAAGATTTTGCTTTCTCACACAAATTTCAAACACGAGACATTTGAAAGAAACAAGAATGTAGTTGGGAGTCTCTGTTGGAACTCATTTGAGCTTAGATTTTGACGAGCTTTCCAAAGGCTTTGAAATGGGTCGAGCAGGGGCACTTCTCACCACTTTCTTCACATCATACTTTACAGATGAGAAGGCGCAGAGTAGTGCAATCAACATGGTTGGGTAGACGTAGACAGCTTTAGCTGGATCTGTATTTGCTGGCTTTCCCAGGATACCTTCCTTTACAAGCCCCCATATTACTAGTAGTGTCCCAAACATGCTCATCCTCCCAGGTTTCAAGATGCCCACAAGTGCACCTGCCACAGAAAAGTAACTTCCAGCAAGAACCTGAAACAGAAACCACAAGGTAAATATTAAACCCCAAAAGAGCAAGTTTGATAGGGTCATGAAACATGAACAATATGGCTTACAAATTCTGGAACTGGATATTCAAAATTAAGACCTGCTAAAATAGTAGATACTGCTCAGCAAGAAAATGCATAGAGCAGAAATTTATACCAGAAAACACAATTGAAAATGCTCATGCACTTCCATAAATAAAAGCAAGTTTACTTCTGGGTAAAAGAAGAATAATGATTTTATTGTGCAGAAAACAAGTATGGAAAAACTTACAGGTAAAAGAATTGAGCTCGGTATGCTGCAATCAACATTCAGTCAAACCATTCTGCATTCTATCAACCTATATCTGATCCCTAATACATTAATGTATCCCCAACTCCACTGACTCAACTATCTGCTTTTTGCATTTCCATGTTAATCAAATCAAGAGAACTATCATGCAAGAATCCGAGTATGGTCTTATGAAACAGTAGCATATATCCAGAAGGATTGCAAATATCAAATGGAAAAATAAAGGCGACCATGAGTAATGGTTTGAAGGAAAAAAAACCATATGCATCAACCAAATTAGTGACAAAAGTAACATTCACATCTGCTACTTTGAACTTTCGTTATGCCTACATATAGTTCTTATCAGATTGATTCGTATGCCTTGTAAAAAAAAAACATAATTAATGCCACTAAAAATGAGTTATGTTCTTCTAGCACCCTATTAGGCCTTGAAAATAAAAAGAGAAATGAGAGGTCAAAAAGTACCTCTAAGCGCTGGAGATCAGTAACTGCAGGGGGCTCTTTCACAGTGGTCAAGTTGTAGATATCTAACAAGTTATCCCAGCTCGGTATGGTCAGATTCCTAACAAGACCATTTGCAATGGCTCCAGGATACAAAAGGGCTTTCACAACAGGTGTGGGAAAAACCTCACTTGCAATCAACTGAGAAGATGTAACGTGGATTGGTGAGGAACACATGCCAGACCTGCAGGGCACCCTGTAAAAATACAATTCAATTAGCCTAAGCACAAAGTGAAGCTCAGAGTTCGACTGAAAATTACAAAAGCCGCATGAAAATGGATATGCAAGATAGTTAATCTTGCAACGCCAAAAAGTTGGGACAATGAAGCAGACATCGAGATGGCTTGACAAAAAGAAAACCCAAATATGTTTAGTTTTACATGAAGCTGGAAGTGAGACAATAGCCTGAATATAGCGATTCTAAATGGAAATTTAAGATAAAGAAATGAGGACAACGTTTTCTCTAATTAATTAGAACTCAATATTCATGTTTGCCAAATTATTATTTAATTTCACGAATATAAAGTCATTGATTAGCTTTACATATTTGAACTACTAATTCCCCAAATAATTTTAAACTTGTCGATCTCTCTCTCTCTCTTCAAAAAAAAAAAAGAGAGAAAAGAAAGAATCCAATCCTGCTACCAGGATAATAAACCCTTGATTCATTAACTAAGCAACCTTGATGGAATCGAATATCGTAGTACAGAGTTATATACTACCGTGAGATCAAGATCCAAGGCTGTGAATAAACCAGAATCCTTGGAACATGTAACAACAATACAGGAAGCAACAACTACAAACTTGTCTACATCTCAAATTCAAAAGGACCTCAAAGACTTGAACACTGATACTTAAGAAAAAAGGAATAAAATGAGGGACAAATTATTCAAGTAAAAGAAAAAAACAGAGCAATGACGCTAACATTGAAGAAGACCAGCTTAGAGAGTCGAAAAAAGAAAATGAAGAAAAGAACCTGAAAAGAGGGATTTGGAGAAAGATGAGGAAGAAGTAGATGCGAGACGCTGTTTTAGTGAGATTGGTGAGCCATGATGATGATCTCTTGGACGACGTTCTCGCTTGGTTCGCCATTTTCAGAACAGTACTCCTACCAATTAAATCTACTGCCCATTGTGATGATCGATTTATGTATAACAGATCAGATGTGTTGCGTATAGGTTACTGTACTTCCTTTTTCATATACCACTAAAAAAAACAAAAAGACGGTGCGTTTTAGCCATAAGGTAGCAACGCTGCGTTTTATTTCAATGAGGTATATAACAGAACGGTTAAGGAGATATTTTATCCGGTCAATGTAAACATGGCGCTGCCATTGACGTCCGTGAAAGCTTCACCGTCCGAGCGAGTCTTACCCGGACTACTCAAGTCGATTCTGCCGCCTCGCCTCCGTGCAACTTCTACTATTGCCTTCTCTCGCCGCCAGATTTTGAGCCCTGCTATAGCTTCTTCTTCGAAGAGAAAAGAAATGGTATTCAGCTTGTTCCCGATACGTAGGGACTTTTTTTTTTTCTTTTTGGAAATTGATACGTAGGGACGGTTGATATTAGCTCTCTCGTAGTTCGTTATATTTTCGAAGATTTTTCTCTTTTCTGCCTAAATCGATTTATGGATTGCTCAAAATGTAAGATTTATTTGGCGGTTATAACAAGTCCAAAGGAGATATGGGATTTGTTTTTTCTGGTTTTCATGGCTTCGTGGATCTAAATTAATTAGTTAAATCAATTTAGCTTAAAGGACCTTTAAACTTGATGGTTTAGTGGCTTGAATATGTTGACCAATTAATGGTGAATTTATTCTTTACGCTTTCAACTTTTTCACATACAAAAGGTTATCTAATCAAGCTTAAATCATTGTACTGCTTTTTATTTGCACTTTTCTTGCAGAAGCGTTTGTATCCAAAGGTTTCTAGGGATGGGGATGATGAGAGGAATGGCGATGCCTTTGAGGCACTGTTTGACACGCTGGAAGAAGATCTTCAAAGTGATGGCTCCATTGTTGATGATGATTTAAGTGAAGAAGAACATAATAAACTTCAACATGAGTGGGGAAAAGCTCTAGGAGTTGGTGATGGTGATGATGATGATGATGTTGAAATGTTTAATACACCTGGAGATCATGAGGATGATAGTGATTCCAATGAAAATGATGAGGAAAACAAAGAAGGAAGTTCCATGAAGCTTAAAACTTGGCAACTAAGACGACTAGCATCTGCTTTGAAGGTTGGACGCCGCAAAATCAGTGTGAGCATTGTTTTCCCATTCATCGAACTCCTCTGAAATGTATAGAACCCATAGCCTATGTTTGATATGATTAAGATGTTGAGACGTTGAACTGGATAACAGTTTCATTATAGTCCTTCTAGTCTTTACAGCACACATCTATTGTTTTGTAGATCAAAAGTCTTGCTGCTGAGATTTGTCTTGAGAGGGCTGTTGTTCTCCAGTTGCTTCGTGACCCCCCTCCAAACCTTGTTTTGATGAGTGCAGCTTTACCCAACAAACCTTCACCACCATCCATCTTGGAAAGCAAGTCAATTGAGACTGCTCCAACCAGCAAAAGACAAGAAGTGAAATCTGAGAGTGAGGTGAAATTGCCAGTTCATGTAATGACGAACAGATGGTCTGTTCAGAAAAGATTGAAGATGGCTCAAGTTTATACTCTTGAAAGAGTCTATCAAAGAACAAAGAGACCTACCGTAAGTAAATATGTTGACAATGGTGATATTTTGTAGTAAAATAAGCAGAAATTTGCATGTTCGAAAACTAAGAATGTGTAGAATAATTTAATATGCATATAATTCAATTAACATATTGCCATGACTTCTTGTTTGTTGGCCTTGTGATTCTACGTTCTTAATGGAACTGATGTTAATGTGAGAAGGAACAAATTTAGTTGTTTGGTTCCTTAAATTTTGTATTTGTGGAAAGTGCAGAACTCGATGATTGACAGTATTGTGCATGTTACAAACCTACCTCGGAAAAGAGTGGTGCAATGGTTTGAGGAAAAGCGCAATAAAGATGGAGTCCCAAGCCAGCGTGCCCGATATCAAAGGTCAGCTACCAACAATGTGCCCACATGTTGAACGGAAATCGTATACTTTTACTGTAACCAATATGAACTCTTGCATATAGAAATCATCTTTCTTTCCCCCTATGACAGGTGAAACTAGTTTTAAGTTAAAATTTGATTGCGTGCCTACTTTTATGTGGCTGAACATTTCCAAAAGTTGGTTATTTCTTGTTTGTTTTTGGTTGAGGATTGCATGATTTTGTTCTCAATCAATGAATTTTTTATTGTGTAAATATATAGATCTAGTGAATGTAAATCTTAGTTGTTTGAACTATGATAAAAAAGCATTTAGTTTTTTTAAATGAAGAACTTCATTAACATCATCAACTTAATTTTATACAGATTCATAAATAAACTTTCATTTGCAATATCGAGCCCAAAATATAAGACATTTTTTAAGGAGTAGCTTGGGTGAAATGGAAAATTAATAGATACATCTCCATTCACTAACGAGGGGACGGATACATCTCTATCTAGAAATAACGACTATTGCCCTATAGTTACGGCTTAACTACAAAATTTCAGATATTATTTATTTTACAAGCATAATTGTTGTCCCTAAATTAATCTCTAAAAATACCTAGGTTATCTTACTCGTAAGTATACGAGATAGTTGTAGTGATTACTCAGGGTAGTTTATTACGAAGGTAAAATTTGTTCACTTAAATTAACCTTTAACAAAAATAAAAATAGATACAATCCTAAATACTCTATTCGGATTCGTTGAGTTAAGCCTTTAAAGAAAATCACAAAATTAAACAGAAAAGTAAATAGAATTAACTGGAAGCAAAAATGAATAGATTGATTGGAGTAGAAAACTCTTGAGAATTAATTTTGTCAATTTAATCTCTTATGCATTACTGAGGGAAAATGATTAGGTAGTCGTCTTATTAAAATTAACAGTTGGGTTCGAAGGTTAAATAATAACTAAGTTTAACTTTCTTATTCAACAAGTTATCATTCGAATTAATTATAGAAACTTGACTATTAATTACCACTTAAGTTAATATATTTCTAGTTCTTAACCTAAGCATTTATAGTTTCTCATTCCATTTTAAACTTCTTCTCTCGATCCTTGGTTTGATACCAAAATGATGCAAAGTTTTATCATATTATTACATCCATTCTATGTAGAAACTATAGCAACACATAAGACAACAACATAGTCCCTCAATCATACATATTTGATTAAAATAACTACACTAGACCTCAAAAATAAGAGATCAGCCCGTCATAGCATAAACACAGTTCATCATTCTCAAATACTTCAATCACATATTCAACAATATTAGAAGTATTAAAGTAATAAAACAGTGAATATTAAAGTAATGAAATAGTGAATATCGAATGGACTATCAATCTTTGACAAAGAAAATAGGTTCAACAGATAAAATATAATGGAGTTCAACATAAATGTTTTGCAGCACAGCAACAGAGATGAAAAGGAATGAACAACAGAATGGCCTGTTGGATGATGAAGCTGGCAATGGATCTCTAGCCAAACTCCACCTCTCTGGCGTTGGCTCTCGCCTTTTAACTCTGGTCCGAGCTCACCCTCTATGCTACTTTTCTCTATTCCTCCTCTGTTTATCTTCTTTCTTCTCTCAACTGAAGCTCTGTTCTTCACCTCCCTCTCTATCTCTTTGTTTTCCCGAATGAGTCCGTCTGTGAGTGAATGAAGAATGAAATTACGAATCGTCCCCGCCACCAGGCTTCATTCTTTCTATTTGTAGTGTCATGTTAGGTTTAGGTCTTCGTGCCCTAACTGCCACAGAATAAACTGATTGATTAAAAGAATGTTACCTATTTTGTATGTTAAGTCATAGTTGGGACTTAACATGTCACAACTATGCATGTAAGTCACGGTTGTGGCTTATCATGATGCCATTTTCATCACAATTCTTCTTGTTTAGGTCATGTCGTATTTACAAAATAATCCGATTAAGATTCGTGCAATATCCATACCAATTTCACTCAATTTATTTCTCATTTGGATCAAATCACAAGCTTGTAACTAAAATCAAGATATGAAGACAATTAAAAGCAATAAAAATTATACATAACAATAATGATGCGTACTAAGTACAAACTTAAAGTTTTACTCATATACAATAGGTAGAGGTTTAGAATGTTAAAGTATCAAATCCAAAGAGGCAATAATATATTCTAAATTTAGGCACAATCTTTGGGGAGACCATACAAATAAAGAGAACATTCGGCTATTTGATGCAAGTTAGAAGTCTCTTGTATAAATTAACCTGACACACAAGACTAAAGTATCGTCGGACCGTATAAGTTTTGAGAGAAAAAAAAAGGAATATATCAAGGGTCATTTACCTATATAATCTCCCAAAAGTAAAATCGTATATCATTGATTTTCATTTACTGCAAGTTTTATTCAATGTTATTATTAGTTCAAATATGTCATCAGCATATTACTTATGGAAAAAACCAAAAATTTCTCATCAATTATGTTTTTCTTTTTTTTGGGTATGAATATCAAAATATTGGGAGAACCTAGTGGAAAAGTTTCTTGCAAAGTACTTTCCACAAAAAAATATTGTGAATCCAAGAAATGACATACCTGCGATTCCATAATGAAATGTTGTTGTGAAGTATGAGAAGGTTTTAAGGACCTACTGAAGAAGTACTCTCGTCGTGGCCTTTCGGCATGGTTGTAGGTTCAAACTTTTTACATTGGTTTGAGATATGTAATATAGTAAAATAATCTACAAATAATTAGTGGGACATTAAACAATAAAACTTTACAAGTCAACCTTGAACTAATTGGAAAAAAATTGATCATAAATAATTACTAGTGACAGTCTAATAGATGAGAATGAACAAGCCAGCAGTTATATATATAATGTGGAAGTTTTTACTGCATTGATAGCTCAAATAAAGGCTCTGATGAACAAACTTAATAGCTTAAGCACATCAACACGACTGGCTCAAACATTGTGTTATGAACGTATGGGGGAGGACAAGTGAGCACTAAATGCCAAGTTAAATATTCTATATTTTAACTTTTGCTAAGGCATGCTCACTATAGTCTCCTTAACAAAGGAAGTTCGTCATCAACTTCTTCATTATTTTAATAATACCTTTTGGCAACACAAGATAGGAAGAGCAATGGATGTGCAAGTTGTTTAAAATTGAAATGATAAGCTGAATTTTACCTGCTAATGAGAGATTTTTGTTGCACAAGCTAAAATCTTTAAAATCATTTTGGTCATTAGAAAGAAATTATTATAAGTAGGTTTCTTACTAGAGAATGGAACCCTAAGATATGCAAAGGGTGGTTTCTTGATTTGTAAACTAGTCGGTAAAGAAAACCAATGTGCCATATAGGATGCACTTAAAGAGATAAAGAGCTAGCATTTTTCCTTGTTAATGGAGAGTCTAAAGATCTCCTTGAATGTACTTAGTGTTGTCATAAATGCATATAAGGAGTTGGCGTCTGCTTTTGAAAAACGAATAAAATCATTTGCAGAGAACAGGCTACTCAACTTGGACTTTTTATAATTGGTTTCTTAACCAATAGCCAATCGGATTAGCATTGTGAGGATCTCTATACCTAAAGTAAAAAGGTAAGGAGAATGGGGATCTCCTTGCCTAATTGCTCTAGCCCTTTTGATTAGTTTAGAGGGTTCCCCATTGATTAGAACATTTTAAGAAACTGAGGATATACATTACCCAATCCAAGTTACAAATAAGTCAGGAAAACAAAATGCTTTGAGAGTGTTTATAAGAAACTTCCAATCACTAAAGTCAAATGCTTTGTGGAAGTCTATTTCGAGAACATAATTTTTGCTTAAATGCTTCCTATTATAATGTGTAACGAGCTCTTGAGCTATTAGAATACTGTCTCTTATCAACCTTTCCTTAATGAAAGCTCCTTAAGTGAAATCAATATATTTGGGAAGTATCTCTTTCAATCTGTTATCGCAGATTATATTACAACATGACATATGCCTAAAATCCTTGAAAGAGGAAGGATAACTCACCTTAGCAATAAGGCAAAGAAAGCTTTTATTAACACTATATTGATTGTTGCTTTCATAGGACTCGTTTGTTTCCACTATGGTTTTGGTTTCTATTTTTGTTTTCAAATTAAAAAAACCTCTTTTGTTTAAGTTTCTAATTTTTATTTTTGTTTTAGTTTCTTCAAGTTTCTATAACTTATAAAAACCATAAGAAAATAGTTTGTGTTTTAAATTTTTGTCTTTCATCATAATCTAATTTACCATCAATGAAATATATATTATTTAAATATTTAATATTACTTACTAATAATAATTATGAATAATAAATTTTAATTTATTTCTAACTTAAATTATATCAATTTCAAATAGAATTAGTTTTAATAATTAAATTACGCATTAATAAATACATTTTATTTATAAATAAAATTTCTAGATGTTCATTTAATAAAAATATAATAAAATTTGTACTAATATTTATTTGTATAATAGATTAAAATAAAATTATTTACCTAATTAATTCATAAAAATAATTTATTTTTAAGTTTTATTTAATATTTAAGTATCATCAATGATAAAGATATAATTAAATTGACATAAATAACTAAACAAAATTTTATTTTTCAAAACATAAAAACTAAAAAATATAATAGGAAAAGAAGTGAAAAGAAAAAGCCCATTAATTGCATTTTAGAGTCAAAGAGTTATAAAGGCAAAAAAAAAAAAAAAGGTGGAGTAGGTGTTCTAAAAATTTGGATAAGTTTTCAATTAGAGAAAAATCCTAGTTCAAAGCAACTTTGTATTGTCAATTTTAGCCTTTATTTCTCTCTCCTTTCTGCATTTCATACTTATCACTTGTATTTACTAGTAATCAACCTTCTCAAAGATATTTAAAATCTAATTTAGTCAAAACAGTAAGAAGGAAGCACTATGGAAGCTTATTCACTCTAATTTGCATAGTTTTTTCCATTCCTATTTTATAAGCTTTAAATATCAATCATCCTTTTCCATTTAATATTTTTAATAATATTTCATATTGATTTACTTTACTTTTTTAATATGTTAAATATAATTTCTTATTCTTTTGTTTTAATAAGAGATTAACCTAGAGTTTATAGTGTAAATTCTTTTATTTTCCTATGATTGAATGATGATGCATAGATCTTTATGTATTATTTTTGACACTTAATTCTTTTAAAAGCTTGATAAAATTCTATATGATTTGAGATGTTACATAATGGAGTGAAAGTGAAAATGTAGTGTTACTCCATAAGATAACAAATATAGGTAGAAGTATCATAACATTAAAACACTCTTATATGTGGAACACAAATTTAGAATATTATTAAATTGAATTTACAAGTTTTTTTGAAAAGAAGAATATGTTAACAATTTGAAGCAAGTGTACACAAAAGTTTGTTATGAAAACTATACAAACAAAGACTAGATAGCTATTACATCAAAGTGATTTGTATCAACGTGACAATTTGGGGTCATTGAGCTAGTTGATTCTCTAAGTGATTTGGCATTGGGAGCTAAACTAGTGATTATCTCCATATGCTAAGATATGCTATCTAATTCTGATGCATAAGCTTTTAAAGTAGTTTCATTGGAGTTCAAAGAGCCACTAAATATCCTATTGTTTCTTTCTTCCTAAATATCAATAACTAGACAATTAAAAGCTACTTTGGGCACCCATCGATCTCCTTCATGTTTCATTTGAACCTCACTGCACCACTTGATAATGTCTATTCAAGAGTATGGTAGGCTATCTTGATGAAAAATTTGAATGATTGCCTTCCAAATGTATTGACTATATTGGCATTGAAAAAGATATGTTCTATGTTTCCAATAGAAGACTTGCATAGAATAATCCAATTTGGTAAAGTAGAAAATTGTGTTATTTTGTCAATTGTGGGAAGTCTGTTTCTGATTGGTAGCCAAGAAGTAATTTAGGCATGAGAAGAATTATGCTTATACCGTGTGAGCTTATGCCATAATACAGTTTGATCGGTGCTTCTAAAGAGGGACCAACATGATGCATTAGAGAAGGCACCAAAAAGTTTGTGCAGCCCATGGATTACAACTTCTTTGGAGGTGTTTAGGACAATATTTGGCAAGAAAGTGATCAATGCAAATGTTGAAGATAAAGCAGAGAGGTTTAACATGGGCTATGCTTCAGCAACTGTGATATTTGAGTGTAATGTAATGAGGAGGGGATTTGTTTTAATGACAAAAGCTAGAGGACCAAAGGGGGTCTAATGATCATACTAAAAGAACGTGGTTCTGCCATCATTACTAAATGTTTGTAAGAGTTTACAAGTTATTATAGAACTTAATGGGTTTAATTTAATACTTATCATCAATGCAAACACAAGATTAGTTTAAATAAATATGATTATCTTACAAGATAACTATATAGACATTAGGATGATCTATATTATTATCATAACAAATTAAAAAGTAGTAGTTATATAAGTTTAGTTAATGAAGTATAAGCAATAGCTTGTTAACTATAATCTAAGTTTACTTTTTAAACTCAGGTATACACCTTGAAACTAGATATAATTCACTATTTTGTTATCTTTTTCTATCATCCATTTCAATTTTAACTAATTTAGTGGTATAGTTTCCTTTAGTGATTGACAAATTAATTTGATAACTAAAATAATTAAGTGGTGAATACATTATGATAATTTACATATTGCCCATTGGAATGATACTTTATTCATCTCATTAAATTAAAATTTGCAAACTATACACTTATAATTAATTGAATAACAAAAGATTTGAATATTATAAGAGAAAGGAAATAGCTCAATCATTTATCCAATCCAAAATCATATTTTACAACATGAGGTGGAAGAAAGATTATATCTTAAAGAAGAAAGTCTTGTCTAATTATAGAAGTCCTTAAGTGGTGTACGACAATTAGAAAAAAAAAAGGAAAGAGGTGTTTATAAGTCCTTAACCTTTTAAATTTTCAATAATCATAATATTTTGATATTAGCATATTAGACATTATTGTTACCAAATACTCATAAATTAGCCATTAACATTTTTAAAACTTAGTAATTCAATTCTTTAATTTTTCTTACAATATAAATAATACCTTATTATTATCACATTAAATTCATTAATTTTGACATCAATACTAATTCCATCCAAATAAGGGATGTTTTATAAACGATTGCTAAAATTAAAGGTTAGCTTATTCATTAAGAACTTATTTAAATTTTGTGAAAATATTAAATATTACTCATAACTATGAATTAAATATTAAGTTTGTTTTCAAGTCAATATAGATAACCATATAAGTGGGGAATACATAATAGTTGTTACTTATTTCCACATGGCTTGTTATAAATAACCTTAATAATTACAACATTTTAGAAGCTTAGTGAGAGCAACTCTTGCTTCTCTCTAATCCTTTTCCATATGGTTAGAGTTTTCTGGTTCCCTCTTATCTTGCTTTTAACTTCTTTACTTTAGTTCTTTACTCTCGTTTTTCTTTCCCAACCATCCTTTCTCTTGTGTTATCTTCTCTAGTGGTTGTTTACAGTTCCCTTTTAGTTTTTTCTTTTGTTCCTCTGAAGTTGTTGGACCCCGAAATTTTCTGTAAGTTAAGGCTATTAACTGAGAAATTTTGATGATTATTCATGAGTAAGGAAATTGGGAATTTATGAAATTGACAAGAAATAGAAAAGATGGTTTAGATTAAATGTGAAATATTAGAAGTTAAAAGCTGGAAAATGTAAGTTCAATGAACATGCTCTGGTGTTTTAGCCATAAGTTGATCTCTAGTCATCCAATTGAGATGATTTTTATTTGGATTAAAATAGAGACATGAGGCTACAAGTCATATGAAGGAATCAAATTTTAATTTAGTCCCTAAGACTTCCAATTTTCGAATGGAAATGAAGTTCTGGAAAATGTGTTAGCAAAATGACAGTCTGAGATGTTTGGACTATAACTCATGGTATAGTGCACCAAATTAAATTATTCTTGTGGCCATTATGAAATTAAGACATAGAGAAACATTTCTCTATAAGAAAGTTTTGTCAAATTATGTCATATACCTACTCAAAATTAGGAAGCAAGACCACAATTTTTAAAGGCTAAGTGCAGGGGCAGATTAGGAAGTTCACTTAAAGAGGTATGTTATAAGACTAATAAGGAAGGGCATGGGAGTCTTTTCTCAATCATTTAAG
>JANZLC010000008.1:16961330-16985533 GCA_026413385.1 Erythroxylum gracilipes | reverse complement strand
AAAGACTATGTCACTCACACCATGATACACCATGACTCACCAGCCCGCTCTCCCCCTCCGTCAGTTTCTTCATATGTATCCTATCCTTTGGCCAACTATGTATCTTGTGACAAATTTTCTTCCTATCACCGCACTTTCCTTATTGTTGTACATGCAAAACGAGAACCTGTGCACTTCTTTGAGGCGGTCAAAGACGCTCGATGGAGAGACAAAGGCACGCGAAGTAAAAGCTCTTCAAGACAATGACACTTGGGATATCGCGACTTATCGACACCATTGCCACCAACTTAGAAGGTTCAAACAACGATGCTTATGGTCGGGCTGGTTACAGTCGATCGTCGTGTGAAAAGGGAGCAGAGAGAACTGAGGGGGCCGCCAACCATTTTGCTCTAAGTTAGCAAAGCTTGAGTTTCCTTCCTCTAGCGGCAATGACCCGACGGAGTGGTTTAACCACGTGGAGTAGTTTTTCGAACACTAAAATACCACTACAAATCAAAAGGTGGCATTGGCGTCATATCACCTAGAAGACGAAGCCAACCAATGGTGGTAATGGTTACGCCGAGTCTGCAAGGAAGACGAGAAAGAAATCACTTGGGCAGTGTTTGAAGAGGAGCTTTGGCTCCGATTTAGGGCGACTAAAAGTGAAGATTTTGAAGGGTTCATTGCGTGAGTACCAAAAATAATTCGAGCGATTGGGTAATCGAGTTCAAGGGTGGACACAAAGGGCCTTAGTGGGAACGTTTATCGGTGAACTTAAATCTAAAATAGCAGACAAAATTAGAATGTTCCGACCCAAGTCTTTGAAGGAAGTGATTAGATTGGCCCACATAAGAGAGGATCAATTGAATCGACAATGCTGGTTTAACCAATCTGGACAAGGCGTGATCACTCAACCATACTAAGCGTTAGCAACTCCGTCGTCACCACCCACAACTTCGCCAACTGCAGCTGCTAAACGAATCTCTTGGGATGAAATGCAGAAGCGTCGAACACAAAGATTATGCTTCAACTGTAGTGAGCGGTTCACCCCGGGCCATCGATGTCGCAAACGCTAACTACTATTACTGGAAGGTGACGAAGACAAAACTACATGGGCAAATAACATCTCGAACCTTGAGGACAAGGTTCCAAAAAAAGGGGGAGGCAATGATAAGGTTTGAAGACCCTAACTGTAAAAGAAACGTGTAGATAGGGAGGAGCTAGGAAACTGCCAACACCTCCACCATATTTGCTAACGTTATCCATTCACTTATCCTTTCAAATGTTTAAATTCTCTTTTCACGTGTAAATTAAGTTCCTTTATTTTAGGTAGAGCAATTGGAAACTTTTATATTTAAACTACCAGAAGTATGAATCAAAAGGGGAGATTGGAATTCAACAATATTATTTGTGGCGATTCTCGTCTAAACGAGAAAACTTCTTAAATATTTTTCCAGCTTTTGATCGGGACCTATCAGTTTTCTAAACATTATCGTTCATTTTGAATGTTTTTCAAATGTTATGGTTCATTTTGAACGTTTTGTAAATGTTAAGGTTTATTTTGAATGGCCTGAAACATTATAATCCAATTCAGACGTTAGTGCAAACATTAGGGATTATTTTGCCCTTTTGGCTTATGTCTTAAGGATGTTGGAGAGTTTTGATAGATCTCCTTAGAGGAGACTTTCACATAATATGTTGTTATATTAATATTTTTAATATAATAAATTAAAAGTGTTAAATGCTATAAAGTATTGAGTCATTATGTTTATCATTTATAACTTTGAATTACACAACCAAACATAAAAAGTGAAAAAACAAAAAGATGAAATCTGAATGGCCTATCAAGTAAAAGGGTTGCTATAAGTCATCAAGTTTAAATTAACGAGTTGAAAGGTTGTAGATTTGTAAATTTTAAGCATCTCGACTCTATACCTACTCATAATTTAATTTGATTTTGAAATAATGATCAAGTATGTGGAAGGTAAGGCAAGTTTGGAATGCAAAATATGCATGCTTATTACGTGAGGTTAGGCTTGAAGCACCTAAGTTAGCTCTTAGGGTTAATATAAGACTATATCGTCTTATAATAATTAAATAAATACAATAACCTATCGACGGTTAGAATAATACAAAATTGAAATTAATCACATCAAAGCATCTTATAATTCGATTATTTTATTTGAAATGTTTTATTTTTTGATTTTATTTTTATTATTTGTTGTTAAGCACTACAGGTACTCACAAAGGCCGAAGCCATCAAAGAGCGGTGGCAAAGATACTTTTATGGCCTTTATAACGAAGATATATTGGTCAACATAGAGTTAGGGGAACCCCTTGTGTCGGGACAATATCTAAACGGGAAACTATAGGGGAGAATCACAAAGGGAGAAATTACAAAGGTTCTCAGGGGGGATGGGGAGCAGACGGGCCGGATGAGATCCCTATAGAGGTATGAAAGCGACTAGGCACTGTAGGTACTGCATGGTTAGTTCAGCTCTTTAATGTGATCCTCGAGTCAGCCAAGATGCCGGATGAATGGAGGTTGAGTAGGTTAATCCCCTTGTACAAGGCCAAAGAAGACATCCAACAATGTCACAATTATCGAGGCATCAAATTATTAAGTCATATCATGAAGATATGAGAGAAGGTAATTGAAAGGAGAATCCAAAGAGCTATTTCGATATCAGACAACCAATTTGGATTTATGCCGGGTAGGTCCACGACAGAGGCAATACATCTACTTAGGAGATTGATGGAATGCTACAGGAAAAGGAAACGGAATTTGCATATAGTTTTTGTAGATTTGGAGAAAGCATATGACAGGGTTCCTAGAGAACTCATATGGAGGTGTTCGGTGGCAAAGGGCATTCCTAGCACTTATATCAAAGTGATAAAGGATATGTATGAAGGAGCATTGACTAGTGTACAGACGATCGAAGGTGATACGAAAGCGTTCGTTGTTGGTGTTGGACTACACCAAGGCTCGACTTTAAGCCCTTTTTTGTTCTCATTAGTGTTAGATGAACTTACTAAGCATATTCAAGGAGAGGTACCGTGGTGTATGTTATTTGCAAATAATATTGTCCTAGTGGATGAGACAAAGGAGGGGGTTAATGCCAAGTTAGAACGTTGGAGAGAAGTGTTGGAATTGAAAGGTTTTCAAATGAGCAAGTCCAAGGCGGAATATTTAGAATGCTCCTTTTCGAGTAGCCAGATGGTATATGAGGCGGAGGTAGCAATTGGTACTGATATCGTACCATAAAAATCGAGTTTCAAATACTTAGGATCTATCATTCAGAGAGATGGTAATATCGATAACGATATAGTACATCGTATTAAATCTGGGTAGGTCAAATGGCGGAGTGCGTCAGGTGTTCTTTGTGATAAAAAGGTCCCTATAAGACTCAAAGGGAAGTTCTATAGAATGATGATTCGGCCAACCATGTTATATGGTGCAAAGTTCTAGCCTACTAAGCGTAGACATATGCAACAGTTGCTGGTAACAGAAATGCGAATGCTTAGGTAGATGTGTGCTATTACCAAAAGAGATAGGGTGCAGAATAAGGTAGTGAGGGTCAGGCTACAGGTGGCTAGTATAAATGACAAGTTGAGAGAGAAAAGACTTAGGTGGTTTGGGCATGTGAGCAGGATGCCCTGTGATGCTCCCGTTCGACGCGGCTAGAGAATAAACCTTAGTGCCTACAAAAGGAGGAGAGGGAGGCCTTACAAGATTTAGAGGGAGGTGATCAAGAGAGATATGTTAGAGTTGGCCCTCATCGTCGCAATGGCTAGGATTAGAACAATCTGGCGAGATAGGATAAGGGTAAACGACATACCATAAAGCCCTCGTGCCTCATCTCTTTTTTTCAGGTGTATAGGGAGATTCCTACGATGGACAAATAAAACCGTAAGATTGCCGTACTCTCAGGGCACTGGTCAGGGAAGACTTATAGTGCAAATAGCAACGAGAAAAGCTGGTCTCGACAAGGCAAAAGGTAATAACAGATTATGGTCACCATCAGGTATATCTATGAATGTACTACCAATTTTTACGTATTTATTCCTTGTAACTTACATCTCTATTATCATGTCACATATGCATGTGGGCCTACTGGAAACAATTTCTCTATAATATACTGGTAAGGCTGCGTACTATCAGGCCCCCGACCCTGCTTCATTGCGGGACTTCAGGGTATGATGATGATGATGATGAATTACATTACATAGGAGAGTTATGCAGTAGTAATACTGAAGTATTTATGATTCCTTAGGTCTTATTTGGTTGAGGGTTAGTAATGGAACGGGATGGAACGTAATACACATTCATTGTTTTGTTGAAGATTTCATAATGGAATGAGATAGAAGCGGAGAATTTCATGTTACGTTCCATTCCATGCTAAACAGTGAAAATAAGAAACCTCCGATTCAGGAGGTTTAGGATGGAACGTAAACTAATAAATATATAATACCTAATATACTCTCAGTAATTTTTCTTAATATCAATTATTTCTTCTAATCCTACCCCCTTTTCTCCAGACTCATTTATTACGGTCCACAAAAATTGTATATAATTAATAATATTTTTAAATTATTTCTCTTACCATTATTAATAATAAATTGTATACAATTAATAATAAAATAAAATTTTAATTAATGAAAATAGAAAATATATAAAAAATTATTCTTTGATTGTTTGTATATATTTCTATATAAATAAAAATATAAATAAATTATTTTTTAAATATAAATCACATATAATAGAATAAAGTAAAATTTAATAAATAATTAATAATAAATTGTATATAATTAATAATAAAATAATAAAACTTTTATTAAAATTTTTATTATTTTAAAATAGAAAATATATAAAAAATTATTTCTCACAGTTGTGACTTGAACCGTGACTTTTTAATTAGACATGATTTCTGTCTTCAAATCATAGGGTTAAACCTCCGTAACAACTATTTTAATATTAGAGGTATAATAATCATTTATTGTATATTCCATTCCATTCCATCCACCTTCTAAACAACATTTCACTACATTATATTATGAACCCTTCCATCTCTCTCAAACAACTTTTCACTGTATTACATTCTATTATGTTATAAATCGTTCTGTTATGTTCCATTCTATTCTATTTCATTCAATTAATTAATATCCAATTAAACATGACCTTATTTTTGCTAATAGATAGCCTAGTAATTAGATCTTAGAAAAAAAAGAGAGGCTAACTTTACTTTAAAATTTTAAAATTTATGTAAAATGGAACACGGTAGATCAATTGCCCAACAATTTGTCCGACTTTCTGACCAAAATCTTTAGGTTGTAAGTTTTAAGTTGTAAATTCAGAGTTATACGGAGCACCGACAGCCACTTGGCACTAGCTAGTAGCGTAGCGTGGCCAACTAACACTACGGACAATAGCCGGTAACTGGGGACAGGCTGTTATCAGCGAATCGAATTTCAGAATTGGGAGATAGCCAAGGCACTGTCGGTAGGCAATTGGTGTGTAATTAGCAAAAGTGGTTAGGGGCATACAAAGTCAATCACAAATTCACACGTCATCTAAGACGTTGGTTGTTGTAATGGGAAAGGGACGTCCTAGCTGTTGAGTGTGATTCACCTATTAAACTTTGCTCAACGCCAAAATATTATATCTTATTCAATTAAAAGGGGTATGTTACATATAAATTATACTTAATCTTTTTTTTTTAATGAACACTTTTTGAGAACTAATAAAATCTATTAATTAGCATAACATTCATTATTATGAGTAACTACATTTAGCCATTATTGTTATTCATAAATTACGAATATATATAATGAACTGCAATTGTAAGGCCGAATGGCTAAGAAAAGCGGGAAACCGGTACGAGCGGTAATACGTACATATGTTACATATAATATACAGGCACGCATAAGTGGATAATGAAAAAGAGAGAAGAAAAATGAAAAAGAAGTGAGAGCAAGTATTAAGTAATTAAAAAAGGATATATAATTGACAAATCGAAAGCCAGCTGGAGAGATCACAGACAGAGCCCATTACTACAATAGCTAAGTTGTCCGCACACACACACACAGAGACAGGGAGAGAGAAAGAGATGGCGTATTGAGTGGGCGAAGAGTCAAGTGCATCTTCTTCTCTTTTTCACCGCCAAATCTTCCACTAGATCCGCCTGTGTAATTCATTCTAGGCGTAGGTGCACACATCATGGAAGCCAATGCGGGTATGGTGGCCGGTTCTTACCGGAGGAACGAGCTTGTCCGCATCCGCCACGATTCCGATTCTGGGGTTTGTGTTCTTTGCTCTCACTCTTTCACTATTAGCTGTGTATAAATGTGTTTTGGTTGCTTTTTCTATTGTTCTTCCGTTGGAGTTTTTGAGAGTGACCCTTTCTCTAGCTCCAGGACATTAGCTTCTTGGTCTTTGTTGATTTTAAGTGGATGGATTGGATCTTTTCTGTAGTTAAACTATTGTTTTGAGATCTAGCTGCTGCCTTGCAGAAGTGATTTTCAGTTGGATGTTGATCTTCAGCTGCTTGTGAGATTGACTGTTCAGTTTCGTTATAAGTTGGGCGGTCATTTCTGGATCTGTTGACTCTTTAGTACTATGTATAAAATTCCAGCGCTATGGTGTGAGATTGAGTTTTGAACTCGTTTTTGTGTTAACTGCTGTAAATGTTCGAGCATTGTTCTAAAATTACCGTCTTTTGGGGTTCTTATCTTCCCCTCTTGTTGCTTTGTTACAAACTGCCAGCGGATCTTTTGTTGGTTTTCAAAACGTGAGTCGTCTGCATTTGTTTGTTAGATCTCTGGGAAGATATTTTCCGTTTACTGTTTTAAAAAAGCCTAACATATTGCTTGATTCCATCAAAGGGGTTGATCTTACTTTTTCCTGACATGCGATCTATCATACTTGACCAAAAATCTGTTGCTTGTCTTTTTCGTTTCCTTTTTCACATTCTAAATTTTATTTGTATATGACGTCTGTTTCTGTAATGCAAACTGAGAATTTTCTGAGACCAAATGCGCCAAGATCTATGGTTTGCAGGCAATGGGGGACCAGAGATTGGGCCATTATGACGGAAGATATAACTTGTTTTGACGTAGTTTATGACTGATATCTTGTAGCTTGTTTTTAACCTAACTAAATTTTTTTGGTGGAGTTTACTACGCATCTAGCTGCAATGGCTTTAGATATACTTTTCTGAAGACATGTTGTGTCACTTTTGTCATATGTTTGGTTCTCTTTTGTAGCCATTCATTTTCAGCGTTGTGTTAGGAAAATGATGAATACATTTGTTTTTTGGTGGTCATGCAGCCCAAACCACTCAAGAATTTAAATGGCCAAACATGTCAGATTTGTGGTGACAATGTTGGAGTTACAACTACTGGTGACATCTTTGTTGCTTGCAATGAATGTGCCTTCCCAGTGTGCCGTCCTTGTTATGAGTATGAACGAAAAGATGGAACCCAGTCTTGTCCACAGTGCAAGACTAGATATAAGAGACACAAAGGTTGGCTTGATTGCTAGTAGTTTCTTTTTAATCTTTAGCAATGGTTTTTATTGATGATTCTTATTAATGATTCTTTCTTTTTCAGGTAGTCCTCGTGTGGATGGAGATGAAGATGAAGATGATGTTGATGATCTAGAGAATGAGTTTGACTATGCTCAGGGCAATAGCAAGACTAGACGCCAGTGGCACAGTGATGATGTGGATCTTTCTTCATCCTCTAGGCATGAGTCTCAACAACCAATCCCCCTTCTGACAAATGGGCAGCCGGTATGCAAATTGAGTATTATTTAGTCCTTCTATATGCAAATTGTTGTTATTGTGGATGTGTATTTGTAAAATATGCTGACATTGACCAAAGCATCCTTTTATTCGTAAAAGAGTGTATTATGTCAGATTGGTTTGATTGCATTTATTTCGTCAAAGCTTTCTGTTCTGTAAGGCACCTAAATAGCAGGTGTTTGAGAGTCTCAAGTATCTTGTGGATTGGCATTGTTGCCATTCATTTTATTGAAAGCTTTGCTGAATTAGAACTTCTGGGTTAACTTTTCTGTCTTCATATTAATTGCTTAAAATAAATATCAAGGAAGAACGCTCTTTCTTCTTCTTCTTCTTTTTTCCTTTTGTGCCAGTTAGATAAGTTATTTTCTTCTTGGTATGAATGGCTTGCGTTTGGACTGTAAAATCTTCTGCTGGTTGACATAGCTATATTTGTCAGGTATCTGGTGAAATCCCGTGTGCTACACCTGATACACAATCTGTAAGAACTACTTCTGGTCCATTGGGCCCTACTGAGAGGAATGTTCAGTCATCTCCTTACACAGATCCAAGACAGCCAGGTATGCGGACTTGCCTGATTAGGTTGATGTAAAATTTCATATCAAAGTTCTATATCATGCATATGGCTTCCAATTGCGTTAAATTAACCATTTTGTGTTACAGTTCCTGTCAGAATTGTGGACCCTTCAAAAGACTTGAACTCCTATGGCCTTGGTAATGTTGACTGGAAGGAGAGAGTTGAAGGATGGAAACTCAAACAGGAGAAAAATATGATGCAGATGACCAATAGATATAGTGAAGGAAAGGGAGATATTGAAGGCACAGGTTCTAATGGAGAAGAACTCCAAATGTGAGCTTACCTGCATAAAAGATTTAGTTTAGTTGCTTTAGGTTTGAATGCTCTACTAAGACAAATCCAATTCATAAAGATGTTTGAAAAACTATTTGTGGTGAAAAGAAAAGATTTCTTTTCCAGGATGATAGAAACAGACCTTGTTATCACCGTAAAGTTGCTTCTGATTTCATGTCTTATGTTGTCATCATAATGTATGGAGAAGCTAACACTTGTGATGCTCCCAACTACTTTGTGATTTGGGCTTAATCTAGTTGAGTTCCTTTGAAGCGTGTTGCTTGCAGTCTACTGATTATGAAGCATGAAATAGCTTCATGTTTTACTAAGATATAAAATTAAGCATTTGATACCACATTCTTCATTTTGTTTAGGGCTGATGATGCCAGACAACCTTTGAGTCGTGTGGTATCCATCCCCTCATCTCACCTGACTCCTTATCGCATTGTGATCATACTTCGACTCATTATCTTGGGCTTCTTCTTACAATATCGTGCAACTCACCCAGTCAAAGATGCATACCCCTTGTGGCTTATATCAGTTATCTGTGAGATTTGGTTTGCTTTGTCTTGGCTTTTGGATCAGTTCCCTAAGTGGTATCCTGTTAATCGTGAGACCTATCTTGACAGGCTTGCCCTCAGGTTGGTAGCTTAGCTTTGAATAAGGGTTTGACAGAAGGTATTGTGATTATGCATGGAGCAGATGATGTTATTGCCTTAATAATTGTAACTTATGCGTTGCAGATATGATCGTGATGGAGAACCATCACAACTGGCTCCTGTTGATGTCTTTGTCAGTACTGTGGATCCATTGAAAGAACCTCCCCTTGTAACAGCAAATACTGTCTTATCCATACTAGCTGTTGACTATCCTGTCGACAAAGTGTCTTGCTATGTTTCAGATGATGGTTCAGCAATGCTGACATTTGAAGCCCTTTCAGAAACTGCAGAGTTCGCAAGAAAGTGGGTGCCATTTTGCAAGAAGCACAACATTGAGCCCAGAGCACCTGAATTTTATTTTGCCCAAAAGATTGACTATTTGAAGGACAAGATACAGCCTTCTTTTGTCAAAGAACGGAGAGCAATGAAAGTAAGCTACAATTCCTTATTCCTTTGATGTGAAGTATTGTCCCATGTTTTTAACTTTTGTTGAGAGAATTAATTTTTTTTGTTTCTTTTGTTAAAGAGAGAATATGAAGAATTCAAGGTGCGTATCAATGCCCTTGTTGCCAAAGCTCAGAAGATGCCAGAAGAAGGCTGGACAATGCAAGATGGCACCGCTTGGCCTGGAAATAATCCTAGGGATCATCCGGGAATGATACAAGTGTTTTTAGGCCATAGTGGGGGGCTTGACACTGATGGAAATGAACTCCCCCGACTTGTTTATGTTTCTCGTGAGAAGAGACCTGGCTTCCAACATCACAAGAAAGCTGGAGCAATGAATGCATTGGTTAGTCTATACCTGCTATAATCTGATACTTCTCATTTTATCAGTGATCCGGCACTATAGGGGGTGTTTGTTTTCCATTTTGCAGACAGGAATGCATGTCTTAGATTCTTTCAACATTCCTAACTGCTGGATATATAAATCTGCCATATAATAGTATGAAAACTAACTCCTTTTTGTTAATAGATTCGAGTTTCAGCTGTGTTGACCAATGGTGCATATCTGTTGAATGTTGATTGTGATCACTACTTCAACAATAGCAAAGCTCTTAAAGAAGCCATGTGTTTCCTAATGGATCCTGTACTTGGAAAGAAGACATGCTATGTGCAATTCCCACAACGTTTTGATGGCATTGATTTGCATGATCGATATGCCAATCGCAATATTGTTTTCTTTGATGTAAGTTGCTTTTGATGCATTGCTGATAATCCAATTTTATTTTGCTGACAACACTTTGTAATCAACCTTGTATTGTCATTGTGTTTCAGATCAACATGAAAGGGCAGGATGGTATTCAAGGTCCAGTCTATGTGGGAACTGGTTGTTGTTTCAACAGGCAAGCACTGTATGGTTATGATCCTGTGTTGACTGAGGAAGATTTGGAGCCAAATATCATTGTAAAGAGTTGTTGTGGATCAAGAAAGAAGGGGAAAGGTGGTAATAAGAAGTATGTTGACAAGAAGAGGGCAGCAAAGCGAACTGAATCCACCATCCCCATTTTCAATATGGAAGACATTGAGGAGGGTGTTGAAGGTTTTTTTTCTATAATATCTCTAGTTCTTCAACCATTGTGTTTTTGTGACTTCACATTTAGTGACTTTTTATTAATAAATTTCCACTTAAACAAGTTCATGAAGGAACTATATAGTGTTGGAAGTTAATATAGCGTTTTAAACTTTTCCTTATTTTTTCAGGATATGATGATGAGAGATCACTTCTTATGTCTCAGAAGAGTTTGGAGAAGCGCTTTGGTCAATCTCCAGTGTTTATTGCGGCTACATTTATGGAACAAGGAGGAATTCCGCCGTCAACCAATCCTGCCACTCTTCTGAAGGAGGCTATACATGTTATTAGTTGTGGATATGAAGATAAAACTGAATGGGGCAAGGAGGTTAGTTAGCAGGAAGTTTTGTGGTGCTACTTTAATGTCATTTTATTGTATGTGTATATCGGCTGATCATTCTTGGACTGCTTGCAGATTGGATGGATCTATGGCTCTGTTACTGAAGATATTTTAACTGGGTTCAAGATGCATGCTCGTGGTTGGATATCCATCTATTGTATGCCTCCACGTCCAGCATTTAAGGGTTCTGCTCCAATCAATCTTTCTGATAGGTTGAATCAGGTCCTTCGGTGGGCCTTGGGTTCAATTGAAATTTTACTAAGCAGGCATTGTCCCATTTGGTATGGCTACAATGGGCGACTGAAACTTTTGGAAAGGATAGCATACATAAATACCATAGTCTATCCGCTCACTTCTATCCCACTGCTTGCTTATTGCACACTTCCTGCTTTTTGCCTTCTCACAAATAAATTTATTATTCCTGAGGTAGGTAAAAATTTTATTGAATTGTTGACCATTTACAAGAAAATTATATTGACACTAACTTTGCTGTGCCATGAATTCTTAAAAATTTTCAGATAAGCAACTTCGCTAGTATGTGGTTCATTCTCCTTTTCATATCCATTTTCACCACTGGAATACTTGAGCTTAGATGGAGTGGCGTCAGTATTGAAGACTGGTGGAGGAATGAACAATTCTGGGTGATTGGTGGTACCTCGGCTCATCTGTTTGCTGTCTTCCAGGGTCTTCTGAAAGTTCTTGCAGGAATTGATACCAACTTTACCGTCACTTCAAAGGCATCGGATGATGATGGAGAGTTTGCGGAGCTGTACGTGTTTAAATGGACATCTCTTCTTATCCCTCCAACCACAGTCATTATTGTCAACTTGGTGGGTATAGTAGCTGGGGTTTCATATGCTATAAACAGCGGATACCAGTCATGGGGTCCTCTGTTTGGGAAGCTGTTCTTTGCTTTATGGGTGGTCGCCCATTTGTATCCTTTCTTGAAAGGTTTATTGGGTCGCCAAAATCGCACGCCAACTATTGTCATTGTGTGGTCCATTCTGCTTGCTTCCATTTTCTCCTTGCTGTGGGTGCGGATCGACCCCTTCACAACTGATGCCGCTAAAGCTTCTGCGAATGGTCAATGTGGCATCAATTGCTAGACCCAGCTGTGGATCACTCTCTTCTCTCCCAGGTTACTTGCTCCTGTATATAACAAGTCAAATGATTTATCGTATTCATTTATGTACCCAGAAAGGGAGTTTGGGAGGTGACATCTGTCAATCTACATAATTTGACACTTTGCTAGGTGTTCTTATTGCTTCCGAGTGTCTCGTAATTGTGGACTAGTTGCTGGCGATAAAGCTCATACCGTTTACTGTCGAGCTGTTTTTGTGTTCTGCTAAAGAAGTGAAAATTCTTCGTCTTTTGTTGAAAAATTAAGTAGTGAAAAATTCTTGTTATAAGCCTACTAATTATGTTAGTATATGAAAATGACGATAATGAGATGAAGTTAAATCTTTCTTGTGAGTGGAGGCATTTTTTAGCTCTTGAAGTCCCCAGATAGGAAGTACCGTGAAAGGCTAATCTTATTTCTAACACAAGAATGGAAACTAGATATGCTTAAATCTATTTCAACTCAATTTAGGGATATGAACTGCCTTATCTTACTATGGCCCTGATGTAAAAGCAGAACCTCGAATTTAGAAATATAACAAAAATACCAATGTTGATGATAATATTTTGGAATTGGGGTTGGATTAGTCATTTAATGAATGGAATTCAAGTTTAATTTAAAAATTGTAATTAACATAAAAGAAAATTGCAGAGTTGGAAAAAATAAAGGATGAACAAGATTGGGCCGGTAGCTTTTTGGGCTTGGTGATTCAGTTTAATTTATTTGGGTGTCGCTCCTTGAAGACCAAAGAGAGTATTTTTGGAATTTGAACATTGCCGATAAAAAGAATAGAATCCAAAGCCCTTTTCTTCTACGTCAATCTCGCCAAGGTCTCTGTTTTTTCTTTTTTGTTTTAATTGGATTTGCTTTCCCACTTGCATTTTTTGTTCGTTGTTACTGTTTCACTCTCATCATTGTTGGCAGCAACACAATGAGGTAGAACTCTCTGAGCTCGGGATGAGTATTTTCCTTTTTCCTCCTACATTTTTTCTTTTCTATAGCTGTGTCGCATTAACTTCCTTGTCCAATCTTCAGCAATTTCCACAGTAGTTACCATTTCTGAGATCTTGAAGAATAATGGTCTTGCTATTGAGAAGAGTAAGATGTTTTTTATTCTTCTATCCATCTGCTTCAAAGTCTGATCACTTGAAAATTATCATTTATATGCGCAGATATCACGAGGGAGGAAACAGGACGTCCTGTTCCTAAAGCAAAGGTATTTCTTAGCTCCACCTTTTAAGAATTTGGGATATATGAGATACTCTCTTTGTGAAAGCTCAATCTACACCTACAATGGCCATGTTCTGTAACTTGGAAAAAGTGTACCTTATGCATCTGAACCTCCACAATCAGCAGCTATTGATAGGGGCACACTCTGCTTGCTTCCATTCGAATTATTCTATCATACACTAAAGTTCTCGAGAGTGTAACATGTCCATTAATTGGGCAATAGGAGGAAGTATTTTCATCAAGTGTCCTGGGGTCTACGACTTATGGTTGTCCAAACTAAATTGCTTTATCTCAGAATAGGCACTCTTTTGGTGTAAATGCATAATCTGTGCTCCAGAAATTGCCAATTTTGAGATCCAAAGGTTAACATGGATTTCCTTCCTGGTAGATCGAAATATTGCAGGGGAAGACACATCAATTCGATGACTTAATGACTACCGCTACAGAGGAAGCCAATTACAACAAAGAGCCTAGTTGAACATAAACTACTTTTTAGGCCCCTTGAGGTCCTTCGTTGCGGACACTTTTCGGGATTTTCTTCTTTTTTTCTCTGTAAAATCAGGCTCTCGTCTTAACGGTGAAAATTTTAGTCCCAGATTTTACATTACTTGTTTACCTAGACTTGCCATTAATCTGACTTATCTTGTCCCAACTGGGTTAACCTTATGCTTCTAAAACCTATGAAATCACACGCAATGCTAATACCACGTAACTGAGACGTTGGACTTAGTTATTTCTGATAGTGTTTTGCAGACTTTTTTTGAAATTGTTGGAGTACTGTTTCAGAAAAGTTTGTCAAGGATCTTTGTACTTTGAACATGTTTATGGCTTCAATTAAGTGCAAAACTGTGATTTTCCTTTGTTGCAATTGACAATGTAATAGCAACGCCAATAATGTCAGCCAACATTGAGCATGTTTTCTTTCGAACAAGAAAAAAAAAGTAAAGACCGTGTGTCTCCCAAATAAGGTTCTTCCACTTGAGAAAAAGAAAACTCAAAACTCAGTATAGATGTAAACCATCTTACTTGGGCAGGAATCGGCTTAATCTCTTATTCGTCTTCATCCTCTACGAGAATTCTCTTGCATGCTTCATAGCACATGAAAGAAATCCCAGCAGCTGGTACCAGCTTCATGCAGCTAGGTCCAAGCCCTTTGTATAAGCCTTGGATCCCTTCTTGTTCAAGTATAGATGCTAGTGCATGAAGCACATTCTTGTACACCTGTCTCCCACTAAGAGCTCCTACCTGCATATGCTTGCGAGCCACCTCAAGTGGGAACGTTGCACTACTTGAGATAGCACCGGCTGCTGATCCAATCAAAAGGGTTTCTATGTTGCCGATCCTCTCTTGCTTAAATATTTTCCTATAGGCTTTCCTTAATGTGTCATATGCATAGTAATTTGTAGCAGCATATGGAATAACTCCAATAAGGCTAGGAGCAAGACCTCTGTAGAGTTCTGCAGGTCCCTCCTCTCGTAATATTTTTAAGAATGCATCTACTATGCCTTTGTAAACACCTCTCTGACAAATAAATCTGATCTCATTAGAAGCTCAAGACAACATTTGCTTCAAATTCAATTAATATATTTTGCATATACCTGTATGGTTAAACGGGTCTTCACCAATTCAAGTGGATATGTGCAAATTGTCGAACTCACTCCAGCACAGGCACCAGCTATTAATGAGGCAGAAATGGGAATTTTAGGTTGCTCCCCAGGTCTGGGTGACAAATTCTTGTTAACAGTATCATACGCAAACAGCTGTTCGGATGCAGACAACATAAGATTAGATTGGATACTTCATAACATGCAATACCAATTTGGATGACTTATTTTAATCTCTAACTTGATAATGTGAGTTCTCAATGTAAAATCCAACTCATGAAACAATACCTCTAGGATGAACATAATATAGAAACAAAATGATAATCATTTTTGCCTGGCTGAGAAATTAAAGTCCTTGTGACATAGTAGGTAAATGCGGCGAAGCTTCCCGATAATCAGTTGTTTAAAATGATTCACCAAGTAGACTGTTATATTATATGAACTGGATAAGATGCAATCTCAGGTTCACAAAATGTTCCACTTGATTCCCAAAGTTTCTAAAAGGTTGCTTCAACTAACATTTCAGGAAGCTGGTTTTCACATCAATTCAACTGCAAGTCCAAACAGCTAGGAAGCACCACGTGATTAGTTGCATAGTTGTACTGCTAGCACGCCCACAGGGTAACCAAAACAAAGCCACAAATTGGAATACAATGTCTACCCTTGCAGACGCTTGTCCAACTACTGTTGTTAGTTGATTCTATGGTTGTTAGTTGATACCATGGACTAGTTATGGATTAAATAGAAACTAATAAAATTAAATGAATCTGTTGCATTCTGACATGACATAACATAATTAGTGTCAAATGGGGCGAGTAAGTATTCTCAAATAAGGAATACAAAACCAAAACTGATAATAAGAGAAAACTAAGAAACTCAATATATTGTACCGGGGATTAAAAAGCACAGGTTTGCAGAACCCACTGTGGTGGTATTTGAAAAGGCAAATATAGGGAGACTATTAACCTTTAAACGGCTTGCAAATTATCTTGTACGTTGGAGTTCACAACCTCAAACTAGAAACAACCAACCAAACGAAGGTACATAACCAATCAACCAAGGTTGAAGCCCTCAAAATAGCCATTAAACTGTCTAAGAAGCAAAAGAAAATGATACTAGCGGCATAAAGGAAACAAAGATCTAAACAAGTAGAAAGCTGCTGTAGGACCCTTTAACATATAATTGCCAAGCATAAGCCGGTAAATGCTCGTGTATTCATGGAAACAGATTTACAGGCTAGAGTTAACAACTCTGCACGAAACAGGCTAAAGCTAACAACCCTACACAGAACACGTGTAATGCAAACATAATTAACATCAAACAATCAATTAGCCACCATAAGATTTACCTCAATAGCCTTGCTAGGCGCAACACGAATCACATTAACCAAATTCCCTCGAAACAGCCCTTTCCATCCGTCAGTCTTTAGAATATTATTGAACACCTCGGTTGTTGTATGCCCACTGCTCCCTACCATTAAATGAGTTCTTATAGTTTCCAGAGGAGCAACAGCAGTCCTCGACACGGCTCCAGCTATCCCTCCACTAATTAACCGTCTCAAAGAAGGGTTTTTAACCTTTATCTTCAATTTTAGACTGACCTTCTTCTTTAAGCCCCCTTCCTCTTCTTGGACCCCTATAATTGATAAATACTTCTCGCACAAATCAGTGTAGAGCGACTTTATATTGCCGTTATCACCCGAGTTAGGGAATCCAATCCCCATTTGATTAACGCTCGCAAAAAGGCCTCCTCCAGGGAAACACTGGCCATCGGAGAGTCTCCACTGAGACCCCAAATTGGAGATTGAGAGAAATTCATCTCTTTTATCGTCAAATAACGGAATTCCTGGCCCAACCATGAATCAAGATCTTGGATTAAACAAAAAAAGTTGGTTTCAATCAATGCAAAACCCCGATTTCCAAATCGGTTTTAAGATGACAGCACGAGTCCGAGAGGCAAAGATTGAAATTTGGGCAAATGGGCATTCAAAAAATCCATCTTAGAGAGATGGGTATCTGAGAGAAATCCAAAATGGAACGTGGCTGAGCAGTTCTAAGGAGACTGCCAAGACAAAAGTAGTGGAAGGAAAGTTGGAAACATAGGAGGGGAGAGAGAGTTAGGTGTAGAGGTTAGTGAATAGAGCGCGGTATCACGCTCTCTTTTGGGGTAGCGGTTTTGTTTGGGTCATATATATTATATAACACATTATAGGCTTTGGTTTTGGGTGGCTTGGAGGCGTTAGGTTTTGATCTTGGAAGACAAGTGCCGGTGGAAGGCGTCCCAGACTCCCAGGATGTCCTTGTCTGGGAAGATTTTAAAATTTGACTCCTTTTTGTTTAATATTTTGTCGTTTCTACAAATTTACTTTAAAAAATGTTATTTCTGAGAAAAAAATAAAACGGCCTAAGTTTGACCGGCAAACGGCCCATAATTAATTTGGTTATTAGACAAATCTGAGTAATCTTCTAGCCTAATCTGGGATCATATGCCAGATTGGGCAGAATCTTCTTTTCTTTGAGGTTCCGTTTAATTAGAGAATAAGAAGCTGTGATTTGGTTTAAAATAAAATACATAATTCTAGAGAAAATAGGAATAGACGTAGTGTTATTTTGTTTTTAAAATGATAATAAAATAGAAAGTGAGTGTCAAAACTCTTGCAAGAGTCATGGAAGCCAACATTTGGTTAATGGAATAAGACATGAATATATTATAGGATATCCTAGCTGTGAAATAGACTTCATTGAGATGTCAGCCATTTTATGTACAACTTGAATTCAACAATGAGTCCGAAGTCAGTCAGAACTAACCCCACCTTGGCGTTTAAAACGGAGTCATGAATTGGGAACCACCGTCCTCGCACAACCATCTTTTTTCTTCTTTGAATTGCGACAGCCCTATTATAGTCTTGCCCGCTGTTTTACAAACAAAAACCCACGTGCTTCATGCTTAAAACATCTGCCCAAGCTTTTGTCCACGTAACCTACCGGTAGTTTTGGTTGTTACATGGAAGAAAGAGGGCCCGATTCCGACCCTTGAGTCAAATTTGGAGAGATGACCAATAATTGGTAATTTTAAATACTAATATAAAGAACATTTTATTTTAAAAAATTATGCTTCTCAGTCTCAGTGTTTATGATATTGTTAGCCATTGATACCCAATAACTTTTATTTAATAAATCCTTATCTTTATTTTATATTAACTTTGATATTGTTAATAAATTTTGATTATAAATCTTATTATAGAAACATATTTTAAGGTTAAGGTCAACTTATAGGTCTAAAAGTTTTAAAGATTTATTCAAAATTTTGTCAGAATATTAAACGTGAAAGAATGCACAAGGATAAGAAAAATAAGTGTGACCAAGGCATACAGAGTTTCATATATGGGTAATGGCTATCAGTTTATACCTTACAACTAATTAATTTGGTGTGTATTTGTGATATAATTAATTAAATGCATTTATATGTCATACATGCTTGTTTAATTACCTAGCGTATAAGATAAAGTTTACAGGACAAATATATTTTGTAAATAAACTTATGATGAGATCATAATTATAATATTTATATTGTATTTATATATTATCCCTAAAATATTTCTATTCATTGCTCTATTAAAATTATACATTAACAGAACATAAATAACATAACATGATAACTATTCTTTATGAAAGAAGTAATCAATCTAATAAAATAAAGAGTGAATATACTTAAAGAAATGTATAGGTGCTTGTTAAAAAACAAAATCACTAAACTTGCCAAATATGAGATTTCTATATGAAACATTACTTATGTGTCTATAAAAATACTAATTATGATGATTATATAAGTGATTTAAAACTTTTCCAAAATTGTTTTCTACTTGAGATTGAAATGGGTTGGTTTTCTTGAAGACAAGCAATTGCTTAAGTAATAGGGAGTTTGATGTATATTATACATAAATTATTTTTATCACTATTTCCATGACATATTGGTTATACATTGGAAGATTTTGAAGGATTTAACAATTTAAAACTTTATATATTTTAGTTCTTATGTCTACCCATATAAGGAAAAGAAAAAAAAAATGGATGGAGTTGGAGAAATTTTGGAAGGTATAAAGAAATACCATAGAACATGGTACAATACATGAACCTCTGTTAAGGATTCTGTTACAAAATTTGATATATGAGACGTATGTTTTGGTCACAATTTGGATAAAGAGGGTTAAGCATGAACTATTCTAGAGAAAGTAAAAAGATCATCCTAGGTTATAAAACCTATTAAGAGAGTTCATAAAATGAGTTAAAGTATTCTTAGGTTGTCTAAGGGATTTCCGTTTATTAACCTTTGAATAGGATTGTATATCACAAGAGATATTATAATATAAAGAACTCTTATTGGCCTACAAACTAAAATAATTCATTAAATCAAGGATGAAATTGAATATGATAAACTCTTAAGGGAGCATGGCCTAACTCTAGTTAATTCATTAATTCATATAATCTTTAACATTACTTTTCCTTAATATTTTTATTTGTTATTTATTTTATTTTTCTTTATCTAATAATCTATAATTGTTGATTTAACTTGTTAAGCTTGTGATAGTTAACCGATAATCCTCATGGGATTGACCCATACTCGGCGATGTTAGCTACAATTATATTATACACTTGTGGTATGACAATAGAACACTATGATATCCTAATAGGTTCAGCCTATGTTTGTCAATAAACACAATCTTATGTTTTGACCCATGTTGGCAGTAATTATTTAAGTAAAAATTTCAAAATAATGGCTTAAGTAACACTAGAGCTCAATATAGTATCATGTTTAGGCTGTGTTGGACCAAAAATCTAGGGTTTCATGTTTTAAAGATCGAGGTGGCTTAAAAAAATAGATAAGTTTTAGAGCTGAAAAATTAATTAGGAGCCAACTAAAAGTAGTTCATATTGAGAGAAGAGCAACCTTAAGAGAAAAAACAAGAAATCTATCAAGTTTTGTCATGAAACTCAAAGGCTCAAGAATCATGAGAATATTTTCTTTTATCTTTTGTTCTTTCTTATTTATTTTGATTTTTCTTTGCTTTATCATAAACTAATTAGGATATAGATCTAGGTGGGATAACCTAAAACTTGATATTTTGAATTGATTATTTAATTAATGAAAGATATTATCTTTCTTTAGAGTTATTCATAATTATATTGAATTAGAATTAGAATTTTTCGCCGTTTGAATTTAATTTTAAACTCTATGCAGTGAGAAGGAGAGATGCTATAAATGATTAGATCATAACATAAATAATGAAGATTGTACTAATTATTAGAGATAGAACTACAAAATCTTTCTAGACTCTTAGGTTGCTTTAATTAGAAATAGATTATGGTTAAATCAATTGAACGATAGGAACTACATTACTAGGGAGAGAATATACTTTTAACTTAGAAATTTCTATTAGAGCTATAATTAATCATTAAATCAAGATAAAATTAAAATATAGGAAAAGGTTCTAAAGGAATTCTTACTTAGGATCTTACTTATTCATTAGTTGTTTTAATATGATTTATTGCTTTAATTTGATGATTTAAGAATAGTTTTATTTATTTTCTTTAAATCAATCATTCTCTTTATTATATTAAATATTCCAATCCTTATGTGATTAACACTCGACTCATTTAGCTATACTATCGAAAATAATAAATATACTTTCTTATGTGATTTCTTTGGTATCTATTTATGTATTGGTTTTATTTATATAACATCATTTGTCAATAATCAAATGTCAATATTGATTATCCAACTAAAACCAAAGTATTTAAGAAGAAACTCAACACACTTTAAGATTTTTTAAAACTTTCTCTTGATCAAGGAAATATAGGCTTCAAGACTTATAACTTCCTTCCAAAGAATTGTGTAATTAGTAATCTTATTCAATACGTGACTATATTAAATCAAGTAATTGTTGTGAAATTGAAAAAATAAACGTAAAGTATCATTGCAAAAGTAATGTAACAAACTTAGTTTTGATTTAGATCCAATGGTTAAGTCAAATCAAACATGATTGTATCAAAGATAATATACTGGAGGATTTGCTTATCCATTATCGTATGCCTTCAAATGACATAATATTTAAATTTGTGTGTACTAACCTAAATCTTTTTATAACAATAACAATAAAATACAATTATCTCACAATTCATATAAAAAGAATGTATTCTACCGTAACTTGAAAGTCTCCTATTTAGGGTGTTCCAATCTTTAAACAATCTTTACTCAAGGATTTAATTGTTAAAACTAGTTATTACCAGTTGTTCTCCTTGTATACTGGTCAATTGATAAAGCACAAATCGAGTGACTGACATTCATTATGTTTAGGAATAAAATTGATGTCTTGGTCAACTGCCTTTCATTTGATTGATCTTCAACATAATTACAATAACAAGTTTGTTGACCGCTCTTACTTGGTATTGATACTCAATCTTTTCAAAACTTGGTCTTTTTTAAAACTTCAATTTTCAAAAAATATCTTGCTATCCTTATGAACTAAGTTAATTTTTTTAGACTAATTAAAATAAGAAAATAACTTAAGTCCTCTAAATATGCAAGATTTGTTATTTCTTTATAACTTTACTCTTTAAACATCCTTAATTACTTGAAGTCAGTCTTGCTCTTTTCTTAGTGTTCAATTTTTTCTTAAATAACTTCATTATTGATTTACAATTTATTTGAGCCTCTTTTAGGATTAAAAAGCATTTGATATTTGGAGAATAAAATAAATGCTTATGATATGCCCCTTATCTTCACACTTTAAAAGAATATAAGTATGCTCTCCCTGGATTCATGTCTTATCTTAATACTTATTTATTTATGGTGATGATAAATGTACTTTGTGATGATGATTTCTTAAATTTAATAGTTGATCTTATGATGAATTATGGCAAACCTTAACATATTATAGTTTGAATAGTTTATTTGCAATGAAATTTATTTTTTGCGATGATAAATGTACTTTATGATGATGAATTGATTTTTTTACATTTAATGGTTGGTCTCATGATAAATTATGGCAAACCTTAACATATTATAGTTTGAATAGTTTATTTGCAATAAAATTTATACTCCATTAGAAAATATTTTTAAAAAAGTCATTCATAATAAGCCATAATTGAATATTATAAGGAGATATATGAATTATATAAAGCCATTTTTGGTTTGAAAAATCATCTCAATATTGATTTGTCTAGTTTAATTATACTATATATATATAAAGATATTTCTTGTGACATAATTCCATTTTCGTTGTATATTGATAATATTGTAATTGTTAACGATGATGACATTTTTTTTGGGAAATTTTAAGGATGATAACTTTGATGCAATATCTCAAAGAATCTACATTATAGTATGTAATTTGAGATGAAGGACTATAAATGTCTATTATTTTCTTTAGCTATCTCCTTTTTCAAATGAAGGGCACATATAATTTATTATCTTATATTAAACTTTTGAGCCATTAAACTTTGTTGTTTTGATAGAGAAGTAGTTTAGAGGCTATTTTGTCTTCTTAGTTTGGTGGATGGTCTTATCTTATCAATCTTATATGACTCACTCTATCTTTATTTATGTTGTTCATCTCGTGCAATATATGTTTTCACTATTTTCTTCATATTTTTCTACCACTTGAGTTACATCAAAGGAGTTGTATGGTTTTTATATGTATAAATGTACAAATATATCCTTAAAGTTCTTAAAAATTTAAATAAATTCCTAAAATTTTGACATTTATACGTTGAAACTTGATGTTACATGTTGAAACCCATTACCGGATGTCCAACCTCTTACGGAAAACCAAACTAAACCAGAACATTTCCACTCTTGCTCTGATACCATAACTGTTGGATCCCGTTACCGAAACCCAACTCTTAATCCGAAACCTTCATACCTATACATGATTCAGGTCCCAATCGGAAAACGAAACAAAAGAACAAAAACAAAAGCAAATCGAAGGCTCAGAATCGAAAGCGAAAGGAACCGAAGCGAATCGAATCGGATAACAAAGTACGGAAATAAAACTAAAACGGAAGCAAAAGCAAATCGAACCGAAAGGCATAAGACGGAAGCAAAGCGAACAAATGATTCAAACGAACTTGTGGGAAAATTTTCGCCAAATTTTACCTAATAAAAAAAATTGACATTTTTGTGAGAGAGGGTAGAAAACTTGTTGAGAATATCAATGGTTCAAAAATCGGGTGAATCGGAGGTCAATTGCAAAAGTTATAAGAGGAAAATCGGAAATGACCAATAAATAGTAACTGACCAAATGAATAGTAAAATGCTAACTTCCAACCCTAATAACTTTTTACTCCTAACTCCGAATAGGACCTATCATACCTCCATGGAAAGATAAAAAGACCCTCTACATCTTTCATGAAGGATGGAAAATCCGATTGCCGTTCTAAAGGGGCGAAAATCCATCCGAAGGTTCAGCCCAAAATGGCCAGTGAATAGTAATTCGAGAATCCATAATGCATATTGGGCAGCAATCTTCAAATGTGCATAACTTTTTCATCCTAAGTCATCTAATGACCCATTTTATACCATTCTAACGCTCTTAACATTCTCTACGAACTTCCAGAAGACCTCTTAATCCAATTTAACCGTTTAGGAGGTCTAAAACCTGAGCGAAGTTGCTGTCCATTTTGCTTTAGGAAAATTTGGACAGCATCTCCCCTAAAAATGCATCTAGCCAAATTTTCAATTTAACTCATCCAAACTACAAACCTGCATAAAACCACTTCAATCTTCCTTATATTCAATCATCCAACTACTCATCCAATCCAAATCATCTCATCAATTTATGCAAATGGCCACAATCTCACTCTTAAACATCTATCCATTTCAAAACTTAAGGAAATACAATCTTATACTTGCTTTTACATTTTAAATTTGACAACCATACATGCTTAATACACTTTACATATGGCACTTCAAATATTAAAGGAAACATATACAATACACTTTAACTTCAAAACTCTTACATTTACAGAAAACATAATCAAATACAAAGCTTTAG
>JANZLC010000008.1:16930368-16952725 GCA_026413385.1 Erythroxylum gracilipes | reverse complement strand
TATAATAATTTGATTGTGTGTCTTTATTGGATAAAATGATGGACTCCTAAGAATAGCCCACCTAATTTTTAGTAACCCAAAATAACTCTCAATTACATTGCGTGCAGCTGCATATTTCATATTAAAAAATTTCTCTGGAGTTCTTGGCTGGTAACCTTGACGCCATTATTTCAAATGATACCTTTGAACCCTAAAAGGTGCAAGGAATCCCTAACAATTTATATAATCTACATCGACTAGGTAATAGAAACCTATATAAAAAAAACTACATAAGTTATTTAATTTACATTATCTCATATACAAAATTTAAAACAACCTTCCTATATCATATAGGAAAGCTTACTATAAGGCACTTTTAGTCCATGTCTCCTAGTAATTGCATCATGAAGCAATCGACCATCAACTACTGACCCTTTCCAACCAGGAAGAACATAAACAAATTGCATGTCAGGTGTGCACACACCTAACATATTTGTTGCAATGTCACCCTTACGAATTTGAAATCTAGGCTTATTTGTAATTGAAACATTAACCCTGATAATGTCCCATCTAGAGCACCTAAGCAATTCTCTAATTCAAAAAACAATAGTGAGGAACTTTAATCACGTGCATTATATTTTCTTATAAAAGTAATAGGATGATTATCTACTTTAAACCTCATCCACCAATGGTTCGAAGAGTTTGTTGGTATGAGCTTAGGTTTTCTAAACCAAATATCTAAAAAATGCATCACTGCATTTAAAACGTTATGAAAACACCGACTAATTATCTCACTTAACCTTCTAAAATTTTTCATAATAACTCGATTTTTAACACGATGAGTAATAATATGTAAGAAAATTACTACTTGTTCATCAATAAGCATGTTTTTGTTGACTTTAATCCTCGTATACTTTCTAGCATTTTACATAGTTTAAAAAATGCTTGCCTATTCATCATAACCATTGAAATACAAGATTCATCATTGTCATGCACAATTTGCCTCACATAATCTCGATTTGCATAAAAATTTAGAAAATAACTTCTAACCCATGGCCTATAACTATATTGATGCCAACAACCTCAATAGTCAACTAACAATATTACACATTTGTAACCTTATAGTCAAAATAACCACAATTCTTTTTGTTCATTCGACATTTCTACACAAACTCAAACGAGTCTTCACTGTAAGAAATATATTTTCTAATGTATTTACATAAAAGAGGGAATTATAAAAAAAAACCAACTACTTCACTATCAAACAGTTTAAATGAAACCCTAACGTAAATAACCTAACACCAACTTAAGGAAAAAGAATCACACTTTAGAAAGAAAGGCAAAGGTAAAATAAACATAATGACCTTAGTGGCTAAGGATAAGGAAGTACATTTTTCTAGGCCTAAAAATGACCCTGGTTTTGCCATTTCTTCAGTAACTAATGACTGACCAAAAAAAGCTATCTTTGGAGCATATAGTATCATTAGTAGGACACTATCTAAACCAAGGACAAGATGAATACCCCAAAAAAATTATGGAAGTTAAATTGAATCAAAATCCCTAACCTTCAAAAAGAAAAGAAGATTTTAATTTGTAGATGTACAATAACTTCAAGTTCTTGGTTCAAATTGTTGCAATTATTACTATCAATTATTTAGTTTAATATTTCATTATGTTTGCCTAGCTAGATACAACTCAATCCAAAAAAGGGAAGTTAAGAACATAGATCACAAACAACAACAGCTGGAGCTAGCAAAACACTAATCCACTTTTCTCAAGCATATGGAAAAATTGTGCTACCTTAGCTAATTATTAACAGGCCATAAGAATATTCCACCCTTACATTTTATTTCAAACTATATTTTTGCAATAACAAACATAGAGAACAGGTTATTGCAAGAGATTGAAATTACAATCCATCCCTCAAAGGTGAACTACTAATTCAGTAGCCTAAAATAGTTAAAACTACAGTTAAGATGGGCTAACAGTGTTAAAAGTGCAGTTAAGATGGGCTAATAGTTAAGATGAGTCATGAAATTACACTAACTATAATGCTAAAACCATCTCCATCATCCAAGCACATCTCAAAGTATAGATATTGAAAGAGAAAAGGCGTACATCCAACCAGTTTTGGCTTTTCAGGACATGAAAATTGGATGGATCCTATTACCCTGATCATTAAGGTCACAATTTTTAAACACGCACCATTATTGTGACCCTTAAGGTAGTACACATGCTACTTCCACCACAGTAATGAAAATGAATTGGCATTACAAGTTAAGGTGTCCTAAAGTCTCTAATAACATAATAGAAATATGTTAAAGTTCCAGAAACTTAACTTTATATTTTGCATATCAATAAGTTCTCTATTTTAAAGTCCTATGTCACACAAACCATTTCTATTTTTTCCCATTTCCTTAAAAAATGCACAAAAGAGACCTGAAAATGGTTCTTTCCTTTCCTAAAATTAACTGTTTAAAACTTTCAGCCATTCATGAACATATGTTATAATAGGGACAACTTCAAATCTATTCCAAGTAACAATCCAAACTGAGTTTAAAGCTCTTCTCTTCCTTTTTCTACATTAGAGAATAAAAGAGAGAAAAACGACAGACAAGACATAGCTTACAACATCTAGAAATCAGGTAACAACCCATCATTTATAATAGAGAAGCAAAACTATCTAAAAATCACTTCTGATTCTATAAAGAAAACCTATAAGATATATCAACCTGGTGGTAAGTATACAGTTACCAGAAATCAATCAAGTTAGAAGCAGATAAATTACAAAAGACAAACTAGGTCAAGTTTTATAAGAAAAAATGAAAAAAAATCAATTAGCAGCAATAAATGTTGGGGAGAAAGGTTGTCTTTACCTAATAAACGCAACTGGCAGAGAAATGTTGGAGAAAAGAGATGAGAGAGTAAAGAGAAAGAGAGACCCACTGAGCTAGAGACGAAGAGCATGAGCGAGACTAGAACAAAGAGTGGAGAAAAGAAACGAGAGTGTGAAGAGTGAGAGAGAGCCACTGAGTCGAAGACGAAGAGCGTTAGTGAGACCAGACCAAAGAGAGGTGTGCTGCTGCGTGAGTGAGAAAGTTTGTTGGGAAAGAAAGAGAGGGACATAACTTGTCTAAGAGGAAGACAAGTTGTGTTTATCTATTTCGGACGTGCATGGAATAGGTAAAGATAGGGGTGGGGAATAGGTAAAGATAGGGGTGGCATCTTTACCTATTCCCTAAAGTCCATGAATTATTAAACTTGGGATTTTTTATTATGTGGGGTTTTTTTCTAATGAAACAAAGAATAACTAATTATTAGGAATACATCGGTAATATATATTCCACTCAACCAACTAGGCCATTAGTACAATGCTCACACCTCTCGCACTCCCTTAACCGTTAACCTAGTAAGTGGGATAAGTGTGGAATGCTCAAATTAAAACCATGGAAGTGATCATTTTAAATAGAAACATTTGGAATGCATGTTTTTCTATTTCTACTTATTTCAGAACTTCTTAAAAGCTTGTAATAAGCGAGATGAACCATCTTTATTGTGTTCTCACATGCTCATCTCTCCGCTTGGGATATGCTTTTCAACTTTTTAACGGTTAGATCTCACTTTAGCTTTAGTTAGTTTATAAACCGCAATGTTACGCATAATGAGGATCCTCATAGTTTGGTAACAAATACAGAGGAGTGGTTGTAGAAAGGGCAAGAGAAGCTAACACAAATCTGAGTGAGTGAAAGCGATGATATACTGATCATAACCTTTTTTCTTGTATGCTTATGTGCAGCATGTCTATAAACGAGACTTGGATGTTCAAAGTCAAAACTCTATAAATTTCACTTACCAGCGTAAAGACGAGAACCTTCTTAATAGTTCTCATTTTTGGTTTTTGAAGAAGTGAAACGTTAATTAAGTTAATGAAAAGGGAATAATACAATGTCAATGTACGCGGATAACTCTAACAAGCTACAATAACTTTTAAGTAACATGTCAGTTCTCATCATGCTTTGCAATTTCTGGAGATTTTTTATGGTATCCTATGACCTCCATCCCTGAGTGACCAGAGAAACAAATCCTTAATGACATTATGACTAGACTGCTAACATTGAAAACATAGGAGAATTTCAACAAGTCCTACTTTTTAATTTAGAAGTTACGACTAGACTGCTACTTTTGATAAATATAATATGTTTCATTGCAACTGAAATTTCGAAAGGATGTAGTTTCCCAAAATTTCTGATTCGGCCGCAGTTGTTTCTAGTACCATCAAAAGTAGAAAAATTAAACGCACAAATGCAAATCAACACCAAAAATTTGTTAACACAGTTCAACACACTTTGTCTACAACAACGAGGCCCTCACCTATCTTAATACTTTCACTAACGATAATAGTTTTATACAAGGCTTTATTGAGCAGACTCACTCAACCCTTGGCACTATCCCTCGTTCTCATAACCTGTGAAAGTAATTCACACTCAATAACATGACTGACTCATGCCAACTTCAACAGAGGATTTTCTCAACAACTTTTATTGATAAAGATAATAAGCAAACAACTCAAGTGATTAAAATAATAAAGAACATAAATGAATATACTTGAGATAAGAAAAACAACTTACCTAATAAATTCAGCTCCTTCAATGACAAACTGGAAAGTCGTTCACCAACAGTACTATTGTAGTCAGTTGCTGGAATTTTCGCACATAAAAAATCACAAAGGACATCCACACCATCAACACTTCATCAACAATGAATAACAACACAGGGATAATACATAAATCAAAAAAGAAATTAGCTGCAAAATTCTCAAAGGCCACCCTCAATTGTCGTTCAAGAATAAAAGAACACTCAGCTGCAGAAAGTCATGTAATCAACCAAAACATAGCACATGATCATAGATCACACAGCCAAAGTTACGAAAAAATCAAGAAAAAAAACCACAGCTGTAAGAAGACCTATTCAATGACAAACAACCAAAGAAAAACACAGCTCTAAAGATTCAACCCAGGTCACGTGATACACCCAGAAAAGTTTGCAATAGATAATGTTATATCTTGACACAATCAGCTACTAAGCATCATCAAAAATAACCATAGGAATCTCATGTGCCACGTCACCCAAAATATGTCATTTTTCATTTTTAAAAACAACTTTCAACCCACTACCAACGTAAATCCCATCCACACTACAGTTGCCATAATCAATTCAAATTTTTAGAAATCTTCTTCTTTAGATAGCCATTATCCCAAAATCGACTATATATTTAAATCTCATCTTAATTAGGATTTAAAACCTTATCAAACTTGTCTTAGAAGAGTCCCATATAAAGCCAACTAAGTCCAACTTTCAAATAATGTCCAAAATTAAATAATAAGATATCATAACCTATATCTTAATAGCAACTGTAACTTATACTATGATTAGTAAAAACCTAGCTATCTTGGTTTTTGTAATAACACTAAATTTTTCTCATGCCCACCAACACTGCCACGAATAATCCCCATGCCTATATCAACCTTGAATACACTGTTGAGAGTTTTGCAATCAAGTAAACATGACTTTTTGTCATCAACAAGTGGTGAATGTTAGAGAATGTTTTGGGAAGGCAAATATATGCTTTTATTAGTGAACTAAATATGGATTTAAAGCTTATTAAGTCTAGTTTTAAATACTGCAAGTTTCAGGTTCATTAAAGGTTTCTAAAGAAAGTTATACCTATTTCATTAAAAGTTGTTTAGCTAAAAAATCTGTTATTTCTTTTGATTAATAGTTGATATTTAGCTTATAAAAAGACTTGTAATTAGATGTTATGTTATGGAGGTAACAAGTTGAAAGATAGAAATAAAAGTTTGTTAGGTATCCCTTTTCCAACAAAGTGGTATCGTAGCCTTGTTTAATTGACGACCAAAATAAATATCATCTTTTAATACCCACAACTCACCAAAATAAAGTATGATTGATGGGCGCTATGTATGAATTCTATAATTGGGTCTTATGGCTTATGGAACCTTGTTGAGAAGGGATATGACGATTCCAAAGATGAGGATAGATGATGACATGTTCAAGAAGATAGCCAATATGACAACAGACAAGAATGCTTAGGAAATTCTAAAGACTTTCGTGGTAGAAATTGATAGGATGAACAAGGTGCAGCTCCAAACTCTAAGTTCTAAGTTTGAGTTGATTTCAATAAAGGATAATGAATCCATTTCTCATGAAAAAGAAGAGAAAAATTTAGTTCATGAAAAAGATGGAAACAAGAGTTCTCAGAGAGGTGGTGGAAAAGGTAGAGGTGGTGGTTTCGGTCAAGAGAAAGGTGAGAAAAATTCAGTTCATGAAGGTGGAAACGGGAGTTCTCAAAGAGGTGCTAGAAGAGGAAGAAATAATAAAAGGAGAAAGGATAAAAGCCAAATAGAATGTTATGCATGTATTATTCTTGTGAATGTCAAACTAAGAGTTGTGATGAGGAGACGAACTTTATGGAGCATAAGGAGGTGGAAGAAAATACTCTTTTGTTTCTCAAAAAGAAGGATTTATAGAAAAAATACGTCACATGGTATCTTGATAATAGTGCAAGCAACCACATGATATGAGACAAAAGTAAATTTGTGGAGTTGGATACAAAAATGACAGGAATGTTTATTTTGGAGAAGATATAAAGGTAGAGATTAGCGGCAAAGGCTCGGTGATTTTGGCCACAAAAGATGAAGACCATGAACTTCTCCACAATGTCTTCTATCATTCTGAAAATGAAGAGCAATATTTTAAGCATCAGTCAACTTTTAGAGAGTGAGCACAAAGTGAAAATAGAGAACAATTAGTTCCGGCTTCGAAATCAAGATGATAAACTTGTTGCAAAAGTTACTATAACAAAAACCGAATGTTCATGTTAAATGTGAAAACAACAGATGCGAAGGGTTTACAAGCTTGTGTCAAGGATCCTTCATGGATTTGACATATAAGATTTGGGTACCTCAACTTTGAACGGCTTAAATGTTAGGAACAAAAAATATGGTGGAAGGAGTTCCCAAAATTAACCACCCGAATTAATTGTGCAAGGCATGTCTACTTAGAAAACATGCAAGGAAGAACTTTCCAAAGGTGTCACTTTCGCAAGCATCCAAATCTCTACAACTTGTGCATTCAAATGTGTGTGGTCCTATCAAGCCATAATCTTACAGTAAGTGCACATATTTTTTGCTATTAATAGATGATTACACAAGGAAGACGTGGGTTTATTTTTTGAAGAATAAGGGTGAAGTTTTTGAGACATTTAAAATATTGGGTTAATTACCAAAAAAAGTTTAAAATTTCGTCAAATTTTTAATTATAGCCCAAACTTAATAAAGTAGCAATAAAATGTCCAAACTTTCAATTTTTTTCAATTCTAGTTTGAACTTCAAAAAGTAGCAATAAAATGTCCAAACTTTCAATTTTTTTTCAATTCTAACTTGATGTTAGTGTTTCCGTTAACTTTGTTAACATGACTTGCCACGTATTTCAGAAACCTTAATTATTAATACACATTAGCGAAAATAAACACAACAAATAAATATTAATGAAACAGCGTCATTTAATCACATAATTAAAACAACATCATTGTTTTAAAATGACATAAATCATATTACGTAGCCCCAAGACCTTACGCTTGGATTTCAAATTTTCCTTTCATTTTTAGTTTGTTCTCTTGATATCCTCACCGTTCGATTTTCATATTATACAGCCCCGATACCCTCACACTGAGAGTATTAGGAGAATAAACTAAAAAGGAAGAGCTTATATATTGGTGCAGTACGCCATAATGTGAGAGTAGTTTGGGGCGTCAAAAGAACAAACAAAAGACAAAGGGCTGAGGGCTGAGGGCATTAGGAGACTAATAGATAACGTCGGGCTAGAATTAAAAAAAATAAAATTTTGAGCATTTTATTGTCACTTTTTGAAGTTTGGGCTAGAATTAAAAAAAAATAAAAATTCGGGCATTTTATTGCTACTTTTTAAAGTTCAGGCTATAATTAAAAATTTAATGAAATTTTGGGCTTTTTTGTAATTAACCCTAAAAAATTCAACCTTCTTGTTGAAAAAGAAAGTGGACATAAAATTAAAATTCTAAGAACTAATAAAGGTGGAGAGTTCACTTCTCATGAATTTAAGATTTTTTTGAGGAAAATAGTATTCAACGTCTTATGATAGTCCCGAGAGCACTAAAACAAAATGGGGTTGTAGAGAGGAAGAATATGACAATTCTTAACATGGTAAGGACGATGCTAAAAGGTGAGAATACGCCTAAGGAGTAAAGATGTCAAAAAGCGCCCGACCTAGCCCAATTTTGGCCTTAGTTGATTGGGCCACGGACCACCATTTTGGAAGTTTTTCTTTAAAAAAATGGTCGGTCGGGTTGGCCCGACCTGCCCGATCAAGCTATGGTTGGGCCAGGCCATGGATCGATAAGCCCGTGGTTGGGTTGATCTGGGCCATAAACCAACCCATCCTGGCCTGCCAGGTTATGGACCACGAGCAACTCGGGCCCGGCCCGATCCATTGACATCTCTACTAAGGAGTTTCAGGCCGAGGCAGTTGCATGTGTGGTTTGTCTCTTGAATTGCTCACCTACGATGGGTTTGGAGACAATAACCCCTCAAGAAGCATGGAGTAAATGGAAGCCAAGTGTGAGGCATTTAAGAATTTTTGGATCTATTGATTATGCTCATGTATCCGAACAAGAAATGACAAATGATAAGAGCAAGAAGATGGTATTTATTGGCTATGTTGGGAACTCTAAAGGGTACAAATGTTTCGACTTCCTTTATAAGAAAGTTGCGATTAATAGAGATGTGGAGTTTGAGGAAGATGCTTCGTGGGATTGGAGTGTTCAAGAAGAAACATACGGTTCTCTTCCATATTTAGGAGAAGACGAGAATGAGGACCAAGAAACTGAAGGTGATAGTTCAACTCTTCCACACCTTCCTCAATAAGCTCATCCGAACAACCTCAACGATCTCAAAGCATAGGAGATCTCTATGATGCTATCAAAAGAATAGATGGTGAGAATCCTTTTTGTCTATTTGCACATGATGAATCTTTGAGTTTTGAAGAGGCTATTAAAGAACAAAAATGGGTGCAAGCTATGGAGGAAGAAATTCATTCCATTTATATAGATGACCTCATTCTGACGAGAAATAATCCACAAGCGTATGATAATTTTAAGAAGGCAACGGTACGAAAATTTGTGATGAGTGATATGGGGCTTATGTTATATTATTTGGGGATAGAAGTAAAACAATTTAGTGATGTGATATTTATCTCTCAAGAGTTGTATACAAGAGAGATTACTTTAAAAAAATTAGATGATAGATTACAATCCCGTGAATACTTCGATGTAGTGTGGAGTAAAAGTCTCTAAGGAGGATGGAGTAAGGAAAGTCAATCCAACCACATTTCGAAGCATTGTGGGAACCTTAAGGTACTTGACATATACCAGACCTGATATATTATTTGTTGTGGGATTAGTGAGTCAGTTTGTGGAGAATCCTAGTGAAAAACACATGCGAACTGCAAAGAGAATTCTTTGATATTTAAAAGGTACTTTTGATTATGACATTTTTTAGACTTAGTGAGTCGGTTTGTGAAGAATCCAAGAAAAGAACACATGCGAAATGCAAAGAGAATTCTTCGATATTTAAAAGGTACTTTTGATTATGGCATTTTTTAAACTTCTTCAAATGAGGCTCACTTAAAAAGATATTGTCATAGTGATTATGCTGGTGATATTAATGATTGGAAAAGTACTACCAGGTTTATATTTTTCTTTGGAGAAAATGCAATTTCATGATATTCAAAAAAAGAAAATCAGTCGTAACACTCTCAACATGTAAATCGAAGTATGTTTCCATAACTGTCGAAGCATGTCATGCGATATGACTAAGGAGATTGCTTAGCGAACTTCATTTTGCTCAGAAAGACGTGACTAAAATTATGGTAGACAACAAATTAGCCATTGCTCTTGTAAAAAAAACCGGTGTTTCATGATTTAAGCATATAGATGCAAGGTTTCATTTTATTCGGGGCTGCATTACCAACAAGGAGGTAAGATAGAATACATCAACACACTTGATCAAATAGTTGATACTTTTACAAAACCCCTAAAGAAAGATAGATTTCAGTAGCTTTTGTCTTAAATAGTGGTGAATTTTGGGAAGGCAAATGGATACTTTTATTGATGAACTAAATAGGGATTTAAAGTTTATTAAGTCTAGTTTTAAATAGTGCTAGTTATTCATTGGAGATTTTTAAAGAAAGTTATAGCTATTTTATTAAAAGTTGTTCACCTAAAAAGTCTGATGTTTCTTTTAATTGATAGTTAATATTTAGTCTATAAAAAGACTTGTAATCACATATTATATTATGGAAATAACAAGTTGAAAGATAGAAATAAAAAAATTTTTGTATCCCTTTCTTTTCTTCTTCCTCGATAGCCTGCAACATACACGACTTAGTAAGCTTAAACAACTTTCTTGAATTGATAAGTTAGTGCATTAATAAAAGTTTTGTGAGAAAATGACAGGTGACGAACAACATGCCAATGAAAAGATGAAACTTCATTAGGTGACGAGACCAGATCTTAAATTATCATAATGTAATAATCATGTTAGTTTTCTTCTTGTAGGACTCGACATAAGTCGTATCACAATTTGCAACATCATATGGGTTGCTACAAAACTGATTGCTACTTTTGGGCTTTGTTTAATGACCTGTAAAGAAGACAGAACATGATTTGTTGATTTTAAAATCTTTACAGTTGATCTCGTCCTCCACGTCTGCATTCTAGTTTTAGTATTATGAAATTTAGTTTTAAAATCTTTACAGTTGATCTCAACCTCCACCTCCACCCTCCACATTCTAGTTTTAGTATTATTAAATTTAGTTTTAAATTCTTTACAGTTGATTTCACCCTTCACCTCCACATTCTAGTTTTACTATTATGACATTTAGAGATCCATGGGTCACCACTCGTTAATATTTTTAAATAATATTTTTAAAATTGAAAATATAAAATTTTTTAAAAATTGAATCCAAATCTGAACTATCCAAGTCTAAGCTTATCCGAGACCTAATTTTCTTAAATAAAACGATATTTTATTAAAAATAATTAAATTTCGAATCAGTTTGAACCTGAGCTGACCCATTAAAAACTAATAAAGCCAAAAATGATCCCTATTATGAAAATGTTTCTTTATTAGCCCAAGACAACTAACTCGGCAAGTTCACATGATGAGGTTGTCTCAAGTAAAGAGCTGCACAAGAACCGATGCCAGCAAATCAATGATTTATGAGACGGGATTAGACATAAAGCTTTGTATATTTTATGTTGATTGGTTACTAAACATGGAAAACCTAGGACACTAACGGAAATATCAATAATAGACACATATCATAAATGAGAATTAGAGAGAACTGCAAATATAATTAGTCTAGGCGGTGCAACTTATAAAGTCAGTTTGATCACGTCAATACATTCTCTCATCAAAAGAGTGATCTACTTCCATGATGATTATTGGCTACCAGAAATGCAGCAGAAAAAGAATGAAACGAAATTCATGCATTATGTGACTGATAGGTACATCAGATAGGAACTACCGAGATGACCTTGTGCCATCACATGCATATCAAAATATAGTTCTGAGAGACTAAAAATAACAGTTTGCAGCTCATGGTCAAGTTTGCATCTGCAAGGAACCTGAATGAATATCATTATATCTGCCCTGTTGTCTCTGAAAAGATGGATGAATTGTATGAACCCCTTCCAGGTACAAAGGAGTCTGCATTTCAATTAGTCGGGAGACCTACAAAGAAAGCTAGTTTCTTAACAAGCCATCTCACTAATTTGTTTTCAACATTTTAGTAGATAGCCGGTTGAACATAACAAGTGTAAATTCTCGAGTGAAAGAGTGATACACCCACAAAATGATTGTAAAGCTAAAATAAGTGAATAACAATAATCCTTCAGATATTTGGTTTGCGATTGTACTGAATTTACAATCGGCTAATTGTGGCAAGCAGACATTATCCGCCAAAGAATATCTATATTGTGATCCTTTTCACTGTTATGGTGACTATGAGCATGACAAGGACATAAGTTCTGAAAAGAGATACTCACAGCCCGACGGAAGGCAAATCTCTCTTCCTGACCAGATAGCATTGAGATTATCCCAGCTGGCCTACCTCCAGTCCCCACACTGCCTTCAGCCAAAACATCTCTCCGAAGTTTTGTGCCTTCCATTTCTGTTTCAAATTGGAAACTGCACCAAGGAAAAAATGATTAACAGCCACAATAAACGAAGAGATCAAGTGGTAGTAATTCCATACCTCCAAACAATAAATGGCATAGCAAATAACTGTTAAATGCTCACTAGGATATCTTCCAGCTATGCCAGGCAATACAACATGACTAAACAGGAATACTAAATAATTTCCTTTTCTTTTTCGCCTCGAGGATACAAGTTGCCAGCAGCAGTCTGTAACATAATTCTTCTATTTATCTTGTAATTAGTCTGTGGCTACAGTCTCTTTCATCATCAATGCCTTCTTATTAGCCTGTCAACTACTTCATCAATTTTAATTCGCAATGTAGCAATGAAAACTGACAAAATTTTAGTAGACTTCAATATTATCCAAATCCTATCAATAAATTCAGTAATCTAGTTTCACTTTACATTTGAACATGTCAATCACTCATTCTAATTTGAAATGTAGCAATGAGAACTGAAAAAATTCAAGTATAATTCAAATCCTATCAATAAATTCAGTAATCTAGATTCACTATACACTACAAAAGATCAATCACTTGTTTCATCAGTTCAAATAAGTACTGGAAGCTCACACATCTTAGTACTATATCAAGGTAAAACTTTTAGCAACTTTGCAACATCCGAATCTTGGTCAAGATAGATATCAAAAGATTTTGAAACAATTGACAGAAGTGAATCCTAATGATACCAGCCTCCATGAAAGTCTTGTAAGTTTGTGCAAGCATTAATATATTAGACTATCTGTTAGAACCACAGCATCAAAGTCAAAAAAACAACTACAGTTGAGATCAGTTCAATATGAAAGATAGAAAGGAGCCAACTACCTTTCCAAGTCGAAAAGTGTACCTTCCTCAGTTCCTTGAAACAAGTCATCAATAGAAGATGCTGCTGAACAAAATAAGCAGCAATGATGATTGTATAACTCGTCTATGAGGGTGATAAACCTACGTGCCTGAAAAAAATTAATAATAAATCAATTTATGCATGGTGATGGAAACTGTTATGGAGTAATCTCATGGCCAGTCCAGTTGATCAGCGGAGATTTCTAACAATAAGTTACTCATAGGATACTATGATAACACCTACATACAAGCATGCATCAGAGGTACATTAGAATGTGCTCAACACATATGATCCATGTCATCTCAAAAGAGATACCATATACTTCGAGAAAAAATTTTTGCTATAAAACTTTCCCTCCGTTTTCCTTGTCATCTCACAAGGCTAAGATTCTAAATTTAGTAGAATACCATATGCAACCAAATAAAAGAGAGCAATTATGCATGCATTTCATGTTCCATTTGAAGAAAACTCAACAGTTTGAAATTTATTTTACACTTGCACATATACAATCTCTCCATCATTGAATTTAATAAATACCTTATCCCGGATTTGCATACTCATCATTGGAATGTCCGAGATAAAGACAGTGTGATAGTTTGTTGCTATTGCAATATAATCTGCTGCACCTAGCTGTCAATCACCATGAAAAGAGAATAAGGGGAAAAAGAAAAGAGAACCACTTATTGATGATCTCAAAACAAAAAGAATTTCTTATTCTAAATGCATTCCCCTCCAATACGGATGAAATTGAAATCATAACAAGAAGGATTGATTTCATAATTTAGATGGACGTGGTAGAAATTTTGGTTGTATTTTATACACAAGTATTTAGTGAATCAAATGCATAATGCCACATGCATTTACTAAAAAAGTTATTCAAGCAAATGCAAGAAGATGATAAACTCCTATACTGCAATAAATTACCGGCTGACCACATAGATATTCAAATGAGAACTTGGCCACTCCATTACAGCTTTCAGGAACCTCCATCGTTCTGGTTTTGCAAAGAAAAAACAAGTCTCATACTGTGTTGTAAACATTAGAGATGACCTGATCGTACATTTGAACTCTGAAAGTACCTTCCAAACATAACTGAGATTGTATTAGAGGTTATTTGGCCTCCAAAATTGTTTGTAACCTGATTCCATTTGCTTTCAAATTCCATCCTAATGTGGTTTTCCAAAGGCCAGAAATAGTGGACCTGCAAGTGCACAATTGTGATTCCAACCACTATATAAAAGCCCAGATGGATGGAGAAGATTTCTACTTAACTGTAAAAGAGAAACAGGATGAGAATAATTGCAAGATCAAATGGATAACATTCATGGAAATTTTGAGAGAGTAAACCAACAATTAAGCAAACACATAAAGTGAAAGCAGCAAAGTTGCAGACTAGATTAAATGGACAGACTGGATCGACAGGTAAACTGAATTTGAAAATATAGTAATTCAACAAAATAATAAAATCAAGGATAGAACTTAGCTACAACTATCTGAAGGTTTGGCTTATGCAGGTAGGCCTCTCAAGACATGGGCTCTTTAACCAAGATGATTAGTAATTCGTGATGAATCTCCTTGAGGTACTTAAATAAACTATGGATTACATGGGCATTGCAAAAAGTTTCGTTTCCAATTGTATAGGATGTCCCTGAAGGAATGAGCGTTGCAAAAAGTTGTTATGATGATACCAAAAAACAAGCAGAGATAATTAGGATCCTGGTTCCTGGGCTCAAATAGCAAAGAGATTTTATTCTTCCCCAACCGTAAGAAGGTATAAGACCAAAAAATGAAAGAAAACATAAAATAATTATCTGAGAGATAAAGAAAACTCAGACCTTGTGAACCAATCACAAGTGACCGAGTATTATAACCATCATGTACTTGCACTAAAAGTCAGCAACGTGGATCTTAGGTGGAAATAGTCAGAGTTGGACAGAGAAATGTTTGTGCAGGAGAATGTTCAATACGCCAAAGCCATCAAATCACAAAAATTGAAGAAGTTTTGGTTATTTTGCTGGTAGCTTTCCACGTAAGTCAAGTTACAACTTATTTAAAAAAAATTACATTTGTCAGAGGAAGAAAGTTGTATACACAGCAAGTAAAGCAATAAATGACCATATTAATACACCAAAATAAACAGACCAAATAATAATCACTCTGACATCCCACCTGCTCTTTATATCTTTGAGCTATAAAACGTCGATAATCAATTTCATTTCCAATCATTACTATATCACAATGCTCCTCCAACTTTTGAACCAGTTTCAGAAATATATCCCGCTGCATGCCATCCTACAGGCACAATGAATAATGATAAGGAATGACATAATTAATGAGTATTAGATATATTTGACAAACATGTTCCACTTTCAACTCACAAAGAGAAACCAATGAAACTTCAATTGAAAAGGAGATTACAAGTTATACCTATAACTATAGAATATTACAGTATTAAGCTACATGGTAGGTGAAATGTTCAAACTGGAAGAGAATGGGAAAAAGAATGATAATAAACACCTGATTTAAATCCTTTGGTGCTCGATTACTGGTGGCTACAAGTACAGTTCCAGTAGAGAGCAATCTGCTTAGAATCCCAGATAAGGCCACAATAGCAAACACATCAACTGTCTGTATAGAAAACCAGAAATTGTGTACTTAGGAGGTTCATATTTCAATCAGGTACTTCCAAAATGACTTGGATGTTATGATAAATTAATATAATCTTTAAATAAATTCATTGCAGAAAGCAAAGGAATTCAAGAATAAAGTACTTTGTTTCTAATAAATGCAAGACAGCTCTCAACCAGTGACACGTATTACTTATGTTTATTTCCTGGACTTGACCTCCATGGAAGCAATTCCTAATGAAATATGGCGGCACCTTCACTCATGATTTCCTACTGCAATATCAAAATACCCAATTTAACACTTACCGAATGACTCAACTTACCTGTATTTCATCAAAACAAAGAATGCTTGCCCCTCTTCTATCTGATTGCTGGTCGACAAGAAATTTATCAGCTACATCAGGAAGAATATTTTTCATCTGCGTCTCTTGTTTATATCTTTCTTCTGCAGCTAACCACTCCTTAACTTTTGGGTCAAACGGAAGATTCATAATCCAGGTAGATATGCTTGACTGTAAAGACTGTTCCTCCACTTGCTTCTTCCATAGCTTATGCATATGTTCATTTATAGACAGCATAGCCTGCAAATGTGTATTAAACTAACTATTTTTCTGGGAACATAGGATCCGTTTAGAACCTTTACAAACAACTAAGATATATGAAGACCGATGATAATGATCATTACTAGGCACTGAGACAGATAGGGAAAGAGAGAAACAGCAGTCAACTGGGTTCAGCTTTCACACTTGAAACATGTCATCATAGAAGTCCTGATAATATTATGTCAACACAATAAAGAACTTACCTCATGAAAGTGAAGTCTTTTGCGATGCCTAACAACATCTTCAGTGGCACCATAGAACATATCCATTAACATTGTCTTTCCTGCAAGATTTTGTGGAACTCTATTGAGTTAATTCACTCCATATGAGTGAATGCATATAGATAAAAACCAAAGTGGTAAGATTTGTTACTCTGCATAGCAACTAAAGGAGGAAAAGAAATAGGAAAAATAGAACTGAAGTAAAAACAGCGAGAAGTAGAAGAGCTGAACTACAATGTGAACTAAGGGAAATTGCTTATCAAGTTACGCATTATAAGTAAGAAACATACCACTTCCAACATTGCCCCATATATAAAGCCCTTTTGGGGATGGAGGAGCCTTTGGACGGCAACCAACTAGTGAATCCAACTTCTTCTCTCTATTTAGGAATGAAACCCATCTGCCAACTCCAGATTCAATTTTTTTAGGCTTTTTCCTAAGTTAAGAAAGAAGAGCAAGGTTAGCAATGAAGGAAAAACATATGTTCTTCCTGGAAAGTATCGCATGATCAAAACACTCGACTTCACAAGATAAAGAAGCATTTACAGAAGCTGGAAGTCTCAGCCTTATCCTATCTCTTGCATCAAAATATTCAAACAACATGCAAAAGACACTGGTGAATATGAATATCCTCCGGTTTAACTCTCAGATTGATAGCTAGGGCATTCTCAAATTGCAGTTCCAGTATTGACATCAGTTTTCAATGAATATCTATTAAATTAAACGACAAATAAAGCAACCTCTACAAAAGCTTTCAAACCTATATCTGTATTAAGTAATCCAATTTCCTTCAGTTGTTCATATGTGTTTATTATTTTTTGATATCGAGTAAACTATGCTTGAGTATGCTGGTACAAAGTGTAACATAGATGGGAATTTACATTTTAACGAATTATCGGGATCACAGGGCAGTGATTCAGTACTTATAAAGCTGTTAATGCTGCTGATGGATATAAAAAGGTAGTTCTGATAAAAAGCATCTGAACTGTTATGGCATCATGGTTAAAACAATAGATAACAGAAATCCTTACCTCTACAATGAAAAGAAAGATAATAAATTTGGCTCCATGTCATTAGAGGGTGAGACTACTGTGATAATTTTACGGAATAATCATTTATATAGAGCATGGAGAATGGCAGTCAAGATTTGGGTTTGAAACCATACGGCAAAGTACTATGAACATTTAGATAAAAACAAAACTTACAGAATCAATAGTACCACCCAACTTTTTCAAAAGTTCATAGTGGTGATTGTCATTATATAAAGTGAACAACTTTGTCCCTTCGGGTAAGTTACTGTTTTTGAACAATTGAAAGCAACTGGAAAGTTATTTTGACCAAATGGATTAATTTCTATGCAAGGAACAGAAAGGACTGCCCTGTGCTGCAGATCTTAGAATATTATGAATCCATCAACCTCCACCACAGAACATGCAATGGAATTGATTCAGAAACAGAAGGTTTTCAAATAGGCCATGAAGAATATGTTACAACAGAGTTTCTACCTATGCCATACCAGGTCATCAATCTTTGAAGAAGTTCATTCCGATGTTTGTTTACTACCATCCATATGCCCTCCTTCTGCTTCTTCTCTGCTTCTTCCATCAAAAGCTTGCGCCGCTCATTCTCCCTATTCTTCTCCCAATTGGCTAGAGTAACCTGAAGGAAAAGGATCAAAGCTGGTTCCAGTAAGAAAGTTCATTGTTTAAACATTGACGAAGAAGAAGAAACCATCAACCAAGTAACTGAGAGCACAGAACCCCAAACTATGATTATACATGGTATTCCTCCATATCTTTCTCATATTGATCCAATCTTCCAAGCAATTTTTCAAGTTCACATGCAACCTTTTCCTGACAGGGATCATGACGTAGCTTCCCTAACTCAACCAAGTTCTTGTAACGTGCCAGTGGGCCTGTACGAAATTTGATTATCCCTCTCAGGAAGCTGAAACTCAAGTAAGCGGAAATAAAAAATTGATTGAAAATTTTGGCAGTAATGCCACAAGGATCCTAAAACAATTAATGTAAGTTTCATCTTGCCGCATCCGCACAAGCACATCCTCCACGAAATGAGTAGATTAAGATATAACATGATGACAACTGACAACAATCCTCCAGATTATCAAGTTGTACAACGTTAATGTTTTTGGCAAACTTATAGCTTTCACATGCAGACTTTGATGAAACATACCCACCAGATCAGAAATTAACAGGTACATTTTTTAGATGCAAAGGTAAGAAATAAAGTAAAGAAACTAAAGGGATTACAAAAAAATAACAATTGGAACTGCAGGGAAGAGTAAGTCGAAACCGTACAAATGCAATGACATCACAATCCAGGAAATCAAAAGCAAAAGAAGCAAAATTTGATATAAACATTTACAACAAATATCTCAGTTCATAATCATCTAAGAACAGTTGAGAAAGAGAGAGGACCTAGAGGCTTATGGGAAGAGGGATTAAAAGGATCAGAGTAAAAACGAAGCCCATTGACGTGAAAGTGAACAGAGCTTATTCTTCTTCTACTTCGTGTTTGAACATACTCTCGACAAATAAACGCGGATATCGAACAGGCTCTCCACATTTAATGTCAATTTTCTTCTACTCAGGCAATTCCACTGCCAAATTCACCCGTCAAGAGGAAACTCGTACGAAACCAGAACTGGCAACATATCAAGCAGAGGAGGGAGGACAACTGAGGTGTCGTAGACGCATAATTCATCAGCCACGTGGATAAACTTGGTTTTCGGACGCCTAATTATCTAAACGTGTGTGGGTTATTATAATTTCTTATTTTGTCTAATAAATTTAAGTTATTTATTTATGCGAATCTCGCGTTTATTTATATATGACCCATATAAATAAATGACTGAGATTTATAAAATAGAATAAGATACTATAATATTAGACAGAAACTCTAAAGTCAGGCTTAAGCTACTATTTTTGTGTCTCGCTTACCCTAAGATCGTCAACAAACTGAGTTTTAACAAAAGTATTTACTATTTAACCTTTTAAGCAATTCCCAAATAATTAAAACTAGTTACATATTAACCACTATCTAAGAAAAAATGTTATACAAAATTGAAAATATATTAATGAAGATTTTATGTTTATACTATTTTCATATTATGAATACCAAAATAATAACGTAATATCTTTATTTAATGACTATTTAATTTCACTTTCTAATTTTAAATTTTTTATTCTTCTTCATTACCTTTATTTATGTTTATTAAATTTTAATTAATTAAAAAATTATTTGGTTATTAATATTAATGCATCTATACTTTTTTTTAAAAATATATCTATTCTTTTTTTACTAGTTATAATAGGCACACTAAATAATAGATAAAATAAATAAAATTTTGCCAATTCGATAAGTAATTAATTTTTAATATGAAATGTATATTAATAAAGCTAATAAATAAATAAATATATAATGTATAATTAATTTTTTAAAATTTTATCTTATCATAACAAATAAACTATTTAATTTTTATTTAATGTTAACACTTTAACAAATATCAATAATGAATTTAACATGTCACCCCACATGTCAATCTTCTCCCGCCATAGTCCTTGATGGTCATCTTCTTCTTCCTTCTATCTTCCTCCTTATTGTTTGGTTGTCATTCTTCATCGTTTTCTTAGAGTTGTTTCTCCCTCCTTATTCTTTGCTCTTCTCTTGGATTTTGGAGTGTATTTTATAGTTTTCTACTCAAACTTGTATCCAACATGACGGTTATCGACAAAATTTAGTAAACTGTCGCACCTTCATTTAATTTGTCACCTTGCAAGTTACCAAAATAATACAAATGTCAAATCTACAACAAAATGATTTCCATCCTCTATCTTAATCCTTTGCGAAACCCTCAACCAACTTCTACTTCCACAGTGATCTCTTAACATACCTATCTCTCATTCCCCTTCTGCCCCTTAACTCCCTTCTTATAAATTACAAACTAGCCCTTTAACTCTAAAGAAAAGATGGCAGTAGGTGGTGGGAGAATCCTCAAATACCTTCCTCCACTATTGCCCTACGCAAATAAAAGATAAGAAAGCAATAGTCACTATAGAGATTGAGGTCCTTAAGGAGAGAGCTAAGAGCTAGGAATCCACTATTGTGAGATTTTTCTTGGATCATTGACCTGTTTATCCTATCATCCATAGATGGGCTCAGTTGAAAAATATAAGGTATTAATCTTGAGAAACAATCTCTTACTTTTTTTACCTTTAACTCCAAAAATGAAAAGTTAGAGATATTAGAGGAGGGTCCTTGGCATGTTTTACAATTTCCATTGCTTTTGCAAGCTTGGTAGCCTAGAATAGAATTGGAATCCATCGAAATGACTTACATTCCATTTTGGGCAAACATTCACAACATTCGATTGGAATATTGGACAACACAAGGAATAAGTCTTCTAGCCAGTTTTTTTGGGTCAATCTATTTGTATGGATTAAAATACAGCCATAAGAAGACGAATTATTTATGCTAGAATATGTGTAAGTATTGACATAAGGAAGGAACTTCCTGACTAAATTCCAACTATGAGATTGGATGTCGGTCACAAGTTAATTGAGGATTGTATCATGGTTTCATATTAATGGAAACCCTCTATTAAAGCCCAAGGAAATTGACCAACAGGAAGGAAATTTCTAAGAGGGGATTATTTAGAACTCATAAGAATGGAGGATACTCCACAATCAAAACAAAAAAATCAGGTGTGCTCTTCACCAAATAGATCTCTTATAGAGGAAAATTCTTATGAATCTGATGAGAAGATAACATTGAAAACAATCTTAGACCCAAATTCTGAAACCTCTATGAATTCTGAGGGATTACCATATGTAAAGGATGACATTTTGATAAAAGGAATTAAGATGAGCCCCCCTAAGGTTTTATGCAATGATAATAGATAATAGTAGTAAAGAGGAGGATTTCCAATATGTAACCACTAAGAGATCTTGATACAAATGGCGTTCAAGATGCTACAAAAAGCAATTTAGAAAATGGAGCTAAAGTGTAAGGAAATGCCATGGGAAATCATATTAAGGCTGTTCAAGAAAAACAAGATCATTCAAGTGCCAATATGGAAGGTTTCCAATATGGAAAGTTTTGTCGGTCCAGTCACAAGGTCCCGAGCAAAGCGTCTGAAGGAGCAACTCCAAATTTATGTGCAAAGCCATGTTGAAAGTGGGATGTCCAAATATGGAAAGACCAAATATGGAAATGTTTTGGAGCCTAAGTATGTCTACATAATTGGGCTAACAAACTAGTTTGGGGTGTTTGTGTTTTTGAGCTTGTTTTGGGTCAAATTTGGGTTTGTTTGTTATGGGTTGTTTTTATTTGTTTCCTTTGGGGTTAGAATAAGTGAAATGTGTCACATTTTAAGGGGGCCACGTTGGTTTTTTTAGTCACTTCTTTTTTAGACTTGATTTATAGGTTCAATTTAGCTTTTTAAGTTATAAATCATGGGCCCCTTAATATTTTTACTTAAGCCCATTTTGAAATCCATTAGATTTAGGTTTAATTAAGCATGTTTTAGGGTTTTGTGGCTGTCATATTCACTCTCCATCTTATTCTGTAACACCCCACTCTTGCGTGACCCGAACCCGATATCGTTGGTGATATCCGAGTCCTTGTCCCGCGAGGGTGGCATGCTAAACACTCGATTACTCAGAAGTTGGTACATTTTTTTTGAATCACAAGCACAATATGCGGAAGACCATAATCAAATATGGCATAAGCCCTTTTAAATCATACAGTGG
>JANZLC010000008.1:16913033-16923090 GCA_026413385.1 Erythroxylum gracilipes | reverse complement strand
GTGAACCAGTGTAAAAATTGTTGTGTCGAAATCTCTCAACCCTCAATCTCTCTTATCTTTCAATTTTCGATTTCACTATTTTATACAAGCTTTTGAAAAACTCTTTACAACTTTGACATTGAGTAGTTTTGTAAAAGAACAAGTTTCTTTTAACGAACGATTATTGTCATTCCTTATTTTCCATTGCATGCTCAACACGAAGAACCAATTGAATATTCAACGATATGGGATGTTGTTGACGAGGATATTCAGAGATTGTGGACTTCTTCTACACAGAGGAATCAGAGCGAAGATGACTATCAAAAGCTCTATCAATTCTTGAAGAGAAAAGGGGAAACACTTCTACCAGATATACCAAATCAAGCAAAACAGGTCACCTAGAGTTCCAAGCTTACGTCAGGAAGAGCAGAAGAAATCCAAAGAGCTGAACCATGGAGAAGACTCTGAAACTAGAGCACCTCAGACTACCAAATCTTTAGTCTCAATCATCAAAGAAGATTCACCTAATACAACTAAAGAGAATGAGATCAGAGCGAAATTGGAGTTTCAGAAGAAGAGACCTCAATTGCAGCAGACTCGAAGACTAATTGAAGTAGAGAAAAAGCAGAAAATCAGTCAGACGAAGACCACTCGCACTACTGTTCAGAAGAAGAAGACAGTACAGCGCAGCCCAGTATAAGTGAATACCTCGCAACCTTTGACAAAAGAGGATTTGAGAATCAACGTTATTGAAGAAGTTCAACCTCTAAATAGTAGCAGTTCGATAATAATCAAAGATTCCCCAAAAAGGTCAGTAAAGGCATAATTACAACCAATTTTGATAAATAGTAGTACAATGCATCTGTTGAATGATGATGACAAGAGTATATGTGTGTTTCTGAAAGATGAAGAAATGAAACCTTACGCTACGAAGATGTCAAAACAAAAATATACTATTATGAGGGGTTATCAAATGATCTTACACATGATCAGATTGAACAGCAGGTGCAACGCATATGTATATCATATTTTTCCACTGTACTAAATTCTATAATACTTTCTTAGAAAGGAGGAGGTTGTTAAGTCAAAATGACTCTACGTAAATGATTTTAATTAAAGCAGAACCATATCAGACGCAAGGACACAAACAGATATCAGACGACCAAAAGTGAGACGCAAGGCAAAACCGAAACAAGACGGAAACCGCAAACCAGTTTACTTTTAAGATTAAACTACTTACAGGTTAGTGATCTTATTATTTTACTAATACAATGTATTGTTGTATAAGATCGTCTTCATTTTTATATAACATACTTACATTAATTTTATATAAGTCTTCGTTTACGATCAAAATATTAGAATTTTATTCTTACATTTATTTTTAATACTATTTATTTTCACTAATTGATATACGCAATTATTATTCTATCAGCTTTTTTTTTGTTAAATCAAAAACAAAATTATAACCAAAAGAATATTCTAATCGAAATTTGTTCTAATGTTTGATAAACTTTTTCTATACTCATCATTAGGGCATTATTACTGCGCAAATGTGCAGTTTTTTTCTGCTAGTCCCTTTTAAAGGGTTAGTTAAAACCATTCAACAGATTATGATGAAGCTCTTATAGGCAAATCATCAGGGGCTAATGCTTATGCTAAAATCAAATGGTCAGATGTATGTAAATCTACAGAGGTGGGAAGGTTAGGGATACATTCTATAAAAATTACTAACAAGATATTAATGTTAAAAAGGTTGTGGAATATTATTTAAAAAATGAAAAAATCCATCTGGTTGAAATGGTTGCATAGTTTAAGATTAAACTACTTACAGGTTAGTGATCTTATTATTTTACTAATACAATGTATTGTTGTATGCAACCAGTCCAATTGGAGGAAAGTTCTCTTTAGTACGACAATTGGACTAAGCAAGAGCCTCTAATTTTGAATGCTCAAGCTAAAGCAGCCCTTGCAAACCATCCTATTTATGCTAAAGCAAGAGCCTCTAAGGCCCTCATATATCCCAGAGTTAGAATCTCAAGATTGCTTCATATGGCATAAAATCCCAGTAAGACTCCTCTCAAACAAACAAAGCAGGAATCTGCACCACATAAGGTAGAATGGTATGGAACAATTTGGCACAAAGCCTTACAGCCTAGTGTTTCATTTCTTCTATGGTTAACAGCATATGATAATTAAGTTTCTAAAATCATAGTATACGAGGTTAATTGTACAAATCATTGGTTTTTACAATCAATGATTATTATGTGGGAGTTTGATTGTTAGATATTCTATGTCGTGTTGTATTTGCCACTTAGAATAACGATAATAGTACGAGAACCTCTATTCAAATCCTACCAAATAATATGTCCCTTTCAATTACAGCAAAAAGCGATACAGCTTTTAGGCAAGCCTAACTGTTGACTCTGCCTAACTGTTGACTCTGCTCTCAGTAGCTCCTAATGTGACCAAAGACCATTTCAAGCCCTTCCACTGAATTCGTTTTCCTGCAAAGATTGAGAACAGAAGCACCATCTACCACCAAACTAATGACTTTTCTTTTTGCACGAAAAGCTCACATCTTTTTGCCCCCTTCTCATAAGAAAAAGAAACTTGAGAAAATTGTCGAGGAGATAACCGAAGCAATTTTGGCACCTGCCGTTGGGCTCTTTAATATAGTACTTTTCGTTAAAAGACGCTCTTGTTTAAATAAATGATAAAAAAAGACGCAAGCTTTGCCGGCCCACAAGTATTAAGACAAACAGTGAAACAGAGCGAATACTGTGTTCATTAATTAAGTTGCTGCCACTCACATGTTTATGGGTTATACTGAGAATTGTTAGTAAGCGACCCTGCTGTATATCGGAAAGAGCGACCCTGCCGGTCAGAGTCTACGTTAAGTTGAATTGTGGGAGTTATAAGAGCAAAAGATTGCATTTTCGGAGGAAAAATGAAGGATAATAGACAACACAGGCTGCTGAGCTGATAACTCTCAAAGGCACAACAATTGAATCAGCAAATTTCTTTACGACATGTGACATAATTTCAAACAGTTTCGGATTCCATGGAAAAGCAGCCGCTGATCTCAATTTGGAAGATCAAAACAGACCCTTGATGGACAGACAGATTACCTTGATGAGTTGGAAACTAAGGTCTACTTGAGAGAGCACAATCCAAGTTGGCGAACTAATCACACCTAATTTTTGCATTTATATATAAGTAAATGGTTTCTTGCACTCAAATAATCTTCGCCTGTTGGCTAAAGTGCCTAATTATTGTACGGATATGAATGTGAGCATTCTTATCAACGATTCTGATTCCAACAAAATAAACCATAGCTGCAGAATGTAAAAGTGTGAATTTAGTCACTTACTACTACGAGTCAGCAAGAAATGTCGGTACTAAAGAGAAGCCTCGCTACCGTAGAAATACGAACATCCATTGCTTGCAAATTGCCATGCCAACATGAACTTCCAACCAGGAAACCTTGTAAAGCAAGTCCCAACTTCAAGGCGGTTAGGTTTTAAAATGTTCGTTTTGTTTAGCCGGAAAGGTTATTTAGATCCTAAACTTTACACACATGATACGCACTGAATATGTGAATAAATGAAACATAACATAAACAAAACAAGCCAATCCGCCTAAACATTGTCAAGAATTGACATGAACAACAGTTTAAAACTTGGAATTATAAGAAGGTTCCTACATAGACAGGGTAAAATAAAAAGGACCAAGATGGAAAAGAATACAGGACCCTCAAGATGCATCCTGTGCTGAGATACACTACTCAGCAGATTAATAGAGATCTTAAATCCCTTAGCATAACTACCATGACAGACATAGAACCTAAAGTCCAACATACCGAATGAGCAATAAAAACTGAGACACCCTATGACAACAATCCTTTTGCCCCAGTGCCAAACCCTTCTTGATCTTCCCCCATCTCCTTTTTGCTCTTATTACCACTCGCCTAGAATTATATAACTCAGTGAATGAAAAGTATCAGTTTTTGGATTCATTTCTCACGTTATTTCCATCTCCTTCCCTCTCCTCCAACAACTTCCCTGACTCCTCGTCAGCCTGTTGAGCCTTCTTCTGTGCCTCACTTGCCTTCAATGCCCGCAATTTGGCATGATTGTAATAGGCAACACCCAAAAATGCGAGTCCATACCCAAACAAATTAATTGGAGTCACGGTGTCCTTAATGACCGACCACGAGAAAGCAATCAACAACCAGTCCTTGACCACACCAGCCACATTCATAGTCAAAGCAGAAGTCTTTCCCACAAGCAAGAAGACGGCAAGATTCAACGCAAAAGCGCAGAAAGAATTGGTCCCAAAGATGACAAAATCGAAATGAAAACTCGACGTATCCCTCAAGACAGGGAACTCCACAAAAATCCAAGGCACAAACAAGAAAACCAAACAGCAAGGCGCAACATAATAAAGAGAAGTAATAGGATTCAAGGTGATCCCTTTAGATGTGAGCAAGATCTGGATCAATACCAATCTTGTGGCTTCAAAAGCAACAGCACCCAGTTGGAGGAGAACGCCCCAAGTATCAAATCTGGCCTCACCATAAGCAGCAACAGCCACACCAAGCGAGATCGAGACCATGTTGACCATAATATCACTCTTAAAGCTCTCTCTTTTAAACAAGACCCCAATAGAATAAACAGCAACAGGCATAAGGGCCTTAAGCATCTGAATAAAAGACACCGAGAGATAGATGTAGGCAGAATTGGAGAGCCAGAGGCTAAGAGAATAGAGGGCTCCAATGGGCACAACGGATGAGAAGTAAAGCTCGCGAGACATGGACACAGGCTCGACAAATTTGAAAACTTTGATGAGGAGGAACGCGAGAGAGGCGCAAAAGGACATGTGGATCATGGTTAGAGATATGGGAAATGGCCAATTGTACATCTTCTTGTCGAGGATGTATTTGTTATACACAATGACGGTAAAGGAGAGGAAGATCCAGATTGCGACATAGGTGTAGGAGAGGAGGATCTTCTTCAGAACGCTGTCGCTTAGAGATCCGCCCTTGCCCATTTTGTCCGGAGATGGACGGGGGGTGATTGGATTTGAGGTTTGAGGAAGAAAGTTCTGAACTTTGTTTGTTTTCTGGGGAGAAAAGAGGGCAGGAGCGAGCAGGAAGAGGGTTTTCTTTCTCCTGATAGAGAGAGAAACCGGGGGGGTTAATGTAGAGGAGAGTTGGACTTCGAGTGCACGAGTCTCTCGATTTGATTTCTCTTTTATGGGCTTGGGCTTGTTTGATTTAATTTTCCATAAGACCAGATTTGCATATATGTATTCAAAAGTCAACGTCGCAGTCCTTTTACAATAAATATATTCCTCTAATCAATATCATCCTTCCGTAGAGAATAGAGATAAAAGAGGATCTGAAGGGTATTTCAAATTGCCATTCCGTTACTTGCACCGGCTCCACCTGAGAGTTTGTACCGTTTAGACAAGAGGCGGGGACTATAACATCAATTACAGTATGATGCTCTTTGTTCCACCTCATAACTGTTTTTTTGTTCCAAATGAATTTACTGCCCAGTCTTTTTGTCTTTCCTAAAGGATTTTGGGGAAATTAGAGAATCTAATAAAAATAAATATATATTCATACATTTGGGAATTGGGAATTGGGAAGGGTTTTATTTTTTAGAATGAGATTTCACTTGTGGGACTGAGGGTCACGTGGGGAAGCTATTGCCTAGGTGTCCAACTCACATTTTAACTAAACGTGAGGAGTGCTCGACGGGGTGAGTGTCATGACTCATGAGTGAACCCGACGCCCACCTTTTCCGCGAAAACGGCACCCTCCTCGACCCCGATCCGCCTAGCTCGCTGTTTGTCTTTCTCCACTAAAACGTTTCCTGTAAGAATTGAGATCTCAAAATCATTTGATTTAGCTTTTCTAGAAATTAAAGTTATAGTTTCTCTGATCATAATATGTACGATGCTATTTTTCTTATTAGTATCAACTTGAATTGCAACCTCATCATTTCGAAAGAAGTCAATTGTGCTCTTTTCGTTGAAAGTCACCTTTTCATTTTGCTAAATAGCTTGAAACACGTGTTTGTGTCGGAATGACAAAATATTTTTAAGATGTCCTTTTTTTTTTTTTGGGTGACAAACACATTAAAGTAATATAATTCTTTAGTCATGAAAATTTGACAGGATTATGAAATATTAATGTAGGGACGTCAAAAACGGCCTAGCCGTCTCGATTGGCCCAATTTTGACCCAAGTTGATCGGGTCACGAGCTAAGGTTGGCTGATCATGGTCGGCTCGCAGTCTGCCTATTACTTCAAAAACGACATCGTTTTGTCAAAAATGACATTATTTTTAACAGTTTTCATTAAAAAAAATATGGGGGCTCGGGTTGCCTCAGCTCACCCATGACCCGGCCCAATCTATTGACATTTCTATATAAAAAAGGTAGATGTCAAATATTATATGTCTTAAGCTGCTAATTATTCTCATAACAGTTCCAATATATTTTAGACATAGCTTCCTTAAATTCATGGTAGATACAAAAAAGTTAGTGTTTCAAATTCATAACTAAAAAACATTGATATATTGATGATTTATTTCCTAGCCAAACCTCTTAAAACCATCTTGTTAAATCACACATATGACAAATGTTAGCAAAAACTTATGATGGTTATGAAAGAAGTTGTTCAACTAATAATAGACTTCTTCATATGCTTTGGAACCTAATAAAAAAAGGGGGGAAATAGATAAAATAGGAAGTAATACAAGTAAGTTCATTCATAAATCATCTCCCATAGCTTTCCCCACCTTTTGTGGATGTACAAATCTTCTAAATCATCTCCCATAGCATTCCAATACAATAGAAGAGGATAACATATGTTGGAGCTTAAATTCATTTTGTATCTTTTCCAATAAGTCTTGCTATCACTCATTTCTAATAGATCATCGGTAGTTCTGTGGTTATCGGTAGTTCTGTGGTTCTCTCTTTTATGTCATAATACCATCTGTCCTAAAGCAACCTTCATTACTTGACTTGCTTTAAAAAACATACTCCTGACTACAAATCACTGGAACGACAGAGTTGTTGACTTATGTGTTCTTTGTAACTTGGCTTGACTTATGTGTTCTTTGTAACTTGGCTTTGGAGGATCGAAATCATCTATTTTTCCAATGTTATTATTCAAAAGCCATCTGGAGTAGTGATTTGCACCTGTTGTCATCGCCTTGTGACTGATATGATTGGGATTATGTTTTGGCATGGATCATTAGCAAATCAAAAAAAGGAGCTCCAAATGTTACTCTTTTCTCTACTGCATTCTCACTGGCTATATACAACATATGGAAAGAACGAAACAACCAGAAATTCACTGACAAAAAAGAAGAGAAATACAACTTAGCTGATAGACTCATCAATCAAATAAGAGAGTGTCTTTTTGCCAAAGATGTTCACAAGCTCCTAACCATGGATGTTAAGAGTCCTTAGAAACTTTAACATATAATGCTTCCCAAATTGTTCTTCTAGCCTTTTGAACTCATCTTCTTTAGCTCCTGTCTTAAATTAGAGTAGTACAGTATTTATCTAAGAACTCTTTTGTAAAGTTGTAATTAGTTCCATCTATAGTAATATATCATTCATTTACGCAAAAAAAAATCATTTATAAAGTAAACTCATAAATACTTAACATTCTAAGAAGATTATATAAATCAAACTTATAAGCACTATAGCATAGAACTTTTTGTACATCAAAGTTAGTAAAGTAGTATTAATAAATGAGTAGACAATAAAGAAAAATTACCTAGGGATATTGCAACTATAACAATAATAACAAGCAATGCATAGATTATAAGAGGCCTTACTTTTAAACTTTGGTTACATTTTTTATACATTACACTTACAAAGATAACAACAAACTCATTTGGGAGTGTTTGATGTGTAAGCTGGATGTTTTTGTTGTGTCAACCTAGACTCTGAAAGTAAATGAAATTTGTTTTCATTCAATCATATTAGGATTATAGCATATACCTCATGTTTCGAAACTCAAAACTAAAAAAGGGTCTATTTTTAACAAAATTGTCATCATAAACTAAATTAAATTTAATGTATTTTTAACAATTATAAATAGTTTGCAATACTTTTTATTCTTATTACTTTTGTCAACTTATCACTAGCTATGTTATCAGAAGTACAGTTTCTAATGTCAATATGGTACACAAATTTGAAAGGAAGTTAAATTCTTTTTCACTAAATACCAAAATGGCATATGCTATCGCAAATGGGTATCAGTAAGAATGACCACTAGTAGCACAAGGATAGAAGAAAAGAGGTCATGAGAGAAAAATCAAGTTTGGGTGACTTGAAATTCATTAGAACAATGGTAAAATCGGAAAATTTATCACTAAGTGCCTTCAGTGACAACATATTGTAATTCCTCCTCAGACATATGAAAAATAATAAGATAAGATCTAAACTTGTACTAACTTCTTTCTAAAACCTCTGAATTTTATGAAGAACCAATAAAGTTTTATTTTTCATTTTATTATCCATTGGATTTCTTTAATTCTTATTGGTGTTGGAAGGAAAGGAGATGAGAAAATATAGGAGGAATTGTGGGTTTAAATAATGATGAGAGATATGATATAGATGGATCTTATTAGAAATTGAGATGTGGTAGTAGGAGTTGAATAAGGACATTAGAGAATCATATTTTCTTCTTCTTCTTTGATTATCATAAATTTTGAAAGCTACCAAACAAAGGAGTTAAAAAAAGAAATAAAAATTTGAGAGAAGATAATGGAAAACTAGATAAGAGAAAAAGGAAAGGTGAAAGTAAGAATTTAAAGAAGAAGAGTTTTTATGATATTTTAGCTAGCTCCAAATGTAGCTTATCTAGAATTGCCCTAACAATTTGATTAGATGGATCCTACTAACCATATGGCCTCTTATAGCCAACACTCTGCGTACATGTCTTTTGTTAAATAGTTGAAACAAGCTATGCATGTTAAGAGTGCATAAAGGCTTAAACAACTTTGACAAAAGTAATAGCATAATTAGAATTATGATTTATGAAGGACCTACCTAATGGATGTTAAGGTTGGGTATTAAATTTCCTATAAAGAACTACCCTTATTGCAATAGGAACGGGTTGTTGTAGTGTAACCATCTTAATTTCTAATTAAAGTTTGCAAAGTAAACATGATATCCTGTCTTAGCCATTGCTACTAAAAAAAGAGGTAATCCATCAAACTTAGATACTTCCTAAAATGTCTATATGTAAAATGTAATTGAAACTAGCTTTGGATCCCCTTAGTTATCTAAGTGGAACTTCACTAAAAGGTGGGGAAGAAAGATGTCCAATTTCTTTGTTTTTTCATGTTGGTTTTGTTTGTTTATCAACTAGCTTTTAAAGGAATTGACTACTTTCTACTTAATGACCTAAGATAGAGTCGAGAGTAGGAAAAGCATTAACATAGTTTAAAATAACTAAAAGTTTATTGCATTTTTTAATTTTTAAAATCCAAAAATAGTAACTAATTAAAACCAAATGTCTTTTAGAGATTGGTTTTATTTTTTCAATTACAACATAAAATTAAAAAAATAAAACACTAAACAATAATGGTATGGGCACCATTTTACATCGGCCGAAAAATGGTACTCAAACTATCGATACCATATCAGCCTGAGATATCGGTTGGTACTGAGTGGTACCAGCTTATACCCAAAATACTAGTATTTATTTGAAGCGAATCTCAAATTTTAGAAACTTGTGGACTAAATAAAAAAAATCAAACCTAACTACTAAACCTAGTTGTTTTCCTCCTTTTAGTATATCTCATTTTCTCCACCAAGCAAGTTGCCCTCACTCTCTTCTTGGTCTCTCCTTCATCGTTCATCTAGCTGCCCTCCACTGTTGGCAAAAAGGTTCTTCATTTAGTCTCTCCTTCATTAGTTGCTCTCCACCTCCTCAGGCTCGCACTCAATGCCAACAACTTTGGCCTCGATTGTAGCGCCCCAAATTAGGGGTTAGAATATTAAAGGAAGTTAGTACGAATTATGTTTGTTATGTTTATTATTTTCTT
>JANZLC010000008.1:16889609-16904936 GCA_026413385.1 Erythroxylum gracilipes | reverse complement strand
AACACATTCTACAACTTTCATGAAGCACTTAAAAGCAATTTCAACCTCTAAATGGGTCAAAATCTCAATCAAAGTTTTTTCCCAATACATTTTCAGACTATTCTTATCCTAAAACAACATTCTATGCTCAACTTCCATCCAAAAATTGAAATTCTTAGAAACTGGATTACAACTTTATTTCTTCATAAAACTTGTATCTCTATGTCTCTACTTTACAAAGAATCAAAAATCACCTCATTTAGACATCTATATAAAAAGTTATGCCCAAAATACCACAACATGTCAGTGCTGGAAAACTGGAGCTCGCTGCGACGAGAATGCTGAAGCACGTCGCGACGTGTGCACAAGCGCGCCGCAACGTGCGCAACCAGAAATCTCCCAAAACCTGATTTTTCCAACATTCTTCATCCTAACTCAACTTCTATCACTTCCATGCCAAGTCCACAATCACAAATGATTTTAATGAACTACAAAACCATGATATAAAACATGTTTCTTACCTATTTAAGCTTCCAATTCTTCAAATCTTCAAAACTACCACAAATCTCTAACTCCCTCCAACACATACGACCATTATCATCTTGAGGGAGAATATGCTAGGTTTTTAGAAACAAGATGAAGAGATAGCAAAGATCTTGAAGTGGCTAGTGTTGAAAATTAACAAAACTTACGTTATGAGTGAGGGTTGTCAAGGTCGTGAATGGAGAAAGAAAAGAAGAAGATGATAGTTAGTAATAAATTGAAAGATAGCCTTGCAAGATGAAAATATCGTGGGTTTAAAACATAGTAACTAAATGCTTAGTGAGTGTCATGACACATGTCATGACACTTACCACAAAAGAATTAAATTAACATCTTTTAATTAAGAAACTTAATAATATTTAATCTCTAGTTCATTTGTCACCCAATTTTTAATCCAATTGTCACCCAATTTTCAATGGCTCTAATTAATAAATCCTAAAATCATGTATCTAAATTGCCATTGCCATTGGACAGTAATTTCTACTACCGGTAAACATTTATTCTGCCCCTTGGTATTTTTTCTAGTCCAAAAATTACCTCGAAATTTCCAGAAAAATTTCTAAAAATTCTAAAACCTCAAAGACCCTCTCCAACTCAGTTTTTATACACATAAGTCACGTTTTTCATAACAACCACATTTATTCACAACTATACCGGGAAATGTCATGAATGCATGTACAGTCATTTACATGTGCAAAATTCACTATCCACGTGTATGTGTATGCTGTATTATGCATGAACATGTAAGGGTGTTTCTACGCACTCGAAAACCATTCCACATGACTATTTTACCCTTCCCATCGGTGATGGGATGCTACATCTTTGGTGTATTTAATTTGGGTAAGTAGGAATCCAGTAGGAGTGGGTTTTGCCTCCATACCAAGAAAGTAATGAAGAGGGCCGAGATCTTTGATGAAAAATTCAGTGTTTAAGTCATGAATGAGATTCATGATGAAAGAAGGTGAAGAGACAGTAATTAAGATATCATCAACATAGACTAGAAGAAATGTGATATGGGAAGAGGTGGTATGAACAAATAGGGAAGTGTCTGATTTGGTAGAGATGAACTTGAGATCAAGTAGTTTTTGGCTTGGTAGATGAAACCAAGCTCGCGAAGCCTGCTTTAGACCATAGAGGGCTTTTTTAAGATGACCAACATGAGAAGGCTTATGAGGGTCAATAAATCTAGGAGGTTGAGCATGTAAACCGTTCTTGCAGGTTTATGTTAAGAAAGGCATTTGTGACATCAAGTTGACGAATGGACCAAATTTTAGACAAAGCAATAGTGATGATGAGGCGGATTGTAGTGGGTTTGGCTATAGGACTAAAAGTATCTGTGTAGTCTATACCAGGAGTCTGATGATAGCCTTTGGCAACTAAACAGGCTTTATATTGATCTAGAGTACCATCAGAATTTCTTTTTGTTTGAAAAACCCATTTACATCCAACAATATTGGCATTGGGTGGTGAGGGAACAAGAGTCTAGGTATGATTACGATGTAGAGCAGTGAACTCATCAAGCATAGCTTTGCGCCAGTATAGGTATTTGTTGGCTTGAGTGAAGGAGGTAGGATCGAGGTCATGTGAGGTCTATGTATAGGTAGAATAAATGACATAATTAGACAGGATTTGAGGAACACGAATGTTATCACTTGTGCGAGTAATCATTTGATGTTGAGGTAATGGGGAAGGGGGTGAAGGGGTTGATGTGGTCTTAAGTGGGGAAGGAATGGGTGTTACTGATAGAGGTGGAGAGATGGTAGAGATAGATGGTGTGTTAGGGGTGAGGGGAGGGAGAGTGGCATATGGAAAAACATTTTCAAGAAAACGGGCATGTTGAGAGATGTAAAGTTTGGAGGTGTTAGGATCAATGCAACGATATCCTTTGTATTGTTTCAAATACCCAATAAAGACACATTTTGTAGATTTTGGGATAAGTTTTTCAATACAAGTTCCCAAGGAAAGGAAAACAAGCGCAACCAAAGACACGAAGGTGAGACAGATCAGGTGGATGGAAAAAAAGAATTTCATAAGGGGATTTCTGATGAATGATAGGTGTTGGGAATAGATTAATGAGATATGTAGCTATAGAGAATGCATCAAACCATAAGGATTTAGGTAGAGAGGCATGCAGGATAAGAGTAAGGCTAGTTTTAGTGATGTGACGATTTTTTCGCTCAGCAAGGCCATTTTGTTGTGGAGTATGAGGATACGAAATACGGTAAGAGATGCCATGTGTGGTGAGGTAAGTGGCAAAGGGGACTTTGATGAGTTCAAGAGCTCCATCACACTGGAAGTGTTTAATGGTAGTGGAAAAGAGATTTTCAGTAGTGGTTTTAAAGTTTTGAAATTGATAAAGAGCTTGATTTTTGTGAGTTAAAGGAAAAATCCAAGTATAACGACTGAAGTCATCAATAAAAATTATGAATTAGTGATAACCAGAAAGAGAAATGGATGGTGATAGTCCCCAAATATCACAATGAATAATTTGTAGTGGTATGGTAGAGACACGAGATGATAAAGGAAATGGAAGACAAGTACTTTTTCCTAATAAACAAGAAGTACAATTATTCATTACATTTGATGGTAATTTAAAAGGAAGAGATAACCTAGAAAGTTTGGCAGAACAGGGATGACCCAGACGTTGATGCCATAAAGTGAGCGAAGTGGACATGGCTTAGAGAGCAATCAGATTATTAAAGTGGTGTGAGATTTTGATAGGATAGAGATTATTATGGATGGATCCCATAAATAGTGGAATCTTGGTTTTGAGATCCTTCATAATATAACCAAATGGATTAAATTCAATAAGACAAGAGTTATCTTTCATGAACTTAGCAACAAAGAGTAGATTTGTAGTAAGATTTAGGACAATTAAAATATTGTTAAGGTGAAGGGAACAATTTTTTGTGGAGAAAGTAACATTACTAGTAGAGGAAATAGGAAGAGTTTGTCCATTACCGACAATCACTTGAGTTGGACTGTTGTATGGTATTTCAGATTTGACAAGATGAGAATTCGGTGTTATATGATTGGTGGCACCAATGTTTGGAAGCCATTCAGTGACAGTGTTGGAGGAAGGATATTGAATATTTAATGCGGTGAAAGCAGTGGAAAGATTGGTAGGGTCAAGTGGAGGGTAGATTGGACAATTTCGAGATTTAGAATATTTGAACTGACAGTTAGCTACAATATATCCCCATTTCCAGCAAATCTAACATTAGGTAGGAGGTTTATTTGGGTAATTGGGCTGCTAGGATAAATGATTGGGCTAGGTCTGGTTTGAGTTAATGTAATGGGCTTGAAAGTAAGGGTTATAGGTGTATGGGCCTATAGGCTTGAAGGTGGTGTTGTTGTTGTGGGCGGGCCTACTGGAGCTGGAGAAAGACATGTGGCGCGGCCCATGATTCGTCTGCCGCTGTCCAAGGAGCCCATTAGGGTTGAAGGATGAAGAAAATGAGCCCCTTCGTCCTCGAGTTCCTTTACTGCCGCCGAGTCCACTGGGTGGTTAAGAACCTATAAAAGAAACAACAAAAGCAAGATCTCGTGGAATAGAAGTGTGAAAGGACAAAAGTCGTTGCTTGTGGAAAAGAATTTTGGCTCGAAGGTCACCAAATGAGACGAGCGATTCGCGATGCTCAATCGTTGTGATGAATGATTCGTAGTCCAGAGTTAAACCATTAAGAGTGAAGAGGACAAGGTCTTTGATCGAGATTGAATCGCCAATAACAACAAGTTAATCAGCAGTGTTGAAGACCATGGCAAGGAAATCAGTGATCGAGAGGTCCCCTTTTTTTAGGGTATGAAGCTTGCGTCAGAGTATAGAGCGTTGGGAACTGGACTGCTACAAAAAATGACATTCAAGAGCTAGCCAAAGATCATGAGCAGTAGTGCATCCAATAGCAAGTCTTGCGGTGGAGCTGGACAAGGAGGTGGTGAGGAAGCAATATACCAGTTGATCAATTTTTTTCCACTTGATGTATTCGGGAGACACATCATCTAAAGTTGCAGAGGGTGGGAGGATATTGCCATTAACGTATCCAATAAGGTCAGAGGTAATCAGAATAATTTGAATTTGATTGTGCCAAATGAGATAATTGGATGAGTTTAATTGTGTGGTTAAGAAATTTGTGATTTGGTTGAATGGTAGAGTGGGAGAGGTGAGGTCGGCCATTGCGATTATTGTGATAGGGGTTTATTGAATCTACTCTGTTTGTGAGAAGGTAAGGTGTTTGATGAAATGACTGTGTCTATGGTTCATGTTGACTGTAGGATTATGGGCGAGTGTGGCTGAACAGAATGAAGTGTTTGCGGTTGAATGATGCGACTAATGTTTCAGCTCTGATACCATGAAAGAATAGAAGAACAAAAATGCAATTGGTATGTAATCAATTTGTATTTCTTGTATATTTTTCTGAATAGCTTTACATGTATTTGTACATATTTTTGGTATCTGATAATAACTAATAAGATATTGAAGATCATATGAGATACACAAGATAAAATCAAATGAGATACTAAATAAATACATATAAAGAGGAAATATTTATGAGATTGCATGAAGATCTGCACATATTTATCGCAAACCCTATTGGTAAAAGGAAAATACTTTTCAAATCTTTGAAATTTCAATGCCTATCTACCAAGCTTCCAAAATTCTGTTGTCAAGCCCTTGATTGTTGGGACCAAACCATTATCCTAGAGAAAGTCGCATTCAGTTATTGAATTTGGAATGTTCGACGACTCAAGGAACGCCCTGCTTTTGTAATTTTCTATTAACTACAAGTTAATGAGAAATTATTACTTAAAAATTGGTTCATATATGATACAAGTGTGAGGAATTGATGTAACAACATTAAGTGACACTTCTCACTGATTATGTGGGAACAATTCACTTCTTGGAACCACTTTTCTAAAGAGAAACAAAATTTGACAATTTTAATGGGAAAATTTTTTGTTAAAATTTGAAAGACATATTATACGAAACATAAAACCATGCATGAGGATTATGAATTAATGGGTGAAGGGATAAGCCACCTAACATTAAAGCCTAAGTTGACTATGGACCACAAAAACTTGGTTTATATCTAACTTGGACTAAACCAGGCAAAGTGGAAGCATACCATAATTGACTATGAAATAATATTTAGAGTGTGGCTTAGGAGCAACTAATTTGAAATCTCTAACTTTCATATTGGTCTGCACTACACTAGTTAACTGCATCCCTATTAATATTTTGTTGGATTAAAGGAAAAAAAACCTCTCATTTAATTCCCAATATTAGATGATGATATTATACCAAACCTTAATTACAATGAGTTGTAAAACTAAAGTCAAATCTACTTTTTCTTTTGACACATAAATGTACTTCTTTTTTTTGAAGAACCTGTCGTCTTTAGTTTTAATATAATATAATTATAATGAAAAAAATAATTCCATTAAAAATAATAATTAGTATTAAGCAAGTGGTACGAATTATCAATAAGCCCTCTCTTTTGTATGTACTTATTAATTAGTACAAAGAAATGGATGCCAGACCATACTGACCGGTACCAACTGATATGTGTCGTAATTGTCGAAGGCCTAAGGTAACGATCGATATTCGAAGTATTGGTGAATACAGTCCTAATTTATAATATATGAAAACTATAGAACTAAAATGAAAAGAAATTCTTCTGCTATCTAGTATTTGCTCTCCTTTTCACTTCGACTCTTCATTCCTCAGTTCTTCAAATAGCGTCATTTGTATCCATCTTCAGTCTTCAGAGTGTTATCATCGTGCATTTATTCACTTGCTTTACTTCTTTGTTGTGTTCACAACTTTGTTAGTTCACCTCCTTCATGGACTTGTCTATGTGCTGCTCTCGGTTAGGAACTTGGGATACAAAATTTGTGTGTTGTACATAGTATGCTTTGGAGAGTTTGTGACACTAGAGTAGTGTATTATGCTTGTGGTGGCGTGGTCTCAAGTTTGGTGCGTGTAAGTAAGTTGTAGCTTTATGTAGTTGTGTTGTGCCCAATGGGTGGTGTGGCTTGGCTTATGGAATACAAATTGTGTTTATGAGGGTATACTACTAATGTTGGTGTGTATGGGTTTGGTTTGGCCTAGTGCACATGGGTTGACATAGTTGTGTTGGTCTGGTGTGCGTGGTTGGTGTTGGTGAGTGTGGTCTACTTTGGTGCGTGTGAGTGGACGTGGTTGTCTTGGTATAGTGCGTGTGGTTGGTGTTGGTGTGTGTGGTCTAGTCTGGTAGTGGTGCGTTTGGTTGGTGACTAGTGTGGCCTTATACGTGTGATTAGTCTAGTGTGGCCTTGTGCATGTGGCTAGTGTGGTATGGTTTTGTGTGGTCTGGTCAGTTGGTTTCAATATGTAGGGTTGATTAATTAGAATTAATGGAAGGATTGTTAAGTTTTGAATTTTTATTAGATAAAGTTTTTGTGTTTTCTCATTTCTGTTTTAAGATTGAATAATTTCAATTAAGAGAATTGAATCAATTGATTGAAGCTTAGAAAATTTATCAATCACAGTTTGCAAATCACAATCTTTTTCTTTTATTTTTCTCGCTTTAAAACATTAATAATTAATCTTTTTATTACTAATTTTGATTATATGTACTTTGGAATGGATAATATATTAATAATTAATCATTCTTATTATTAATTAAATATAAGGTAACTTACTTTTTTGTAATTATATTAAACATTAGGTAATTTAATTTTTATAATTATATTAAACCTAAATTAACTTAATTTTTTCATAATTACATTAAATGGTTTCTAAGATTTGTTATAAGTATACTCAATTCATTAGTCTAACAATTAAACAAATCTCCATGTTCATAATGTGAAATTACAAATACTTAAGCAAATCTTAATATTCACGTCTTGTCAGTATTGGTAAATAGGAAGGTATATTTAAATCACAACTTTTGTTTTATTTAATGTTATGAATTTATTTTGGGAAAACCTTTATTATTACCATGAAGTCATCTACATTTGTAGCTTTTTGTGATGCTTAAAGATATTTTATTATGGAGTTATCTATTTTATGTCTTTAGAGACATAAGTCATGCTATGAATGATATTTATTTAAGTTTATTGACTATTGAGTGTGAATAGTTTAGATTTTGGAATAATTCATTTGACTTTTTAATATATCTATTTCATGTTCAAATTATTTCATCTACATTATTAATTTAATTTTGACATATGCCTTTATTTATTTTATAGATAAATGGAGGAAAGTTCAAGTACTCCTGATAATTCAGAAGCTTCAAGTTTAGGAAGATTTGATGATCCAACTTGGGTTCATGCTAGATTGGTTCTTAGAATGGAGAATCATATCATTTGTTTATATTGCAATAAATATTTAAAAGTTAGGGAAATCACCAAATTAAATAAGCATTGTCTAGGATCAAAGTTGAAGTGGAGCCTTGAAAGAAAGTGAGTAATGATGTGGAATGAAAAATAAAGACTTTGCTTAAAGAATATCAGCATGAGAAAGATAAAAGACAAAGATTAAACTAGGAAATTGGTAGTGGAAGTTCTTTTATTGGTGATCAAGATGATATTGGAGATGTTGAAGATGATAGTATTATACCCAATAAGAAAGAAATGTTGCACATGATGTTAGGAAAACAAAAAGACAAGTGTCTAATTTTTTTGCACCATGAACAACTCATAGAGCTTAGCCTTTAATCCGTAATGTCTTACAATCAGAGAAATGGCTCGTAATATCGATATTGCAATGGCTAGATGGTGGTATGACTTAGTTATAACATCCAATGCTGCCCAATCTTATTATTATCAACCTATGGAGGATGTTATTACCTCTTAAGATCAAGGATACAAAGCTCTTTCAGTTGATGACTACAAAGGTAAACTTCTAAGCATCTCTGTTTATGAAAAAAAAATTATTTGGATGAAAGAAGAATGACTTGGGTTACTTATGAGTGTTTAATCATATGTGATGGTTAGAAAAATAGAAGAGATGAGTCTATTATCAATTTTTTAGTTTATTTTACAAAGGGGACAATTTTTTTCTAACTCTATTAATGCATCTAGCCTTGTTATGATTATGGATACTCTATTTCATATATTTGATGAAGTTGTGAATGAATTTAGGGAAGAAAATATTGTTCAGTTTATTACAGATAATGATTCTGCTTATAAAACAGTTAGAAGAAGATTGCAAAGCAAGTATAGTTATTGTCATTTTTTTAGGATTCCTTATACTGTATATTGCATGGACTTAATGTTAGAAAATATAGGGGATACTAGGTATTTTCCTATTATTGATGAGACTGTGCAAAAACCAAAAAAAGTTACTAAGTTTATCTACAATCGTGCATAGATCTTGAATCTAATAAGAAAGGATTTCATCAATGGTAGGAATTTATGTTGTCCTGCTATTATAATATTTTCAACTAATTTTATATCATTTTAGTGTTTTATCTTGATGAAGGAGTTGAGGTAAATGTTTACAAGTAATATTAGGTTATATCTTAGCATGTTAGGTCTAATAATGGATTAGAGGTTTCTAGAATTATTCTTGAAGATAATGAATTTTGGTCCTAATATTAATTTGTCATTCAAGTTTGTGAGCATTTACTAATGATACTCTGTTTGACTGATAGTGATAAGAAGGCAATAATGAGTTATTTTTATAATGTCATGGAGAGGGTAAAGGAAGCAATTAAGGCCAATATGAAAATTAGGTATTCTCTATATACACCTTATCTTACAATCATTAATAAGAGATGGAAAAGGTAACTTTACTCTCAATTATTTGCAGCTAGGATGTTTTTGAATCCTAGTGTCTATTTCAGACCACAAAGTTTTAGAAATAAAGCTAAGTTAATAGGAGAATGCTATTAACTATTACAACAATTGTTGCCCATAAGATGATACAAGATCTCCTAAGCTCACAAATGAAGTTTTAAAAGGAACCTTTTGGTATTTTAAGATGTCAATTGTTATTCGTCAAAGAGACAAACATACTATATATATATATACTTTTGTTACTTGTTAAAAATTAATCATCACTTTATTATATATATATATATACACTTTTGTTACTTATTAAAAATTAATCATCACTTTATTTTGTTTATAATGTTGCTTTTGTTGTCTTATAGTTACTTGGTGGTACCAATTTGGAAGTTGGTGTTTCCAGAATTGCAAAGGTTTGTAATTCGAATTTTGAGTCAAGATATGAATGCAATAGGGTATGAAAATAACTGGAGCATATTTGAATCTATCCATTCTAAGAAAAGGAATAGATTGGAGATAAAAGAATGAATGACTTGATCTTTGTTTAATACAATTTAAAGCTTCAAGAAAGCTATGTTATTATCATTATTAAGTTGGATATAATTTCTTGTAATTTCTTAATAATTTTATTTTATTTGTTTACCAGGACTCATAATAAAATAAGTAGTTTTGTAGATCCAATTTGCCTTGACCATATCGATTTTTTGGTATGTTGAGTTTCTAAAGAACCATGTTTGTTAGATGAGAGTGACTTGGAAGATAGTATTGGATTAGAAAGTATTAACATGTTATTTGGTGCAATGAATTTGAATGATGGTGAAGATAAGACTCTTCTCAATGATGAAAATATTTTACCAAATGAGAATTAAGGTCAATACGATTTGAACAGGTATTCGAATAAATGAAGTTTCAAGTTTTTATTTTTCCTCTTCTTTTAATTTCACTTATATTTGATGTATAAGTTAAATTCCATATATGCAATGTAAATATAATTGTAAATGTTTTTATTTCAAGTTTCACTTTTAGTTGATTGTTTCCTCAACGTAAACTTTTGTTGTAAATTGTAACAATTAAAGGGTCATGGATATTTATTTTTATTTTTATTTGATCTTTGATGTAATTATTTTTTTTGAAAAATAATGAATATATTAATGCCATGAAAGGCAGAACAAAGAGTATTCACAATGCATACAAGAACATCTTTAAAAAATGAAGTCAAGTGATACAAGAGAAAAGTCAAAACTAGGTTTATATGTAAGACACTAGTAATCTTGGTTAGTACAAAGGAAAGTTAGTTGATTTTCCAGTTGATGAGTTGTTGTTGTCTGAATGAGAATTTCTCCTTATAAATGAAGATGTGTGTTCTAATTATGCCATGAATAGCTTGTAGCAAACTTTCCTAGGTGTTGACATTGTTATTAAATATCCTTTGGTTTCTTTCATTCCATATTCTAGACACTAGGTAGGTGAAAGCTAACCTGAAAATCCGTAATGCTACATCAAAGACCAAATTGCCTATAATGGACAAGTTTTATGAGAAAAATTGTATGTTGAACTCATTTGGCCCTGGAGCTTTATTAGGGGTCAAAGATTTTAAGACATTCACAACTTCAGGTCTATTAACAGGAGATGCCAAAGCCCCTACCTTCTGAGTATATACTTTTTGTTGAACTATTTCCTTAATAAATTCCATAAAGGAGTAGGCAGAAGAAGTAGAGCCTAAAAAAGATTGGAAATAGCAAGTAGCTTCATTAATGAATTGGCTTTAAGTTTGGAGGAAGGATCCATTGCTTTCAAGAGCAACGATTTTGTTTGAGGCTTTCCTAGAAGAGAAAGATCTGTGGAAGAAGGTTGTATTTTTGTCACCATCTTTAATCTACTTAGTTTTAGATATTTGTTTCAATAAGGAATAGTCAAACTTAACAGCTTTTGAATAATTATTTAAAGCAATATTTTTTGCCTCTTGAAGCCTTGGGCAAGTAGAGTTGTTGTACAAATTGTATTGAGTTGTATTAAGAGTAACTTTGGTTAGGTTTAACAAGTAATGGACATTCCCCACATTTGCCTTGTCAAAGATTTTGACTTCATCTTTGATGCTTTTGATTTTCATAGAAAATTGGAATCATTTGGAACCAAAGAAGTGAGTAGTTAAGCCTCTTCTCATAACATCTTGCAGACTAGAAATGGAAGTGAGGAAGTTATTGAATCGAAAAGGATCCTTGGGAGGAGTAAGGTCTAGTTCAAACTTAACAACCATCGTAGAGTGATCAAAGATGCTTGTATTGGGGAAAAATACACCAAAGTTGGGAAAGCGTTGTAACCAAAGCAAGTTGGATAAGCCTCCATCAATTTTTTTTCTTAAGAAAGTCTCATTACTATGCTTATTACTCCAAGTGAAGAAATACACTAGCCAAGCAGTTCTTTAGATTATTAAAAAGAGGCCTATTGGAATAATGACTTCATCTTTGATGCTTTTGATTTTCATAGAAAATTGGAATCGTTGGGAACCAAAGAAGTGAGTAGCTAAGCCTCTTCTCATAACATCTTGAAGACTAGAAATGGAAGTGAGGAAGATATTGAATCAAAAAGGATACTTGGGAGGAGTAAGGTCTAGTTCAAACTTAACAACCACCGGAGATTAATCAAAGATGCTTATATTGGGGAAAAATACACCAAAGTTAGGAAAGTGTTGTAACCAAAGCAAGTTGGATAAGCCTCCATCAAATTTTTTTTCTTAAGAAAGTCTCATTACTATGCTTATTACTCCAAGTGAAGAAATACTTTAGCCAAGTTCTTTAGCTTCATCTTGACTAATGATAGAATTGAAATCACCTACCAAAAGCCAAGGTGAGCTGATACTATGTGCTAGCTCTTTCAACTTGCTCCATAAGGAAAGTCTTTCAAAACCATAATTAAGAGCATAAATAATAGAAATATCTAGGACCTTATAGAGATGTTTAGAAAATACTTATAAGTGGATCAAATGGTCAGTAACGGTGGAGCTCATTATTTTAGCCTTATCATTATTTTAGATTACTAAAATCCTTCCACTAAGGTGATAATCCTGATTGGAAATTAACCCCCAACTGTTAGGCTTGTTCATCATGGTTTCCAAAATACTCATTAAGGAGGGCTTGTTTTTAGTAATAAAGTCTCTGATCACTTACTTTTTTGTAGGGTAATTCAAACCCCAAATGATCCATATGTTGACTAACATTAGGAAATAGAAGAAGATGTGCTCTTCTTCCTTCCAGACTTCCTTCTTGATACAATTTAAAGTCAACTTTAAGACTAGGTATTTGAGTTATGATTATGATTGCAAGTGTAGGGGTTTCACTGGCTTTTCCCTCTACAATAGGAGTAATATCTACAATTGTGCTTACTACATGATTACTAGTATTTATGGTGTGATCAACACCTTCTATATTCTATTTATCAGTGGCTGTCAAGGTATGAGGATTCTCACTTGAGTCATCAATAGAAGAAGTTGAGCTTCTCCCATCAGTTCTTTAAAACTACCTGTTTTAAACACTCTACCAGTTGGTTGCCAAGTTTTTATTGATTCAATAGTAAGAGGTTTCTATGTATATGTGATCTTCACTTTATCTTTAATAAGCTCAAGGTTGTCATCAAACTTCATGATTGAAATCTCCTCAGGAAGTTCAGCATAAGCATCGACAACCACATATATTCTAGTAAAGTTAATCCTTTCTGTTTCTACAGTGGCTTGATCAATGCATATAGTATTCTTCTAATTGAGCTAACTAGATGGCTTAATACTTTAGCGGTCCAATACTCAAGAGGTATGTCACATATGCAAAGCCATATAGGTTTGTTAGTCTACCTGATTTCTTCAAGTTTAACACCCAATCTTCATGCTTATATGAGAAATGGTTTATTATAAACGTGTCAGGAGCTAGATTTTATAACTGCATCCACTGCCTCAAGAGAGTTAAACTTGAATAAGAAAATATCCTGATTGTTAAGCATGACATCAAGAAGTCCAAAGGTCTTCTAGTTGCTAGCAATCTATGTTGTCATTACAGGAAATGGAACTTTTTTTTATCAAAAATGAAACTAACCAGAGTGGATTTCCATCTATAAGCTCCAACATGTATAATGGAGATGTGGGGAGAGACTATTAGGTGGTCCAAAGTAGTGCTGGGAGGGAAAATAAGAGAGCTTAGCTTTTGGATTCAAATTACCTACAATTTGAACCCACGAAGGCTTGCATTAAAAACTGCTGGAAGGAACAATGTTGGTGGAAGTAGGAAGGAGATCATGAGTAGTTGAAATAGTAGGGGAAGGTCGTGAAGGAGATTTGAGTGTGCAAGTGAAGTTGAAGCTTAACGAGAATGGAAAAGGAAGGAGGATGTTGATTGAGGAAGAAGGAGATTCACCTAATGAAAAAGAAACATGAAGAATAAGACAACTTAGGTAAGGGGTGTAGGAGTCGGAAAAGAGGGAGAAGAAGGAGGTCAAATTCCAAAAGGAATGCCATGGCGTTGGAAAGTCGAGGCATGGATGAGGCTTACTGCTGTGGCTGCCAAAACCTTAACTACCTTACCACTTTGTTGAAGTCGAGGCACTTATGTGACCACCATTGGACTTAGAGATTTTCTAGGAGAAGATATGCAATTATGTGATATTATTATTTATTATGTTGAAAATATTTTAAGTACTTTATATTGTCCCTAATTTTATACTTGTATGATGATTAAATGATTTTTCATTATTATTATATGCGAAATATGTGAAAAGTAATATTAATAAAAATAAATAGATTATTCTCATTTCAAATTTCTATTATTATGTTTTTTGAAGAAATGATTGATGTAAAATTATAAATTATATAATACAATATATTGTGAGATTATTTTGCCAATTTAAACAATTTAGATACTATTTTATAATTTAAAAAAATATTTAAAATGATACCCCCATATTAATCAACACCGTATGGATTAATTTGGTATTCGAAAAAGAGAGTAATTTCATTTAAATTGCCACTGGCTCTATCCAAATGAAAAAGAGAAAAGTCTATAGATATTAACAGACTAATCCTTTGTTTGGTTACGTATATATTAGTAGAGTTTTTGTCAGTAGAATTTTTTTCTGTATATCTTTTTAGAAGAACTTTTCTAATAAGCCAGTTGACTGTTATTTAAAAAAGAGTTTTTTTGAAAGAGCTTCATACAGTAAACTGTTTGGCAACATAAAAATAAAAAGTACTTTTAATTTTAACTATATTTTATTTTGTAGTAAAAACTATTTATGCATATAAATATTATTTAAAGTATGTTAAACAATATGTAAATCACAATATATTAATTATTATATAATTTTAAACCATATGAAACATAAATAAAATTATATCTAACCAAATCTTTTATATAGGTTATAACATACGTAAAACTAATATAAAAAATAAATATTAAAATATATAAAAAGTCAAATAATGAGTTTATAAGAAAAATGTGAAGATGAGTCCATGGGTATCATGAAAATTATATGTAAAATATAAGAGTAAAAGAGACTAAAAATAGACTAATTAATTGATCTGAAAAATCTACCCGAAAAACCATTTGAGATGTTTTTTTTAGTAGCTCAAAATTTAAGCTTCTTAAAAAGTTATATTTTGGCTGCCAAAAAAGTCATCTCTATTAAAGAAGTACTTTTTTATTTTACAGCTAAACCAACGTTCCGAATTTCGTTCTGTTCCGGCCAGTACCATACCGTACTGGTTAAAAAACGAAATTGGAAACTCAACCTCGGTACCGGCCATAAATACCGACCAGTACCGGGGTTTTTTGTTGAGTACTGGCCGGTACCCAACATTCTGAAAATTTCCGGGCAATTTCGAAATTTTTCGAAACTCCAAGGACTTATTAGCAAATTTTTTTTTACCCAACACCTCCCCGACCCTCTTCTCTGCTACCGACTCTCTTTCTTCTTCATTTCTTCTACTCTTCTTCTTCTCTCTAAGCCTCTCTCTCTCACTATCTCGCTCTCAGCCTCTCACGGTCTCACCGT
>JANZLC010000008.1:16859054-16873585 GCA_026413385.1 Erythroxylum gracilipes | reverse complement strand
ATATATATATATATAAGAAAAGTTAATATATAATTCATATTAACCAAAATCGCAAACTAGCTCGTTAAATAAAGAAAATATTATTGAAAATACCTATTGCCTCCTCTGCGTGTACGTGAACAAAGAATGTGTAGAAGATACAGAATAGAGGCGATGTCTACATTTAAAAAAAAAAAGTTGAAAACTTATCATCAGTAAAAGCATCACCAACTGCACCGAAATCCTCGCGTCAAGGTAACTGGGTTTGTCTGCCATCTGCTATGCCTCCAAGATTGTAGCCAGCAACACTAACTATCAAAATCCCGAAAAGCAAGTGCTGTGCAGATTCAAGAAGCCAATGGTGATTTATCGAGTCTAATGATGGTGAAGATTGGGAGCACGATTTTGAGATCACGTTGATCTTACCATACTTTATCTGCTTAAAAATGAGATAAAAAGGGACATAGGATACTCTGGTGCATATCCTCCCGTGTGTCTTGTATATGTAGTGTTCTAATGGTAGACAAAATGGAATAGGCTGTTCCTATAAATAATTGTAGGAAAACAATAATGCACAATTGCCCATGATTGGGTAAGGACTGTTTACTGCCCCACGTTTCAATTATTTCGCCAAGCATCCACTTTTTCGGGTTGATTGCCAAGCCAACAGAGACTTGAATCGCTAATCCAATCTTGCTAGACTTCTGAGTCAATTTTAGAATCTTAACATTTTAACTAGTATTTCTTCATTTCTTTCACTCTCTCCCTCCCTTTTTTCGTTAGTACTTTCTAATCGTCAAAACCTAAAATTGGCATGTCAAAGGCTATACACGTCACAACCAAATAAAACACCCAGAGGCAGGAATACCCAGTTACTAAGCAGCCATGCAGAGGTAACCTGGCCTTAACAGCCATTAAATAAAACTAGACTTAGCGCCCCGAAAATTTAAAATCTCAGACAATTGATACAACCTAAGATATAAGATGCTATGGCCATCTCTGCAGAACTAAATACGTTAATCTCGAAAATTGATAATTATCACAGGGACCTCTCTAAAAGGCAACCCAACCTAAGTCCACATGCACAGGCCCCCTACAATCTCATAGGCTACAAGCCCATAACATAACCCATGAAGTTGTGTGTACCCACAGGGTAGAGCATTTGCCTCTCAAAGGTCAAAGCCACCAATATCCATTACATATAGTCTTAAAGAAGTACATAAACAGGGCGACCGGCATCAATGAGTACTCTTTCGCCCCCAAAGAGCTGCCAAATAGCTTCCTTTATGCTGGCACTACATCAAACGTTAGGAAAACATCAGTACAAGAGATCCTATTCGGACACAATGGAAGAAGAAAACGAAAAAGGATGAAAGACGGCCGTGGAGAAAGTGAGCGGGTACTAATGTAGACACATAACACTAAACATTTCAAAAGACAAACATGTGCACTGGACACTTACTATATGTAGATGTGTCAATCTGCTCAGGTAGTTCTTTAATATCCACCTCGAACCTCTCCTGAACCTGCAGACCATCAACCTTTTTCTGAAACTGCCAAAATATAAGAGACAAGGTAGTCCACCAATAAAGAGAGAAAAAAGGCCTTACCTGATTGAGAACATCAGAATCGGAAGCAGATGAAACAAATGTGATTGCAAGTCCTTTTGTGCCAAACCTACCAGCTCTGCCAACCTGTCCATGACACAAGAAGTAACTCCGGTCAAACAAAATTACAATGGCAGGAATTAATAGGACTAAACAATGTACATACAACCCACCCTGTGAAGATAAGTGTCAGCAGAGTCTGGCATATCATAGTTGATAACAATGTTGACCCGTTCAATATCAATTCCCCTGCCAACCAAGTCTGTTGCCACAAGAATCCTTTTGTGCCCCTCCTTGAAACCCTTGTAGCGCATCAACCTGCACACAAGATAAATTTATTTCACAACAATTTCACTTGACGTGTTGGAAAGGAGAGTGAATCATAAAGTAAATATAAAACGATTTGATACAGTGCCCTAGATATCATTAGAGCTCACAAAAGATCCCAAATACCCAAAAAAATACAAAGACCCCCTCAGTCCCGAGTCCAAATACATGCTTACAACATCAAGACAAACTAGTTAACAAGCAATCGCCTTCCTGATGAAGTACCAATGCATTATATAGAAATTGCATAGAGTGGGGCCAATCATATCCACATAAAGCTACCATACAGGATTACAGGGGGAAAAAAAGTGTAGGGAAATGCACAAGATAAATGAAAAATAAGTTGATCATTAAAAATGACTATTTTCCAGGCCCAGGAAGAAATGGCTACATGTTTATGGTCAGGAACATATCATTGACTAGCAGTTGGAAATAAGCACTGCCAAAGCTCTTTGTATTAGTGTGCAGATAAGCAACCACACCAGCAATTTTAAGTGGATCTTTGCAACTAGTAAAACTAATATCACTAACAACTCCGTATAACTTTAAGTGGGACAATATACCATTCACCACATAATGAGTTCAAACCCCCCAAAAATTGCAAACAAGCAAACAACTGGTCTTTACTTCATTATTTAAAAATCCAAGTATAATCAACATGAAAACAATTATTTCTGCAGACAGTTTCACCTCAGATGTATTAACAAGGAACAAATAATAAAACAATGAAGAAAAAGAAGCAATAAATTTAAACCATGAAATATGAACTAGACCAAACAGAAATGATATATAAACCTTTCTTCCTGGGACATGCCAGAATGAATGCATATCGAGGGGAAATTGCACTCCACAAGCAACTTGTTCAGTTCCGCTGCCCTGCTCACACTTTTGACAAATATAACAACTTGATTGAAGTCCAGCGCATCAAGGAGATCATTCAACTTCCGGTTTTTCTCCAGCTCAGTCAATTTGATGTAGTGCTGCAATTTTCAACGCTTAAGCTGAGATAGTAAACACTAATGATATATGGCAAAATGGCATTCAACAATGAGAAATATACCTGCACGAGGCCATGAAGAGTCAACTTTGCCTCGTCGTCGACATAAATTTCCATAGGCTGAAATGAACAAATGTCATAGTAAATCATATTAGGAGCCTTCCTCAAGCTAATGCAATCCACAAGGAAATCAATGATTGATTCACATCTCTTGGATCAGATTCTGGTCCATCTGAATTGTCTCCTTGCAGATGCAAATTTTAGTCACAGCATGCAATTGCTGCTATTGCTCAACAGGTTTATCACTGCAACTGAGATTGCATTAAATGGAATGGAGCCCTCCCTTCCCTCCTCTTTTCTCCCACAGTTTCTCCCCATCTACACCTCTCAATCATCTAAATAGCCAACTACAGGTCTACAAAGTACATAAAAGGAAAGACCCCAAAGGTTAAAGTAAAAGTAAGACAACAAAATAGAAAATAAACTTCACCCTGAAGCCCTCCATATATTATGTACTCAGCTTCCTTCGCCCTCCCCGATCAAGCAATCCTTCCCTTAATTGACTGGATAAAGCCACTTCTGAGGGAATTTTGATTATAACTATCTACGGGACTCTCACAGATACTGGCATTAATAAAAAGATAGACTTCTAAATTCAAGTAGATCTGGCCATGGGACATTACATCTTGCATAAATTTCTTGCAAACCGGGCGAATTTCTTTGCTGAGGGTAGCAGAAAACATCATGACTTGCTTATCATGAGGAGTCATTTTGAAAATCTCCTGCACATCTCTCCTCATATCTGCAAAACAGACAGGAATTGTTTTAAGAACCAAATGACCTAAGATTGGGAAGCACAACTATCCATTCAGAACATAACGTATTTCACCACTTACCAAGTGATTCAAGCATCTTATCACATTCATCAAGGATAAAATGTCTCACATTTTTCAAAGACAGGTCCTTATCTCTGGCCAATGCAAGTATCCTTCCAGGTGTCCCAACAACAATATGTGGGCATTCATTTTTCAGTAAATCCTTGTGAATTTTGATGTTGACACCACCATAGAAGACAGCAACCTTGATATCTGGCAAATAAGTACTAAACCTCTCGAACTCATGGCATATCTACAATACAAAATAATCATAAATAAGGAAACATGTATAAATTATTTCCACCAATCTCCATAGAAAATGCAAATATTAGTAGAAGTTGCACCTACCTGGTATGCCAACTCCCTTGTATGGCATAGGACAAGGGCAATAACTTGGCCAGAAGTCGGCTCAATTTGTTGAAGACTTGATAGAACAAAAACTGCAGTCTTCCCCATACCAGATTTAGCTTGGCAGATCACATCCATGCCCAAGATAGCTTGAGGGATGCATTCATGTTGAACTGACGAAGAACCAAACAAAATTGTACCGAAGGAACCCTTGGTAAGTAAAACATAACCCCCTGATCCTTTAATGGAAATGTTTACCAAACGATAATACTGCTCCAAAATGAAGAGTTGAATATGTTACCTAGAAGAGAAAAGGAGGAGATTTTCAAGTATCCAGGAGATAAAACCATGCAAAAATTACTAACAACAAAAAATGGCAAAACACTATAGAAATACATGCTGGAAGACATAACTGAAATTCTATCTTTCGGCTCAACTAATTAAACATGAAGAGTCTGAATCAATCAAATTTGTTGTCATACATGAAAAAAGAGAACATGACACCAATATAGTATAGCCAATAAACATGTTCTTCTCAACACAGTTTTGCAGAAGTGTATAACAAAGTTCATCAATAAAAGATACACAAACATCCAATCTCAAGATGGAGGTCCAGAAAAACACACTTAAAACAGTGTCCAAGCTAATCCCAAAGTTTCCTCGAAGCAGAAACACATGTTAATCAACAAACTACGAAATAAATGTTATCAATCGACAAGACCACAAAACACACTTAAAACACAGTGCCCAAGCTAATTTCAAAGCTTCCTCAAAACAGAAACACATATATTAATCAACAAACTAAGAAACACATATTATCAAAAGACAAGACCAGGTGCCTGCCTTCGGAAGGATGCTCAAACCCAGAGTCCACGATAGCACGAAGAAGCTCTGGCTTCAGCAAGAAGTCTCTGAATCCGGAACTGTGAATACCGACATAGCCCCTGCATACCAAAGTACAGACTTTCACATGAATAACCTTGAGTTAACGCTGAAGTTAAGTAAAACATGTTCCTTAAAGAAGTAGTTGTAAAGCAACATGCCAAAGCAAACAATGTATGCAAGCCAAACCAAAATCCAAAATATCAGTCAGCTAGCACCACAACAGAAAATTTCCAGCTTTATCAGAGTCCAAATAATTCAGATGCAAAATAAGACTAAATCTTAGTGATCTCCCTTGCAGTAGCAGGCACAAACCTACAAGGACGCAGTTAAACTAGTTCACGTTCTCAATTTAGCTTAAGTGTACAAGCAAAATTTCAAAGTTCAATACATTGGTTAGATACACCTACCAGATCAAGCAAAGTGTTAAATACCAAAAAAAAAAAGAAAGGTTAAATAGGTGTAGACAACTAACTTCTTGGCGGCTTCGCCATTGACTTTAGCAGCAACAGAATCGGGGGCTTTTTCTTCTTCTTCCTCGTAGTCGAGAAGCTCCTCCTCGTACGCATCGTTGTCTCTTGTCTCTCCCATGTTGTATTACCTAATCCCACAGATCTCAATTTAGATTTTGCCAAACAAAAGAAGGCAATAATCGGCAGAAACAGTAAATAATTCTACATAAATTTTGATCCGAATTAGAGTTTAGAAAAACTAAAGATTAGGGTTTAAAACACATATCCAATAGCAATCAAGCAGAAACTAATGACGAAAAAGAGCGAAACTGGAAGAGAAGAAGATACCTGAGACAGCGGGAAGATGGAAATGAGTGTTAGGGTTGGGGTTTGGGTTTAAAGATGCTGCAAAGGGAAAGGGTTAGAGACCTTAAAAAGAGATTTGAAGAAAAAGATTTGAGACACCCAAGACCACAGAACAGAACTGTAGACAAAGACGCAGCAAGAGAGCGTGCTAGGGTTTGTATATAATAAGAGAGATATTTGACCTAAATGCCCTTCTGTTTTGGTCAATATTCCTACTGTTATAATATTGTTTTTCTGGAACTAGTGACTGGTGAGTCAGAGTGGGCCGTGGTGGAAGTGATAAGTATGCTCTTTGTCTATGGATAAGCTTACAACTACAAGTCTCTTTTTTGAATTACTGAAAGAAATAAAAACGAAGAAGAAATTTGAAAAAGTTCACACGGCCGTGACTATTCTATTAGTCTATTAAACGAAAATAGTCTCTGTCCCAGAAGAACAAAACCTTCCTTGAATGGCCTTTGCTACCGCCTTCACACTTGTTCTTCCACTGCAACCTACAGCTAACTCGAATCAAATTTTCACTTGTCGTGGAAATTTCTGTACAGGGACTAATGGAGGGCGGCCGGAGATTCTTGGGTTTAACAAATCATCTGTCACAGTTACACAACGTTATCTTGTGAAAACTAAGGTGAAAATTTTGACTCTGCACCATTCCTGAATCCTTGCTTAAGTTTAGTTGAATGTTTTGAGTTTCTGATAATAGGCTGCAGCTGCACCAAGTGATTCTAACCCGAAACGGAAGAGTGTGATATGTGCAGATTGTGATGGTAATGGTAAGCCAACTAACTTTGCATGCCTGTGAACCAAAGCCCTTTTTCCGTTTCCATCTTACGTTGTAGATTTAGGATCCTAATCATATAGTTCAAGTGCTCAAACTTTCCCTCTTATCATCAATCTCCACTAGCAGTATGGCATAGTATAATAACTTTTTCTGCTACGACTGGAATGAAGCAAACCTTGTGAGAAATTACTTCCTCTTTCTGGATGCTTTAGTGAAAGGAGAAGGTTCGGGTCATCCACAGCTTTTAAGGAAAAATTTATGCAACTCTATAACTTATTTCTTTTCCTTACTATTCCGCTTACTTTGATGTGCGAGAATAAACTTCATTTTTGCAGGTGCAGTTTTGTGCTCACAATGCAAAGGTAGTGGACTGAATTCTGTTGATTTCTTCAATGGTCAATTCAAAGCTGGTGATTCCTGTTGGCTTTGCGGGTAACCACATGATATGATAGCCTCATACTTAAATTTCTTAATTTATTACACAAAACTCCCTAAATGACTTTTTGTCTTTCTCTACCTTAGTTTAGATCATATAAATTAATAACTAGGGAATATCTTGCAGAGGCAAAAAGGATATGTTGTGCGGGAACTGCAACGGAGCAGGCTTTATCGGTGGTTTTATGAGCACATTTGACGAGTAGTACTGCGTGGTAAATGCTGTTAGAGCTCTGTATTATCAGAAAAAGCAGTTCTCTACCGTGATCTACCGTACAGTTTTACATTCTTCACATTTGGAGTCAAAGAAGTATATAAATTGTATAACTGATTATTTCCCCTGCTAACACTATAACAGCATGGGATCTTGACTCAAGCTCCAAGAACTTACCGATAACTGGTCCTCAAGGTAGTCATCAAACGAAAGCCACATTAACTTAATAGAATTTGTGTATTCGAGATGCCTATCCATTTGTCTGATCAATCATTACACCTGGTGATGGAGTAAGTAGCATTTTCCACATGTTTGGCAAATGCGATCGAGGCGTGGATTCTGCAAATCCATATGTTTTACTATATATATATATATGTTCCATATTACTTGTCACCCTACATACATCCAATACAAAATCCTAGCATACTACTGAAACTGAAAACTACATCACGTCATGAAATTTTTGAGTTAATACTATGTACAATAATTTCAGCATCTTCAATTTCTTGCCAAATTGAAAATGTTGAGCAACAGAATAGTAAAAGGACTTCAATTACATTTCTAAGTATCTCCACGAAAACTAACAAAAGGAAGTTGGACTATCTCAGTTTATTCTATCAGAAAACAGCAGTCAAGAAAAAATTTACTATTTCGCGACTTGCTCTACAACGGTGCTTTCTTCTCCTCTTAAGGCATTAGTTTGCAAAGGGGGCAAAGAAAACATGTTCACAGTTGAGCTTCCACTTCGAACCTCCTTTAGGACACGTAATGCTGATAAAGTTTGCTTCATGTAAATGCTCTCCATATTCTCAATCTCTATGAGTTCATCAGGAACTTTGAGAATGCTCCCTGTATCATCCATAGAAACTTCAGAGTCACAGCCTGCTGTAGCGTCAGTTCCTTCTGGCAAAGCTGATGGTTCGTTACTTGAGAAAAGTCTCTCAAGCGTGGATTCACACTCCTTTACAAGCTTGTTAAGCACATGAGTAGAGAAGAATGGCTGCTGCATAATCTTTTGGATGAAAGGCAAGCGAACTAGATCGCCGCTTCGCTTGTCATATTTCTTCAGTATCTTCACCAGCCCTGTAAAGGAATACAAAAGTTCATGAGAAATTGTCAGAACTTTCCGAAGAACATCTCATTAAGTGAAAACCATACATTCAAGACAAAGCATTCATCCAGTGACAAGCTTCTTATCATTTGCCCATTTGATATTATCATCTTAGATAAGTAACATCATGACGGAGAGTCACGTCCAAGCTTATGCGATCAAATACCTTCAAGCGCACACTCTAATTATATCAAGCCAATCACATGCCGTAACAACTCATAACTATCATAAGCTTTCACAAAACACATATGGGAGCAAAGCGTACAATTCCATCACAACCCAAACACCAGTTGGACTTTCTTTTTTGATTTTAGCTTCCATCTTGTTGCGTATAGGCCACTTATCCTAAAATAATGATGGAAACCAGGTGACTTTGAAAGGACTGGGAAAATGAAAACCATTTAGTTACACTTAAACTATCTAACCAATTCCACCCTGCATTAATGTTTGTTTGATCCATAAATAACATTGGATCTGACCCAATTGCAAGGACGAGACAACTACCTGTGTAGTTAAAGGCGCTATAATTTTCTAACAAGACCATCTCTCCATGGAAGTCCACAATCTCCCTACCTACTGTCATCAGTTCATCTGAATCCTTGGCATTTGCTACCCTATCTTGCAATTCCTGCAGTCAAATACAAGTGAAACAACGTGCAGGCTTGACACTAAATAATTAGTGGTACAAACAGCAATAACAAATTTACAGCACTTCTGGGGACAAAATTGCTACCAAACATATATCATGGAATACAAAATACACTAGTAAAGACATACGAAAAGGATGCCTTATTTGTTCACTGCAAACAACGACATACTAGAACTAAGTTACAATTACCGTTCCTCCTCCAAATTCAACATACACAATTCCCCTATCAGTAAATAAAAAGAGCAAGCAATTACACGCAATTCTCTCCTTGTGGACATCAACCCTCAACATCTCATCAATTAAATATATCATCAAACTATCATAGACAAAAAAGGAAAGAAGAAGAGAAAGAAGATTACCTTCCATTTAATAATAGAGTCTTCTTCTTTATCAATGATAAAAGAATTGAATTTGTCCAATTCGTTTTCCAAAAGCCTAACAAAATCAATCACCACCTGTGGGTAATCACGGCCGTCCAATCTAGGACGTTTAGCACCTTCCTTAGGGTAAATTAATTTCAATTGCTTCTTCAAATCCTTGTAGGACAAGAACTTGTCTCTCCACTCCGGTAACGTCGCCTCCACCAATCCGTTGAGGCTCTTTGAGAACTTCATTCTCTCTTTTGTGCCTCCGATTGCTTTCACTCGTTTCGTTAGTGTAATTAGCGAGAGAAAGTGGAATGCTTTTCGAAGAATATTTTGGTCAGAATTCAGAAACATTAAAATAAAGGTGGTATTTGGCATATAACTTATCAGTTATGTTTTTTTTATTGTTTTTTTTGGGACAAGTTATGTTTTAACTTATTAACTAAAAGAGTTTTTTTTTGGACTATTTTAAAAATTATTGATGTATTTAGTAAATAGTTTATTAATTAGCTTATTTAACTCCAATATGCTAATTTTTAAAAAGCTCCATAAAAGGAGCTTTTAGAGTTATCTATTTCTCTAATGATAATATTGCCTTCCACTTTACTCTCTACGTTTGCTTTTTATGTTTTCAAAATTAGCTTTTTATCGTACAATTTTGTCGTGAAGTTTGGAATAATATAATAAAGAGGTTAATCAAACTTTTTAATCTTTATTTAATTTTATAACATTAGTTTACATTTTAAAATACCCTAATATTAAGTTTTTGAATATAAAGAGTCACATCAAATTAATATTTTTAGTATATAACTACTATATATCTTATCTATGTCATACTATAATTATAGATATTTTTAATTTATTAAGTAATAAAATCCATACATATTATATGAAAAATATTATTATGATGTAGTTCGCTACATTATTCATATTAATAGAGAATTTAGCATTGGATTAATAATAATAATAATAATAATAATAATAATAATAATAATAATAATGTTTTTATTAAAGTTATAAACTTAATTTTTTTAAATTAAATATCTATATCTAAATTCTTATAAGAATATTCAACGAAATACTAAGAAATATAATATTCATGCCCTTATAATTTTTTTAATTCATGCCCTCATAAGTCATTTTACACATCAACAGTTAATACTAAATAGATAATTTTACCAAACACCTTTAATAAACAGCTGATATTATTCGCTAGTTAAATCAGCTGATATAATCAGCTATCAGCTAACCGTTGATAAAATCAGCTAACAACTAATGCAATCCGTTGTTTGCCAAACAGGGCCAAAAAGATTATGCACGGAAATTTCGAATATACTCTTTGGGTTTGGGTTGGATATTATTTTTATTTTTTATTACCATTTAAATGATATTAGGAATCGTAACGGTCCAGTTCAGCCCTCCTAAGATGTGGCAGAAGAATCCTAATTTAAAATTTGATCGGCCCTGTCTCGTGTAATCTAAGTCGGATCACAATTGAATTTCAAGCAACTTGAAATCCGACCGAAATTCAAATTGCCTCGACATCAATCTACCTATTAATCCCTCTCCATACTTAAGCCTACCAACAAACAAGCTTCAAAAACACACAAATTCCAGCCGTTTAAATATTTAAGATGAGTTTTTCAGAAGAAAACTCAAAGCAGATTTCGAACAAACAAAACTTATGAACTTGTTTGCATGATTTATTTGTAAATAGTTAACAATATAATTTGATGAGTAAAATGTTGGATAATTTTGTCCTACCTCATAAAGTTAGACAACTATTAATTGCATTTTTCGATTTTTTCATAACTTATTAGTTAAGTTACGTAATTTGATTTAGATAAAGATAATAAAGCAGATCAATAAATGATCTAAATCAATGATCGAAGTCTGTGTGGAAAATGGATCACAACTAGTGTGGATCGGACCCATATCGGGCTTATGATGGGGAAGCTCGATATAAAAGCTATATATAAATGTTAAGGTCTCTTGTAGTTGCTTGTATCAATCATAAGCATAAAGATTCTTTGACTCATTAAGAGAACTTACGTTTTGAAAAAACTGTAGAAAGACTTTACCCGCATCCAGAGATCAGTTTCCGTGAAGGTGGCGGTGGATTCACGCACGTTTCGGCTTCAGAAAGCTCATTTGAAGTTATGGAGACTGAAATCAGGTATTTTTCGCATTTTTTCCGTTTCTTGGCTTTTCACGTTCGATTCAAAATATGTAACTAAGATACCGTTACATATTACACACGGTATCAGAACGCTGACGCACTGTTGACGTCAAGCAGCAACTACATTAATTTAAAAAAAAGCACAAAAATTTTCAGATTTCCCGTAAGGCTGCCCTGGGTTGTTTGGGTCAATTTTCGGGTTCAAGAAATTCATAAAGTGAATTTTTTCATTTTTCTGGATTTATTACATTACTAATAAATTAATGTTTAACCCCAAGAAAAGAAGTTAAGGCGTTCTGAATCCGATTTCAAGTTAATTTTCATGCTTCGGACATCAAATGAAGGAGATACTTTAAGTTTTGTATATCAGGTCTCATGTTTAGTGTTTGGGATTGCATGATAATTACTCATAAAATGAATTGAGATATTCTGAAGCCATTTTTGAGTGAATTTTTGTGCAACGAACTTGCCATAAGGGAGATACATGAGGTTATCGTGTCTCAGGTGGTCGGTTCAATGTCTGGTGATGCACGATAATCGCTCTACTGAGATTTTTCCTTTGCAAAATCTTAAATGAAGCTTTCATAGAATGTCTTTAGCACGAGTGTGTGACAATGAGACTGTGCATTCGAATTTTTGCATTTATTAATGTTACATTGTCACATATCATATGCCCATAAAGAATGTGAGGATAACATAAAGATGCATCCCTTAAAGAATGTGAGGATAACATAAAGATGCATCCCTTATGTTTGTGGACTTTTTGAATGCTGATGAGGATATAGTCACCATAATGGCCTTTTCAGTCAGTATTTTGAATCGTTCTGCTTACATGTTAAGGGGATGTCTTTAGTCTCATGTTTGGTTATTCTACCCACAGGTGTTGACCTTATATGAGATTTTGAGACGTGCATAAAGGCATTAGATAGAGGAAAGTTGTTGTTTGAATAATCTATTCGCCCACAGGTGGCAGTGTTATGAGAGTTGATGGTTTATACTCTGATCGCTTTTATGTGGAGGTCTAGTTGCATATATTATTTATTCTGCCCATAAGTGTTTCATAATATGTGTGGCTGGATTTTCAGTAAAGATACTATTTAATGGCTTGAGTATCGTTGTTGTCCTACATTTTTCCTGATCTAATCAATGTTATTTTGCAATCACCTTTTCGGTCAACAAAATCAGTGTCACCATTGAAACTCTGACTAGTTTTAATATAAAGAATTGGACAGAGGATGTATTGAATGTTACGGAGATAACTAAGGTCGACATGACCATACGGACGGATAGGTCATCTCCACCTACATCTATGAGCTCAAGGGTTCATAAAGCAGCCTATAAAGCCTGGGATCGGTCTAACATATTATGTATGATGACCGTTAAGAGATCCATACCTGACCATCTGCTTAGTGGACTTCCGGACACAGACATAAGAAAGGAATTTCTTGGAAATGTCTCCCAGAGGTACATAGTCTCATCTAATGTTGAGATAAGTGTCTTGATGAAAAAATTATTCTCCACGAGGTATACAAGAGAAGGGGAGTAATGGAGTACATATCAAGAATGATCCATCTTTATAGTACATTGAAGATGTTAAACATTCCTTTTCCTAATGTCTTCATTGTTCACTAGACTCTGAACATAGTCCTTCCAGAGTTTAGTAATCTGGTGATGACATATTACTCGCTGGATGAGGAATGAGACTTCAACACTTTGGTAGCCTATTGCATTGGTAAGGAGGAGAAACTCAAGTTTGCTACTCATACAACCCTCGAAGCAACTAAAAGTAAGGCAAAGATGAAGCCCGTTAAGTTTAAAGGTAGAAAGTTCAAATATTCTTCACATGCTGATGTTGGTCAAACCAGTGTTGGTAAAAGCCCGCATGACATAAAAAAGCCAGCAGTATAAGCTCTAGAAGGAAAGACTGTGATCATCAGGTAACTCCTTGGCTTATTAATTTATGAATCTAATTTGTGATAGTCACATTAAGTATTTGATGGCTATATAGTGGAGCATCTGATCAAGGTGCTTCCACGATGTAGAGGTTCATATCCAGGATAAATCCAAATAAAGGCAAGGAGAAACTGATGGTTCACAACAATAAAGAAGTAGAAGTTGAAGTAAATCACTTGTTAGTATAGACTTTACGTATAATATACAAAATGCACAAGAAGGGGGTTAAATTGTGTATTCTTTTCGTGAATACGAGCCCCTTTGATATTTCTTTAAAAATGAACTTTTTCAAAGCTATTAAGTGAATATCACAAATGTTATACGAAAGTATCTACGTGATTAAATTGCAAATAACTTTTATATACTTGTATAAGAACAATAAAAATTAAAGTAGAGAGTTAGAAGTTGGACATAGCGATTTTATCCTGGTTCACCCCAAACTGTGGGCTACGTCCAGTCCTCATAATTCTTCTGAGATTTCACTATTCTTCTCGAAATGTACAAGTATTCTTTTTCTACAGAGCCTCTTCAGGTCTCTTACACTAAGTATTATTTTCGTTCTCTTAGCCTCTCCAGGCTCTCAGCTCTTTCTCCCACTAGAAAGATGTTTGCGGGCTTTGTTATAGTAAAGATTGCTCTCGTGTTTCGCACAATGAATATAGAATTTTTTCTATGTAAGCAATAGCTTGAAAGCTTAAGGTTCAAAACTAGATCAGTCTTCGACTATGACTTGTATTTATAGCCTTCGTCTCCAACTGCTTCTTGATAACTATTTTTTGTTTCTTGTAGAAACCGTTATTCAGTTAAGTTTTGTAACTAATTCTAACTGAGTTACCATCCGACGTACTATCGTGTCTTCGTCTTCGTATCGTCTATGTTTTCTTCCTTCTGTGTTTTGCTTCCTTTTGTGTTTTCTTCCTTCTGTGTTTTGCTTCACGCTTAACACACTTATCAAAACAGTTCATTTATTTCTAATATTATTATTATTTGATTGTCACCAAAATTATTAGA
>JANZLC010000008.1:16844276-16856750 GCA_026413385.1 Erythroxylum gracilipes | reverse complement strand
AAATTTTTGAACGAAAATTTTGGATTTTGTCTATATTTTCAAGTTTGAAGTTGCATGCTTTTGAATAATAATAATAAAAAAAGTGAATAATAATAATAAAGTTAATAATAATAATAATAATAATAATAATAATAATAATAATAATTAGGACATTTTGATCTTTTGTTATTTATTTCTTTCTTATTCCAAGTTTAAATTTTCAAACCAAACACTGGAATATAAATTTTCACTCTATTCCATTATGTGAACCAAATAAAATAATACATATTTCTTTATATTTTTTTATCTTTTCTATTCTTAGAAATAATTTTGTATTCTTATAAATAATTATTCTATTATGTAAACCAAACGGCCATAAAAGTTACGAAAACCGCACTCACGAAGGGAAAAGTAATACTCGCAACACACTCCTACACACACAACAGCTTCCTTGAGAAGGCAAAGCCATCCTGTCAACTTATCCCAGAAGTTACTATATATGAATCTGTGCGGGCCTTACAACTGTGTCTCACAACCTCCTCTTCCTTTTTTCATCTGACTTTCACGGGGAATTCTTGAAGACTGTTCCTGTTCTAGTTTGATCATTAGCAGGTTAGTTCTGATTCTGGATTCATGTATCTGAAACTATTACGCTAAGTTCACTTGCAATGTTCGTTCATTTGGCTTTTCTTTTAATGATTGAATTTTTCCCCATTCCGGGAGTGCGTCTTAGAAATGGGGTTTTATGGGGTTGTACCAGATATTATATCTGGTTACTAAGAACGTAAAGGGATAACGCAATCTTGGGTTTTTATCTTCTATTCTTGATCAATGAGGTCTGTGTTAAAATTCCATTCTTTTGATGAGTTGTTTTCCTTTGGTGAGTTCTTGAATCTTTTGGAATTGCATGTCTACCCTTATGTTTTCTTCACAATTATGAAAGTCGATATCGGATCCAGCTTTGTCTGGGTTACCAAAGTATGTGAAATTTTGTTTCATGTGTACCGAAGCTTACGTATTTGTTACTCTTAACTTCTTCCTTTTTTGGTAAATACATCTCTCTTTGATAAACTTAAATGATAGCTTCTTGAAACTTAGTCCTTAACTTGACATTCTAGTTCTTCTTCTTCTTCTTCTTCTTTTTTCCCTAGATTCTCATATGATTGAGCTTAAAAGTTTTTGCCACTGATTTCTTGCTGTTACGTCAACCCTTTGGTTACAAAGTTTGACAAAGTAAAGATAATAGGATGTTATGTAATTATTGTAGTTTTGCTGTTCCTTTTTTGGGTATAATCAACATATAAGTATAGGATGAAACAAGTGAAGTTGATTTCTACATTTTGTGGTCAGTCTTAGTGTAGTCAACTTTTTGTCTGTTTTGATATTCTCTTTTCTTGAAAACAAACTAATTTTTCTTGTAATTAGTATTGCAGTTTAAAGCAGTGCTAAATGCTTTATGAAAATTAAGGAAACGACAAATATATTTTATGATGTCATAAAAATTTGATGTTTTACGATATTCTTCCAGTTTTTGAATGATATAGAACCATCAACAGTACCATTCTGTTTTCTTGTCTTTTCAGTCTTGCTTGCTCTGTGTTTTCTTTTGTGCATCCTTTTTACAAGAAACAAGTTGGAGTCCAAGTAAGGGGTTACTGGACTTCTGATACAACTTGCACGTGATAGAGAAGCGGAGTTAGTTGCAACTTGCACGTGATAGAGAAGAGGAGTTAGTTGCTGCCCAATTCTTATCTTTATTTGGTCTTGCTGATTATGCGATACAATTAGCACAAGAATAGGGAGGTGGAAACTAAACAAGTGACTTGAAGAAATGGTGACACGTTCTCCGTTTACTCAGGCTTTTTGTTTTAATTTTAGTATAAATAAAACCTAGGTTATTTACATTAAGTGTGAAAAACAGTGATTTGAAATTCCTACTTGTATTGGAGATTTGTCCATCTCGAACAGGACTACTTCAACAATAATATCTTCAGTCGTTTACTTTCTATTCATTTGCCATCCAAAATATTACAACACTACATCACTAGTATCAGAGCAGTAACGATTCCAATGGTGAATACACGTTCCACCTCCACCAATCTCCAAACTGAACCCCAAAATACTTGTCCCTCCTCACCTAACCCTCCACCAGACTCAATAGCTAACCAACTCGCAGCCACAACATCCCGTTTGGAAATCATAGACTCCTTGGCAGCAAAGGTAGCTGCGATTGAAGCCAACCAGAGTACTGTCGCCAAGCAATCATCCTCGCACGTCGAACGCAGGCCATGGAAAGAACTTGCAAATTTGCCACGATTCCAACGTCGAACTGATTGGCATGAACACGATGAAGAGGATGCTGAGTCATCCTGGTGGTGTCGTAATCCCAACTAGTGTCCTCATACAAAGATAGAATTTCCTAAGTATGATGGTGGTGATCCTAGAGGATGAATTTTGAAAGCAGAAAAATATTTCCGATACTATCAGATGCCAGACGAATTAAAAGTAGATATCCCATCCATGTATTTGGAAGGTGATGCTTTGGATTTCTTTTCTTGGCTCAATAATGATTGTGCTATTGTACACTGGGAAGAGTTGGTCCAAGCTTTTCAAGAAAACTATGACCCAACAGAATTTTAGAACCCCGATGAATTCCTTTGTAGCATTAAACAGAATGGCATTGTTCAGGAGTATCGACAGGAATTCGCTCGACAATCTACTAGAGTTACCAACTGGCCCGAACATTGCTTACTGGGTGTGTTTATCAACGGACTCAAGGAAGATCTCAAAGCTGATGTAAGGATCCACAAGCCTCATACAGTTTATAAAACCATGAGCCTAGCCCTTGAATTTGAATCCAAATCAGGCTCAAACAGAATCCACAAAGGATCCACTTGGCAGAACTCTTCGAAGCTTGATATTGTCGTCACACAAACGCAGTCCAAGGAAGGTTCTGGTACAACACCTGTTGCTTCTACTGCTACCAATCGCACCTCACCTACTATACATCCACGTCAATGGGATGCTGATCGTCAAGCTCGATTTGCAAAATGACTGTTTCCGTTGCAATGAAAAATTCGGACCGGGTCATCGCTACAAAACAGGTACTTTTGCACTTTTGGAAACCAATCCCAACAATGACGAAGTCACACATATGGCAGAAGAACTAGAAGAAGATGTCGATACCAACCTTTTTGAATTTGCCGCAATTAGCCTTCATGCTATCATGGGAAAACAAAATGCAACTACCATGAAGCTTCAAGGCAAAGTGGGCAAACGTGATTTATTAATCTTGGTGGATAGTGGTTCAACCCACAACTTTGTGTCAGAATCAATTGTACGGGAATTATCTTTAATGATGCAATATGTTACTCCTTTTGGCGACCAGGTTGGTAATGGAGACATTATTCGATGCAACAACATTTGCAGAAATCTTGATATACAACTTCCTGGATTAAAGATTACCCAAGATTTCTTTCCCTTTTCTATTGGAGGAGCAGATCTAGTCTTGGGGATCCAATGGCTCGCCTCTCTCAATACAGTGCAAGCTAATTGGAATGAGATGTTTCTCATCATTACCATTGATGGCCAGAAGTACAAGCTTCAAGGAGTCCCTTCAAAAAACAGCCACACCTGCCACCTTTCAATCTTTAGTAACCACCACTGACGTTCACCTTTCTGCTTCACCCATTGATAAAATCGTTTCAGAATTTTTCATCATTTTTCAAGAACCCAAGACACTTCCACCCTTCAGAAATCACACCCATTCTGTACCCTTAATTACCAATTCCCAGCCTCCTAATATCCGACCATACCGTTACCCTTATAACTAGAAAACAGAAATTGAATTTCAAGTGGCGGAATTATTGAAAAAGGAATTGATCAAACCTAGTTCCAGTCCATTCGCAAGTCTAGTACTCTTAGTGTCCAAGAAAAAAGGCACATGACATATGTGTGTGGACTACCAGGCTCTTAATAAGATCGCCATTTCAGATAAATACCCCATACCTAATATTGATGAGCTCCTAGATGAATTGAATGTTGCAAAAGTTTTTTCCAAAATTGATTTGAGATTGGGTTACCACCAAATTCGGGTTAACCTGGAGGACATCCCCAAGACAGCGTTCAAAACTCACTCTGGCCATTATGAATTTGTGGTTATGCCCTTTGGGTTAACTAATGCTCCTTCTACATTCCAGGCCACTATGAATGATTTATTCCGCCCTCATCTTCGTAAATTCATACTTGTCTCTTTTGATGACATTTTGATTTATAGTAAAGATGAAATCTAGCACCAACTGCATCTGCGTGAGACCCTTTCCTTGTTACAAGGTCATCAATTCTATGCAAGTCTTCTAAATGCTTATTTGGTAAGTCGCAAATCAATTTTTTGGGGCATGTCATATCCGAAAATGGTGTACAGGTGGAAAAAGAGAAGGTTGCAATAGTTCAATCCTGGCCGATTCCTACCAATGTCAAGATGTTGAGAGGATTTCTAGGCTTAACAAGTTATTACCGACGCTTCGTGAAGAATTATGGGCTGATTGCACGTCCATTGACCAATCTAACCAAGAAAAATGCCTTTCAATGGACACCGGCAGTAGATGAAGCTTTTCTACAACTTAAGGAAGCTATAACCACAGTCCCAGCCTTACGGCTTCCAAACTTTTCACAAGAATTTACTGTTGAAAGCAATGCAAGTTCAGAAGGAGTTGGTGCTATACTTTCACAATCCGGACACCCAGTTGCTTATTTCAGTAAAGGTTTATCTTTTTCTAACTGATTAAAATCAGCGTATGAGAGAGAACTCTTAGCCGTGGTATTGGCACTTCAAAAATGGAAGCACTACCTACTGGGCTGACATTTCTTCCTCAAAACCGATCATTACACACTCAAATATCTTTTGGAGCAACGAGTTACTACAACAGAACAGCAGCGACTTTTGGTAAAACTCATGCCTTATGATTTTACAATTTTGTATCGTGCAGGAAAAGAGAACAAAGGAGCAGATTCCCTTTCAAGGTGACCCCAGCAAATTGATCTTTTTACTTTGGTGATGCCTGTGGCCCTTGATTTGATCGATTTGCAAAAAACACTAAAGGCTAATACACACACACGAACAATTATGGAGACTCTCCAATCAAATCCACAAGTCGTTCCACATTTCTCTATCAGTGGTCACAAACTCTACTTCAAGGACAGACTTGTGATACCTGCAGATGACACCTTGCATGGCAAAATTTTTTTTGAGTCTCATGACACTCCAAGTGGCGGTCATGGTGGTTACCTTAAGACTTTGAAACGTATCTCCAATAGTTTTTATTGCCCTAATCTCAAGCAAGACGTCAAGCAGTACGTGCAGAATTGCTTACACTGCCAGCAAAACAAATATCAAGCATTGGCACCAACAGGTCTTCTCCAACCTTTGCCAATTCCAAATCAGATTTGGGAAGAAGTTTCCATGGACTTCATAGTGGGTCTCCCAAAATCTAACAGCTTTGATACAATTTTGGTTGTAGTTGACAGGTTGAGCAAATATGCCCACTTCATACCCTTAGCTCATCCTTTCACAGCCAAGAAAGTGGCTGAATATTTTTGTAGAGAGGTTGTTCGCCTTCATGGCATCCCTAGGTCCATTGTTTCTGATAGGGATGTGGTGTTCTTAAGTAATTTCTGGCAAGAACTTTTCAATCTCTGCAAAACAAAATTGAAGATGAGCACGACTTATCATCCTCAGACAGATGGACAAACTAAAGTAATCAACAGGGGGTTAGAAGCTTATCTAAGATGCTTTGTTCAAGATCAACCACTTGCATGGAGTTCTTATCTATCATGGGCAGAATATCCTTATAATACCGGGTATCATACTTCCACTAATACTACTCATTTTTCAGTGGTTTATGGTCGTTCCCCACCTCCACTCTATCCATATGTGCCAGGAGAAACAATGATTGTTGATTTAGAGCAACAATTAATTGAATGAGATGAAATGTTGCGGCTACTTAAGGACAACCTTATGAAGATGCAAGCTCGGATGAAAGCTCAGGCAGATTCCCATCGTAGAGAGTTAAGTTTCAATGCTAGTGATTATGTGTTCTTGCGATGACAACCATATCGACAGAAATCTTTTGCTAAATGGAAATTCCAGCAACTGTCTCCTCGTTTCTTTGGGCCGTATAAAGTCATACGACAAGTGGGTAAGGTTGCATATGAACTTGAGCTCCCATCAGATTCTTGCTTGCATCCCATTTTTCATGTATCCCTATTACGGCGCCAATTCCCTGCATCTCCACCACCCCTACCAATTTCAAAAGACGGGGAATTACTACTTTTTCCAGCTCACGTACAATCTCATCGTTGGATTTTTGAAAGGGGAACTCCTACCTTAGAATTATTAATTGAATGGAAAGACAGGCCAATGGAGGAAGCATCTTGGGAAAATTATGACTTACTTCAAGATCAATTTCCCACATTTCGACTTGAGGACAAGTCGTTTTTTCAGAGGGACAGTATTGATACAAACCCAGAACCCCTTACGGGTCTATGCCAGAAGACGCAAACAGCAACTTGCACGTGATAGAGAAGAGGAGTTAGTTGCTGTGCAATTCTTATCTTTGTTTGGTCTTGCTGATTATGCGATACAGTTAGCACAAGAATAGGGAGGTGGAAACTGAGCAAGTGACTTGAAGAAATGGTGACACGTTCTCCGTTTACTCGGGCTTTTTGTTTTAATCTTTAGTATAAATAAAACCTAGGTTATTTACATTAAGTGTGAAAAAAAATGATTTGAAATTCCTACTTGTATTGGAGATTTGTCCATCTCGAACATGACTACTTCAACAATAATATCTTCATTCGTTTATTTTCTATTCGTTTTCCATCCAAAATATTACAACACTACATCAACTTCACATAATGATGTCAACAATTATTTAGGTTCTATGCTCAATTGTTGTTACAAAAGTTTTGTTTTAATGCATTTGCTTACCTATAACCTTTTGCTACTGGAATTCAGATTCACATGAAGAGAATGGAGGCAGAAGGTAATGTCAAGGACATTGTTGTGACTCAAGTTAGTTTTGGTGGATTTGATTCTCAAGTTAATGCAAAAGAACTAATGGAATACTTAGAGAAGGAGGTTGGACTTGTGTGGCGGTGTAGATTCAAGACTTCCTGGACCCCTCCTGAGTCCTACCCAAATTTTGAGATCATTAGCATGACAGATATTCAAAGGACTGATGACTACAAGAGAGTTGAGCCTCATGCATTTGTTCATTTTGCCTCGCCGCAAACAGCAGCTTGGGCTAAGGATGCTGCAGGCCGCTGTAAGCTTTTCTTTGATGGCAAGCCATTAAAGGTTAGTCTTGGGCCTGAAAATCCATTTACGTTGAATCAGAGGAGGAGGAAGACTACTCCCTTCAAGCTGTCTGAGGTATGTCTGGAAATCGGAACATTGATCAGTCGTGATGAGTTTTTGGTTGGTTGGAGAGGACCACCTTCTGGCGTTGATTTTCTCATAGATCCTTTTGATGGGACATGCAAGTTTTGTTTCACGAGGGATACAGCCTTTTCCTTCAAAAACCAAAAGGCAAATGCAGTGGTAAAATGCGATTTCAAAGTAGAGTTCTTGGTGAGAGAGATCATGGAGATCAAGCAGTATAGAGAATTGTCTTGTCTAGTTGTTCTTTTACAGCTTGCATCAGCCCCCTGGGTGTCCTATAGGACTGCTGATGATGATATAGAAATATCGGCTCCATTTGACTTGTTGGATGATGATGATCCTTGGATCCGAACAACAGATTTCACCCTTAGTGGGGCCATTGGTCGGTGTAATTCTTATAGAGTTTCAATCCCACCTCGCCATGGTGCAAAGTTAAAAAAAGCTTTGGATTATCTTAGACAGCGAAGGGTGCAGGAGGAGATTCTAAAACAACCACTAAGGGTCAAGGATGAACCTGACTTTGGGATGCCCATGACAGATCCATTCTTTTGTATTCATTACAAAGAAAGGATAGCTTTTGATGTAATTTTCCTGGTGAATGCTGTCATGCATAAGGGAATATTCAATCAATATCAACTCTCAGGTAATTTCTTTGATTTATTGAGGGAACAGTCTACCGAAGTCAATGTGACTGCACTCAAGCACATCTGTTCTTATAGGCGCCCAGTTTTTGATGCTTGCAAGAGATTGAAACTTGTTCAGGAATGGATACTTAAGAACCCTGGGCTTGTAAAGAGATGCAAAAAGATGGATGATATTGTAGAGATCAGAAGGTTGGTCATTACTCCAACTAAAGCCTATTGCCTCCCACCTGAAGTTGAACTGTCCAATAGAGTGCTGAGAAAATATAGAGATGTTTCTGACCGTTTTTTAAGAGTTACATTCATGGATGAGGGCTTGCAGACTATCAATTCAAATGCTCTTACTTATTATGTAGCGCCAATTGTGCAAGATATAATCTCTAACCCCTTCCCTCAAAAAACGAGAATCTTCAAAAGAGTGACAAGTATTTTACATGAAGGATTTTATTTATGCGGTCGGAGGTACTCGTTTCTGGCCTTCTCGTCCAATCAATTAAGGGATCGTTCTGCATGGTTTTTTGCTGAAGATGGGAAGATTAGTGTCCTCGATATAAAAAATTGGATGGGGAAATTTGAAAACAGGAATGTTGCCAAATGTGCTGCCAGGATGGGCCAATGCTTCTCCTCTACTTATGCAACTGTAGAAGTTCCCATAGATGAGGTGAATCCTGATCTGCCTGATATTGAGAGAAATACGTATGTTTTCTCTGATGGTATTGGTATGATTACCCCAGATCTTTGCAGGGAAGTTGCTGAGAAACTGAAATTAGAGATAAATCTACCTAGTGCTTACCAGATCAGATATGCTGGTTACAAAGGGGTTGTTGCATGTTGGCCTTCCAAAGGTGACGGGATCCGCTTATCTCTAAGGCATAGCATGGATAAGTTCCAGTCCAAGCATACCACCTTAGAAATCTGCTCGTGGACTAGATTTCAGCCTGGTTTCTTAAATAGGCAGATTATAACATTGCTTTCAACCTTGAAAGTTCCTGACGAAATATTCTGGAAGATGCAGGATTCAATGGTTTCCAAACTAAATCGAATGCTGCTTGATACAGACATGGCCTTTGATGTCCTGACTGCATCTTGCGCTGAGCAAGGAAATACTGCTGCAATCATGTTGAGTGCAGGTTTCAAGCCTCAAATGGAGCCTCATTTACGAGGCATGCTTACTTGCATTAGAGCTGCTCAGCTTTGGGGCCTGAGAGAAAAGGCTAGGATCTTTGTTTCATCAGGGAGATGGTTGATGGGCTGCTTGGATGAGTTGGGGCTGCTTGAACATGGGCAATGCTTTATCCAAGTATCCAACCCATCTTTAGAGAACTGTTTCTACAAGCATGGATCAAGGTTCAGTGAGATAAAGAAAAATATGGAAGTAATTAAGGGCACTGTGGTGATTGCCAAGAATCCTTGCCTTCACCCAGGGGACATAAGGATTCTGGAAGCAGTTGATTTTCCTGAACTACACCATTTGTATGATTGTCTTGTTTTCCCTCAAAAGGGTGACAGGCCACATACCAATGAAGCTTCAGGAAGTGACCTTGATGGGGATTTATACTTCGTTACCTGGGATGGAAACCTTATTCCTCCAAGTAAAAGGAGCTGGATTCCCATGCAATATGATGCTGCAGAAGCTAGGAAGCAACTCCGCCCGGTTAATCAAAAGGTAGTTATCTGATTTCCTTATATTCTATCTGAAAGTTAACTATGAACAATTTAATTTCTTTAGGTTTGCAATTGGATTTATTCCATGGTTTAATTAGTCCTAGAAGTTATCTTGATCAATATATTGGAGTGAACTTTTGAGCAGATCTTTAAGTTGCTTGAAGTCAATCCTCAGTGTTTTTACGTACTTTTTTCTTTTTGGGTGCAGAGAAGCTCACAGTCTACTCAAATAAGAGTTAAATTGTTTATTGATTATTGCTTAGGCTGGGTTGAACTTTTGAGAATGTTAATTGTTCATAGGTATATACATTAAGGATTTATTTTTACCATTTTCGTTTATTATATTTCCTTCAAAGTATTGGATAAAGTGAGATGAGCAGAAGTCTTAAGAGTAGAGCTAATGTGATGTGGCGTCAAAAAGGATTAAGATTATTAGTCGTGTCTTATGATCTGGAATGTGGAATAGCATATCAGTAGCGACTTGGTTTGAAATGTTCTGCTGAGGATTCATGTCCTAGTTCAGTGATGATTTATCTAATTGGTGACAGCCTTTAGAATTGCAAGTGTCAACTTTCTCACTTGTGCATTTGTTTCATGCACAGGACATCATTGATTTCTTTGCCAAAAACATGACGAATGAGCACTTGGGAGCAATATGCAATGCACATGTGGTTCATGCTGACTCTAGTGATTGTGGGGCTTTGGACGAGAAATGTCTGACCCTAGCAGAGTTAGCAGCCACAGCTGTTGATTTTCCCAAGACTGGGAAGCTAGTTAAAATGCCTCAAGAATTGAAACCAAAATTATATCCAGATTTCATGGGGAAAGATGAAAATCAGTCCTACAAGTCAACTAAAATTCTGGGAAGACTATATCGTCAGATTACAGATGCTTATGATGAAGATGTGGCTACTTCTTCGGAGCTTAATTTTGTTCCTGGTGATATTCCTTATGACAAAAATCTTGAACTTCCGGGTTCTGCTGATTTTATTATTGATGCGTGGGATAAGAAGTGCTCTTATGATGGACAGTTGAATGGTCTTCTAGGACAGTATAAAGTAAAGAGGGAAGAAGAGATTGTAACAGGACACATTTGGTCTATGCCAAAATATAACAGCAGGAAGCAAGGGGAACTTAAGGAGAAGATCAAACATTCATATACTGCACTGAAGAAAGAATTTAGGCAAGTATTTGAGAAATTGGACATTGATTTAGAGAACATAAGTGATGATGAGAAGAACTTGCTTTATGAGCAGAAAGCATCAGCATGGTACCAGGTAACCTACCATCCCCAGTGGGTGAGGAAGTCACTCGAGCTACAAGATTCAGATGGTGCTGACAGTGCTGCGATGTTAAGTTTTGCCTGGATAGCTGCTGATTACCTTGCTCGAATCAAGATTAAGTGCAGCGGAATGGAAAATTTTGACCCTGTTAAACCAGCTAACTTGCTGGCCAAGTACATTGCTGATCGAATGTGACGCATTGAAGCTATGAAAGCCAATTTTTGCCACAAGGCCACTCTGCCATATTTGGTAACAAGATGCTTCTTTGGTTTAAAGTACTGTTTTGAGCTTGTAATTAACATTTCTCTACTTTGATGAAACACCTATTATAATTTCATGAATTTCTTAAAGTTAGTTTCAACCTGGTAGGAAGGCAAACGTCTCAAGAAATTTAATAAGATGTTCGTTGCCTTGGTCTCTTAAAAGTGCCTAATCTGATTAACTTCTTTGATGTTAAGACTAATCTCCTGTTGCAATAAAATAATTTTTAAGTTGTATGTAGACAGACTTAAAAGAGGTGCTGAAGATGTTCTTCTCAAGGAACCTTCATCCATAGACGCAGCAAACTTTTTAAAAACTACCTTAAGGTTGCCCAACATCTATAGTTTTCTCCAAAAAACATTTGATTCAGTGAATCAGAATTTTATAATTAATACCTTGATATCCTTCAGGCTTCCTCTTCTCTTTCTTAATTGGTAGGCTTAATGTATCACCACCACTTTCTTCAACATTTTCATTAATGAAAAACTTATCCATGTCTTTAAAGGCGAAGAGAGGTGGCTCTCTCTCTCTCAACCATTTTTTAAGATGTTTTCATTCATAACTTGAAACTGTTTAACCTTTTCTTTGTAAATAATTTTCTTCTATTCTGCAAAACAAACATCTTTTCAATTAAAAGCTTTTATATTCTTCACAACAATTCAAAAAATTATCACCACTCAAGATTAATCCTAGTAAGAGTTGAGTGTTTGTTTTTGCAGGTAACATTGAAACAATTAACACCCTCATTATGTTGGATTCAAATTAGATTTATTGTCTCTTTAATATTTTAGGTTCTGTATTACAACAACTAGACTTACAATGATGACTAACTACCACTTTTCAATCTTATGCAGAGAAAGATAACTGGAATAATAGAAATCTTTTTTCCAATAAAAATAGTCAAGGAAATTGAAAGAGCTCTTGAAAACTTCTTATGGATAGGTGACAGAATGGACACCACTAAAACCAAGATTAACTAGAAAAACTTGTGTATGTCAAAAATGAATGGAGGTCAGGATCTCATTCTGTAACGCCCCAAATTAGGGGTTAGAATATTAACAGAAATTCTTACATATGTGCTTATTGTGGCATGCATTTATGACATTTTCCGGGTACATTGGTTTCAAGAAACTTCGGACTGATTCGGACAATATTAATATATTTTTAGTAATTTTTGGATACTTCAATGATTTTTAGAAATTGT
>JANZLC010000008.1:16827443-16842007 GCA_026413385.1 Erythroxylum gracilipes | reverse complement strand
CCTCTCCAACCGATGTGGGATCTCACACTCTCCACCCCCCTTAGGGCCCAACCCTCTTTGGGGTCCAGCCTAGCTGGCACAACGGTTCAGGTACCCGCTCTGATACCACTTGTAACATCTCAGATCACCCGTTTACAGATATTGTCCGCTTTGGGCCTTGGCCCAGCCAAGTCCTCACGGTTTTGCTTTTCCCGAGGCCTTCCTAGGAGGTCACCCATCCTAAAACTACTCTCACCCAAGCACATTAACCTCGGAGTTCCGATGGGATCCGGTGCATTAGGCCATGAAAAACGCGTCTGTAAAGGAGAGGTATCCGTACCCTTATAAGACGTACTTCAATCCCCTCTCCAACCGATGTGAGATCTCACATATGTCCTATTGATATCTTCAAATGAACTAACCTTATCTTTCTGAAGATATTTTCAAAGTTGCTGATGCTTTTTTAGACCCTTCTAGAAGAGTACAATTGTTACGGATGAGTTGAAATTTGAAATTTGAGTGACTTTATGAACAGTATGAGTATTTTTGTAGGCTATTATATCACCTCAAATAGTAACAAAATCTTATAGCCTCCATTTATAACAAAGTATGCCTCAATGTGTGCTCTCAATTATAAGAAGTTAATTACGGATACTTCTAATAAAGTATAGTACCAATCCCTTGTCTGTATTTAATTACATAGAAAGCACTAAAGAGTTCTATAATTTCTCAATCTCATTGCATGGTTTGTCAAGTCTATAGTGTCATTATATGTTTCTAATAAAGGTCATTTTTAGTAAATGTAATTGATCAAGTATCTCCGGGATGAATTAGTTATCCAACCATTTCTCTTTGTTGTGGCATGCTGAAATTACTCTACTCAAATTGATTATGGGGTTGGATATTGTTTCAAATAAATTGTAGATCTCAAACCTTTACAGCAACGTGAATATTAAGAATAGTAGGTCAGTTATTTGGTTCAGTGTTTAGTGACATATCTAATGTTAAATCTTTTTTTAGTTATCGAGAGCAATCTTCATTGAAATCTATTATGGTCACTTTTGCAAACTCTCCATGGGATATGTCTAAAATTATAGTTGATTTCCACAGACAATATTAGTTGGTATTTTTATGTTTGCACTTTTGCTCCTGTTCACTAACTTAGATTAGTCTGACTTGAAAAAAGTTGGAAAGATTGATCTTGAACCCTAAATATTAAGTTTAAAATTGTTCAAAAGAAGGTAAATTTTAGTTAAAGTTCCAATATATTTGCATAAATTTTAAAATCTCAATTTCATTCTAGAACACACCTCGGATATCTAAAACAAAATCGTGAGTCCATTTAGATAACATATTGAGTTTGTTTGTATATGCATATCTTTCAATATGAACCTATGTCATTTGATAATCATGAGATTTGATAAAACAAACTTAAGATAAAGTTGCTTATTTGTGATCATAAGATCATAGGTTCAAGTCACGAAAACAACTTCTTTGTCAAATACAAAGGAAAGGTTACATAAGTTATGACCCTTCCTAGACCCCCGCAAAGCAGGGAACCTTGTGTACCGAATATGTTGACTTTTAATCTATGTATATGCACCTATTATGATCAATGTTGCGAATATCGTACCGACCCTAGTACCGAAGTGGATTCTAGTACAGTACTATATCTGAACTGGTCAATACTGGATACAACTTCGAGTAATTTTTTAAATTTATGAAATAGTCCTTGAATTTTTTTAAAAATTACAAAATAGTTCTTTTTCATACTGTATGATTATACAGTATACTTTATAAGTTTACATCGACCCTGTCTTCAAAAATCATAATAATAAATAATAACCACAATTAATATGAAATAACAATAATTTTTAAATATTTCATATATAAATAATAATCTTAATTAAAATGAAAAAAGATAATCATTATCATACGAATATAAAATTAAGAACAATACAAAGGATTAAAAAGATTACAATGTCATCATGTAATAAATAATAATTCAAAACATCCAATAAAAAAACAAATAATATCCTTGACTCTTAAACTATTGCAATTTATGACAAGAATTTGTGATGAGAAAACAACCAAGTAGATATAAAACTTGAAACAAAAACATTTACAATTACAATTACATATATAGAATTTAACATATACATCAAATATAAGTACAATTAAAAGAAGAGGAAAAACAAAAACCTGGAACTTCATTCAATCAGCTACAGGAGGATACCCGCTATAACTGCACTGATTTCATTTATCATTTGATATAGAATCCTCATCATTGAGAGGAGCCTCATTATTTAAATTCAATGCACCAGATGACATATCAATGCTTTCCCATCCAAGATTATCTTCCATATCATCCACACCTACCAAACTCGGTTCCTCACAAACCCAATCTGCCAAAATATCAATATTATCAATAAAAATTGGATCTGTTGAACTACTTGTGCTATTAAAAGTCCTAGTAAACAATAAAAATTAATTATTAGAAATCTATAAGAAATTATATCAAAATTAATAATGATAATAACATACATTTTCTGAAGCTTTAAATTGTAACGAGCAAATACCAAGTTATTCAATTTCTTGTACTCCAATATATTCTTTTGATAGCCTGTTACACTCACACATTGACTTAAAATTCGAATTGTAAACCTTTTCGATTCTAAAACACCACTTTTGAATTAATTTCATCAAGAAACCGTAAGTCGTAAGATAACAAAAATAGCGTTATAAACAAAATAAAGTGATAATTAATTTTCAACAAATAAGAAAAAGGAAACTAATACTTGGAGAAAGTTTTGCTCTTTTTCGAATAGCAATCAACAATCCAAAATCCCCATAAGACAACTTATAAAGCTCCATTTGTAAGCTTAAGTGATCTTGTATCACTTCATGGCCAACAATTGTTGTAATAGTGAATAGCATTCATCTACTAACTGTAACTTTTTTTTTGTAAAATTCAGTCTGAAATATACACAAGGATTCAAAAAGACTTCAGCTGCAAACAACGGAGAAGAAAGTTGCCTTTCCCATCTCTTATTGATGATTGCAAGATACAATATGTACAAAGAAGGCCTATGTTTCATATTGGTCTTGATTGCTTCCTTTGGCATTTCTATGACATCAAAAAAATAAATCATTATTAGCTTTTCTTTACTATCAGCTAAGTGAAACACCCTCACCAAAGACTCACAAGCTCAGATAACAAATTGACATTGATACCAAAATTCTCTATCTTTCAATATAATGTTGGAAACCTCCAATTCGGCATTAGATCTAGCATGCTGAGATGCGATCCACTTATCACTAGTAAAAAATTGTCTTAACTCTTTCTTCATTGAAACAAAAGACTGAAGTAATAAGAAATTTATTACAAATCTTGTCACACCATAACGCCACAAATTCCTTCCATTGGTAATCCTTTATCATTAAATTCAACACCAATGTATGAATATAGATGAACTTGGTCACCTTTTTAACTTTCTGCATAGTCTCATTAATAATAAGAAAATACCTAGGATTCGCTATATTCTCCAACATTAGGTCAATGCATATGCAACACAAGGAGTCAAAAAAAATAATTATACCTATTCTGTAACCTTCTTCCTGCCAGAATCATTGTCAGTAATGAACTAAATAATGTTTTCTGTCCAACTTCATTCACACCTTCATCAAATATCTTAAATTAAGTATTAGTATTTCTAATAATGTCAGATGCATCAACAAACTTCAAAAACATTGAGTCATTTGTAAAATAAACCAAAAATTAATAATAAGCTCTTGTATCCTATTTGTCTGATCATTACACATGATTAAACACCCAAAAGTAGCCCAATTCACTCTTCTTTCTGCCAAATAACTTTTAATTTTAGGAATTGAGCAACTCAAAAGTTTACCTCTTAAGTCATCAATCGAAGGAGCTTTGTATCCCAGACCATAAGAGACTATTGCATCCACCATAGGTTAATAATAATACGATTGAGAAGCATTGAATGATGAACTTGTATCATAACACCATCTAGCTACTGTCATGTCACATTGTCAGTCGCATCCCTTGATTGCATTGCACTACAAATTGAAGGTTGGGCTACGGTAGTTGTCTGTGGTGGACAAAAACTAGTCACCCGCCTTCTTCTTTTCCTCAAATCAGATCTAGGTGTAACATTCACTTATTTCTGGGCCTGGGATGGAACACTACCACTATCATCTTCAACATTTTCACAATCACCACGAAAACCAACAAACAAACTTCCACTACCAATTTCAAAATTCAAACTTTCCCTTCTATCTTTCTCATGTTGGTATTCTCAAGCAATGTTTTCATTTATCACTTCACATTATAACTTACTTTTTTACAAGGTTCTACATCTCTTTTAACTGCAACTAAATGATTTTTTAATCGGGTGATTCCTCCACCTTCTAAATGCTTGTTACAAAACAAGCAAATAGTATGGTTCCTCATATTGGGAACCAATGCAGTATGAGTTCAAGCTGGATCATTGTATCTTCATGAAGTGGTTTGATCAGGAGTACTTGAACTTCCTTCCATTTATTTGTAAAAATAAATTAATACATATATCAAACATCACAAAAACACATAATTTCATTACACAATACGCATGTCCATATTATATAATATAACTCATTTTGTGTGATTACATCATACACAATTCAATTTCATCGAATACAATTTACCATAAGTCAAAAACTAACAATTCAAATATTCAACATACATAATTATATAAAACATACATAAACAATTTCTATTTCTAACAATTTCTAGCAACTTCATTTCTAACAATTTTGAACAGCTTCAATTCAAGGATTCAAACATCACAGAACATATATAAACAATTTCCATTCCCAACAATTTCAAACAATTTGAATTCAAACTTCACAAAACATACGTAAAATAATTTTCATTTCCAACGATCACAAAACATAAATAAACAAATTTCATTTCTAACAATTTTCATTTCAATAATCACAAAACATATATAAACAATTTTCATTTCCAATAATTTTCAACAATTTTCATTTCCAATAATCACAAAACATACATAAAACAATTTCCATTTTCAACAATCACAAAACATAGATAAACAATTTTCATTTCCAATAATCACAAAAAATACATAAAACAATTTCTATTTCCAACAATCACAAAACATAAATAAACAAATTCCATTTTCAACAATTTTCATTTCCAATAATCACAAAGCATACATAAAATAATTTCCATTTCCAACAATCACAAAACGTAGATAAACAAATTTCATTTCCAATAATCGCAAAACATACATCAAACAATTTCCATTTCTAATAATCACAAAATTAGATAAAAAAAATTCATTTCCAACAATTTCCATTTCCAATAATCACAAAACATACATAAACAATTTCTATTTTCAACAATTTCAATTCAACCATTACAAAACATACATAAACAATTTTCATTTCTAATAATTTCAAAATTTGCAGTCAATAGTCAGTACTTTTAATGAACTTGTAACAATTATATAGTTAATACATTAATTATGTAATTTAAAATGTTTGACAAGCTAAGAATTGAAAGTCAAACCATAGATTCAATCTATCTAATCTTGGTAAACTCACACATCTTCGCCTTCCTACCAATAACTCTAAAGTATAAGAAAGAGTTATTAAAAAATTGTTTAATCATAATTAAAATGTGTTACTCAATGCATATAACGTTTACTTTTTTGTAAAATTATAATTTTATTAGGCAACAAACAAAGTCGATGCTAATCATGTTTTACTAAAATTTGTTTAGATTCTGACTTTTTTTTATTAAGTTTAAGTCTAATATTTTAAATGGCTTAAACTTCATAACTTAATTGTAAAAGAAATTATATTAAATTTTTAAATTTTTTATCTCGTATAAATAAAGATGTAATTGTCTTATAAACATAAGATAAGATATAAATTTAAATATGTCACATTATTTAGCATGGCAATTTAAAAAAAATTATGTCAACTCTAAAGTCTAAATTAGTAACCTTATGTTTGTCCCACAGTAGTGTATTGTACGACAAAAAATTGTCAGAAAAAACTTAGTGCACTGTCGACTAAATTAAATAACTAGTGTTCTTTCTAGTTTCCATGAATGATAGCAAACAACTTCAATAAATCAATTTCCATTTTTCAGTTCCACTCTAAACAAGAAGTAACGTAAATACGCAACAAACTAACAAATTTCATTCCTAATTCACAAAATACACCAACAATTTCATTCATAATTTACAAAAAATACATAAAGTCATAAACACACACCTAATTATTTCAGAATTCAACATCAATTTTAACGGATCGAAAATAGATCTGAATCTATTTCAAATCTGGCATGAAAGAGGAGACCTGAGACTCCAAGAGTGGTGGGTGGGTTGGTGGGGTGTCGGTGGCGGTGGTGGTGGTGGTGGCAGGGGGCAAGTGTGGTGGTCGAGAGAGAGATTGAGATGTGTGAGTCTGTTAGAGGGAAATAAAAAAGTGGGAGAAGGAGAGAGCAGAGGGAGGGACTAGGGAGGGCCGCTAGTATTGGGTGTCGGTGGTGGGGCTATTACGTCGCTGAAGAAGAGAGAGGGTCACTAGAGTTTGAATGACAGAGAGCGAGTGAGGTGAGAGAAAATAATTGTGGGAGTGAAAGAAAGAAGCGTATCGTCGGGTGTGCGAGTGGGAAGAGGGGTTGTTTAAAAATTTTGTTTTGCAACTTAGTCCCCCAATTTTTTAACACTTATAGTATTGGCCGATATATAGCCAGTATTTTAAATATTGACGGCACTAGTCGGTACCAAGTGAAAAACGCCGATATCGACTAATATTTACTCTCTATACAAACATCCTTTTATTGTATTGGTTTTTGTCTAGTACAATACATACCGACCGATACCGATTTATACAAAACAAATTTCAATACACTGATTGTGACAACAAAGCCCTGCCTTATATTAATTTGGTTGCTAAAAAGTAAATATTAACTAAATCACCGGTTGGTACCAACCAATACGAAAAAGATTTCAATACACTAATTATGACAGCAAAGCACTGCCTTCAATTGTTTTGGTTGCTAAAAAGTAAATATTAACTATAGAATTGATTTAGTTGAAATAGCTCTCCCTTTTGGACTATGATTTTAGCGTTTAGAATCATAGTTGCCTGTGAGCAGGATTTTCATAGTTGCCGGTGAGCAGGATTTTCTGCCGAGCTATTTATATAACGAAATAGAGTTTAGGTATTGAATAAATTCTAATTCTGTGGAAGGAAGAAACAAATATAATTGCTTTGACTTGACTTGGTGGATAAAACGACATCAAAAGTTGGAGCCAACTATGGAAACGCATTTAATTGTTAGACCCTACCACTACCATACTTACTACGGCAGTTTACCCGAAAAACACGTGTGTACAGTAACTAACTCTGTTTCATCTCTGCAATACAGAAGGCCGCCATCGCCAACTTACCTGGAGAGGGTAAAAGAATTAGCGAAGTCAAGACAAACACAGACGGAAACAACCAGGGTCTTAGTGAATAGTTTTGGATCTGGGTTTTGATGGCCAACTGTTTCTTGAAGAAGTGAATCAAAAGAAGAAAACCATCAATTCCCTACCTTTTCTATTCGACCCATCATGCCATTTATATGATCTGTTTCACCCAAGTCCCACCCTTACTTGGTTTATTTCTTTTATCTCGGGTTATTTTAGTAGGCAAGTTCCTTCATTGTTTCTACAAGGTTTCTTGTTTGTTTTGTTTTACCTGATTTCCAATAGAAGATGTTGTTTTCCTGATGTAATATCTGGATCCACGTGTTTTTTTATTGCTAAAAATTTTTCGATTCTTTTCTCGTTATAATATGTCACTTATTTCTCTTCACTATGGTGCAGGATACTTGAGCCTAATCTAGGGCTTTGAACCAAGATCGCTGGCCTGACTCTTGTCAATGCACTTGTGTAGATCCCTTCCTCCTTGGATGCTTCAACTAATCGCATGCATGGGGTGAGCTCTTTCACTCTCTCGGTTTTTTATGTCTATTTCCCATTTTATCAGATGTATGAGATTAAAGGATATCTTCTTTGCTCTCAACGGCTTTCTGGGTAGATGAACAGGAAAGTAAGGCTTCTTTGGTAGTTTTATACTTTTACTTGGAGGAATCTTGTCTTTTTGTGCTTGCTTGTTGTGTAAGCGAGGTTGAGTTGGATGAAGAGAGAAACGTGTAGGGGCTTTCTATATTTGCATTCTTTCCTTGAAGTAATTGCCAATTGAGCGGATTATACGTGGGGTTGTTCTTTTGTATAGATATTCTATACAAGCATGGATTCTAGGTGTTGTCTGCTGATACAAACCCAGAGATGCTTTGGCCGGAATCCCTGTTGCTCATTTGTGCTATTTACCGAAGCTTATCTGCGTGCACTTTTGCTTATGACGATGGAGTCTTTTAAGAAGAAATTCAAGGCTCTTTCGGTGTGAGAATTTTCTGTTTCTTTTAATTGTATAATTGAATATCTGGTTAGAAAGAAAATAGTAATTGATCACCTTTATGAAGCATCTATCTGGGCTCACTTCTTTCTGATGATTTTGAAAATCTAATCGAGTAACTATTTGTTGCAATGGGTAAAGATTTGAAGCTATTTAGGACGATACTTCTATTATACTGCTTCAAAAATGTTCTTGCTCTATCATTTCCTTCGAACAGTGCATTCCTAATGCATATTGAAATTATCGTGAGAAGGTGTCCTAAAATTTGATGGATGATGCATACTTCATTCAGGGTTGTAATTTGGATTTTCATAAGACAATTTGGTGGATTGCAGTATTAAAGTTGTAAAATTTGTTGGATCCAGGGCCATGCATTTGGCCCACTAATAGGTTTGTATTTTGATGTGAGACTAATGGAGTTATTATTTTTGGCCACTGGAAAACTTTCACCGGTAGCTAAAATATTCAAAGTAAATAGCTTTTCTTGCTTCCTCTCCTTCCAATTATTTGGTGTTCAAATATTATGAGGAACTTGAATTATATATTCGTGTGTTAACCAATATAGTTCGCACTCTTTAGAAAATATTGGAAGGATGATATGTGGGAAGGCTTCTTTGGAACAATTATATTGCTTTGATCTTCTAATTTCTTTTCACATAATGGACTCATCTCTTTGGTCCCTTTTCGCCTTTCCCCACCTTTCTTCTCGTTATGAAAGTGAGGATTGACTTAATTTTTAACAGGTGCTAATGGTACCATGGTTAAACCTCTTTTGTAACAGAGCAGAGGTTGCTTTGGATGCTTTGCTAAACCCTCTACTATTATTTCCGTTGATGAGTCATCTAAGGGGACTAGAGTTCAACGCTATCCATTAAGGAAATCTAGCAAAGCGGATAATTTCTGGAGTTCCAGTACTACAGAAATGGACAATAGTGTAGTGCAATCCCAGAGAAGCATTTCTTCAATCAGCACATTGAACCAGTCACACAAAACTCTCTCTAATCCTGGCAACTCAAGCAACCCTTCAGAATTTGTTAATTATGGTAAGCACATTTTCATTAAACTCTTCAGAAAATAGATCCTGTATGTTTAACATCTTTAAAGCAATGGCACTGCCATTTTATGATTCCTTTAAGGTATTGTCTAACTATCTCAATGTTTAATCGTCGTCTATTTAGTGGTGGTTTAAAGTTGTGATAGTTTTTGTTCTTTTAGAATCTCATTTCTAACTTGTGCTTTTTTGTCTGATCCACTTGATTGATAATGGAAGCTTTGTTGAATGTAGGCTTTCTTTTCTGGAACCAAACAAGGCAGGAATGGCTTGGGAGTAGAAGTTCTGAGAACAAGAAAGAAGTTCGAGAACCCACAATAAGGTGGAATATCACTCTTGTATAAAGATGAAGCAGAAACATGTTTGGGCAATTGTCTTCCATGAATTTTTCTTTAGTTCTATTGACTTATGTTTCAAGTTGCAATAGTATGATATACTGAGGCAAAGGATAGCAGAATTTTGATTTGGCCTGAATCAAAACGATTGGCTGCTTGACCAGAATATGGGTACACAAAGAATGTGTTCCTTTTACTCTGCCCCTACTCTTGATTTTCTTTCAATCTGTCTTTTTATATTAAACTTTGGTGTGGAAAATTGTGTTCTTACCATCTTATGTCCATTTCTCTGAACACAATCCTTACTGTGAGAGAAAACTCTTGTAATAGTTGTGGTTGTTGCTTTTGTTCTGTCTGCATGTTTTGACGTTTATTTTTGGTTGGCTGCGTTTATGTTTGCATGTTATATTTTTGTTGAGTCAATCGTTTCAACTTCTGCTTGTTTTGCAGCTGGAATGCCACTTACGAAAATTTGCTCGGAGGCAACAAGCGTTTCCCCCGACCTATACCTCTTGCGGTAAGTTAGGTCTGGTCTTCCCCATCCTAGTATTGCTGTCATATATTCTTACCTTCCTGTTTGCCTGTGGGATTTCAAATGGCAGGAAATGGTGGATTTTCTTGTAGATGTTTGGGAACAGGAGGGCTTGTACGACTGAATAAGCTGGAATGTTTTCTATTAATCTCGTACAAGTTTTCTCTGGCATTCGCAACAGTTCTTGTTAAAGTTATTGCAAAATGAAAATGCATGCCTTAGAAAGAAGTGTCTTAATACTAGTTCATGGCTTCCTAACACTGTGGTACCGTTATAAACCAAAAATTGTAATCTTTTTTAGTAAATCATAAATCATTTACGTATCCTTCTGTTGTCTGTACTGCTCCTGCACGTATCCAAATAATCAGCATTGTAGTTGTTGTCAAGACCATTCTGCAGATTATCTGTAAACCATCAATTTTCTTCGCCATTGATTAAAGGAAAGTTTGAGGATAAATCGTGTTTGCCTATGTAACCAAAGTTCCCGGTCCATTGCCATCCTGACTTCGTCAATCATGTAGTTGCGGGCTATCCTGTAATGAGATCAAGCCAATTGCATGAGCTGTAGAAGAATATCTCGGTCCAAATAGCCTATGTCGCCAGGTTGATGTGGAAATTATGTATTTTTTTTCAGTCAAGTACGCCTGACTGTTGCTGTTTAATTCTTCTTCAATTTGCTGTTTATGTTTTAAAATTTTATATCTACACTGTGTTGATTGAAAATTTATCAACAACCATGGATATCTCCTCTAAGTAAATTAAAAACAAAGTTAAAAGAAACAAGTTTAAAATGTACACTTATGGTTTTTTTATTTTTAAAATTAGTTGTGATTTAAAAAATCACAATTGCTCAATTTAAAATTTTAACAATTTTGTATACACATTATTTTTTAATCAAATAATCCTTTATAAATTACTGTGATTTAAATTTTCAAGGTGGAAATTAACTCATGAAAATAACTTAATTGTTAATGTATACAACTATTTTTACATGGCATCCTGAAATAAGGGAGAAATATTAGTTTCAAAGGTATATAAAATTAAGATATTTGATAATATGTACAATATGCATTAAGATTATTTAAAATTTTTATCTTAAGTAACATTGTACGAATAATGAAGAATTCTAATTACAAATTATAAATAATTAAAAAAGTTGATTTAGTCAAAAAAAAATAATTGAGACAATAAACATATTTTTAAGGTAAATAAAAATGATATATTTTAAAATAAATATTTGATAGAAATCCTTAAAATAAAATTTCAAATTTTTAATATAATTTAATACAAAAATATTGGAAATAATAATAATACAAAAAATTTATATAATGACTTGTTGGGATTTCAAGTGTAAGTGGGAATTCTACGTTAGAAAGGGATGAAATTAGTGAAGGACATGTAGTGAAAATGACTCATAAACTTAATGCCTTAAGGTTTTGGGTTAGAGTGTAGTATTAAAGCCTACGAGTATGGTTCCTCAATAAGCTTATGATATGGATCTCTCAAGGAAGTGGGCTCGCTAGCATCAACAAGTGGTATCAGAGCTAATGGATCGTCAAGGAACTAGTATAGATACGATAGCCGGATCCCGTAGTTGCCATCCTCACGTGAAAGAGTTAGAAGACTTTTGGTGGCCCCAAGCTAGTAGAGTAAAAGGACTCTTGGTGATGTTATATATTCAAGATGGTAAGAAAAAGAAAAAAAAAAGATTTTTCCTCAAGGGAGAGCCCAAGCTAATGTGAAAGTTTACACATGAGGGAGAAACCGTTAGGATTTCAAGTGAGTGAGAATACCACATTAGAAATAAATGAAATTAATAAGAAATATATAAGTAAAAAATATTTATAAACCTAATACCTTGAAGTTTTAAGTTGGATTGTGATGTCAAAACTTATGAGTATATTCTCTAAGTATACTCACTGATATAGATTTCTCAAGAAAGTAGGCTTCTCATGACTATCCTACTAATTTTTTAGTCAACTAATTTGAGATAATATGCTAATATTTTTTTAAAAGATGAACAGATTGTAATTTGATAGATATTTTTCTTTAAATTGTAGAGGAGTGAATAAAAAATGTATAGTTTAATATTGTAGGAGTAATTTGAATCGAAACAGAGTACAAGATATGTAATTTTTATTTTTGAAATGTTTTTATGTAATTAATACAAGCATAAAACTCCTCTTGAAGGTATATTTGATGTTTCACTCAAGGACATGATCCTCTGTGTTATTTATCCTATTTAAATTTTGTCCCATGTTATCTTAACTATTTATTTATATAAAACTCACAAAAATAAATAATTGAGATAAAATAAGACAGAGGACATAAATAATTTAGATAAAATAAGACAGAATTGGACAGGATAAATGCCACAGAGAGAATACGAGGGGTTTCATTTCACTCTCCGCGTTCATTCGTCAAAAAGTTTCTGCGCAGAGTCGCCGCAAGCCTAACTGGTCGTAAACCATGCGTTTAACGTTTTAGTTGTGAAGTAACTTTCATTTACTTGATCAATTCCTTTTTCTGTTCAACGCACGTTTTAGCTGAGTGATGCGTGAACACCGTCTAGCTTTCAACTCTCCTTTTTTTGTCTGCTTTAAGATCAAATCATATAATCCTGACGTCGGCTGCGGGATAGGAATAGGATAGGATTACTAAGAATAATAAAAGACCTGGAACAGAGTTAGTATTAATGGGAGCTGTTGAAAATCAGACACCTACTTCTTTATATTCTTTGCACAATCGAATCGACCACAGGTGGTACGACTAAACGTCAGTATCAATAATTAAAATATCGAATTAATCAATCTCCTTAATTATAAAAGTTTTAAACTATATAATTCACTATTTCGATTTATTTAATAATTTTTATTATCAAAATTTGATTAATTTATTAATTAATCAATCCATTTTATTAATTAATCAATTTTAATGCATCAAAATAAATTAGTTAATTTTTATTTAACATTCTTCTTCTTCAATTAAATTCTAATCTTTTTAATAAATAAAAATATTCTCATTCTTCGATCATATTGTAAATTATTCAATTTCTTTCCATTTTTATTATAGACTAATCATATGATACTCTAATAATTGAACCTTTAATTTTTTTATCTTATTAATTTAATTTTAATCTATTTTTGAAATATTGGTTAGTAGAGTAGTAACATCCAACGACATTTGTCAAAAAGTTTTTGTCAGTTAAAATTAACAAGACTATAATAATTGAATGTATGTGCCGAAATTATGTCAAATTATATTTGGTATGCAATAGATGGAAAGGTAATATTTCCATACATGGACTCTAAATTAGGGTTGGAGTTGTAATGGTAATATTTTAATACACCTCAATGTGTGAATAATTTCAAATAAAATTAATTTAAAAGAAGACATCAACAATAGTGGTAATGATGACTTTCAACTTCCTGTATGGCGTTAAAACGAGGGCCGGCCTTCAAATGGTCGAAGGAATTTTATCAGTTTCTCTCTACACTGTTCCTTTCTCTACATAATGAAACATTAATTTCATCGTAGTCCTAAATATTGTTTGCCTGCAGCAAAAGTCATGAAACAAATAATTTTCTTGTTCTTCTTCCTAAGTTGTAGATTAAATGTGGACAATGTATGATTGTACTAAGCCTATCATACAAAGTTAAAATCAACATATTTTGTGCATAAAGTTCTCTGTTTTGCAAAGATCGAGAGAGAGAGAAGGTTATTAATATACGCAAATTTTTTATTTTAATGAAATAATAATTAGTGCGAAGACGAAACATGAACTAGCACATAATTGTATTCCAAAACATGTTCTTATTAGAAATTTGGGTATTAAAGTCACAACTTGTTACCAGAGCCGGCCTGGGCAGGAGCCAGCGGGGCACCTGCCCAGGGCCCACTATAAGAAGGGGGGCCCTCAGCCCCTCTCTAAACTTCTGCAATGCTTTAACAAACATTTCAGAGTGCGGCGCAGATGAAGGTTTTAAAGCATGTGATTTTAACGTTTTAGCTACTATAAACTTTAAGTCTTTAACATTATAGTAACGTTCAAGTCATTTAATGACTTCTAACGTTGACATAACGTTATAATTTTTTTAGTATAGGTAATTTGTGGTCCCCCATGCTTATAAATAGTCTTGAAATATTTAAGTATATTTTTACCTTC
>JANZLC010000008.1:16816600-16827343 GCA_026413385.1 Erythroxylum gracilipes | reverse complement strand
TAATATTTCCATACATGGACTCTAAATTAGGGTTGGAGTTGTAATGGTAATATTTTAATACACCTCAATGTGTGAATTATTTCAAATAAAATTAATTTAAAAGAAGACATCAAAAATAATGGTAATGATGACTTTCAACTTCCTGTATGCCGTTAAAACGAGGGCCGGCCATCAAATGGTCGAAGGAAGTTTATCAGTTTCTCTCTGCATAATGAAACATTAATTTCATCGTAGTCCTCCATTTTGTTTGCCTGCAGCAGAAGTCATGAAACAAATTCTTCTTTCCTAAGCTGTAGATTAAATGTGTACAATGTATGATTGTACTAAGCCTATCATACAAAGTTAAAATCAACATATTTTGCGCATAAAATTTTCCGCTTTGCGAGGATTGAGAGAAGGTCATCAATATATGCAATTTTTTATATTTTAATGAAATAATAATTAGTGAGAAGACTAAACATGAACTAGCACATAGTCGTATTCCAAAACATGTTCCTATTGGAAATTTGGGTATTAAAGACACAACGTGTTACTTAGGCAGATAGGAGATTGTGTCAAATAAAGAAGAAGCTAAATAATGATACCATGATATAGAATTTTGTACCGTACCGACCGAAAGGTATCGTACCGGTCGAAAAATAGTACGAAATAAGAAACGTCAGTATCGGGTTCAAATACCGGTTGATACCGGCTGAAATAAAAAATTTCGGCCGATATCGTAACTTCCGGAAATTGCAAGGACTAATTTGCAATTTCCGAAAGTTCAACCTAATTACCTCCCTTCTCGATTCTTCCACGCTGTCGGCTGCTCCTCTGTCCTCTCTCTTCGTCTTCTCCGATCTCTCTCTCTCGGTCTCTGACTCTCTCCCCGTGAAGTCGCCATCGACGTCTCCTCCTCCTTCGACCGCTGGTTCGTCCTTCCTTGCGGCTGGTGATCTCTCTCTCTCCCTTCGACGGTTCGACCTCAGCCCACTCCAGCACTCCTTCGGTCCTTTCCTTCCTCCTCGCCGTCTTTCTTCCTTCAACGCACCACACGACCCATCGTACCTCAGATGCACCACACGACGTGATGTCAAACCGAAGAGGCGAAGACCCGATTGTTTGAGTGTATGTATTTTGAAAATTTTTCACTTTTCATGGCATTTTAGAAATTTTTGATTCTTTGATTGTGTTGGTCGTTGGATGATAGTGGATTGGGGTTAAAAATTTGTGTTGTTTGTTGTGAATATACGATGTTGGATCCAATCGGTGGATTTGGGTAAAAAATTGGATGTTGGATTTCGACTGGGAATGGGAAATGAGAATGGATATTGAAGTTGAATTTGGAAGATTTTTGTCATTTGTGAATGTTGAAGTTGAACTGAAATTGGATTTGGATTTTGCCATTTTGGAAGTGGATTGGAAATTTGGAATGGTTATTTACGACATTGAATGGTGGAAATTGGCTTGGAATGGACTATTTTGTAAATTTTAAAAATTGTAGGGAGTATTTTATAAATTTAAAAAATTACCCGAAATGATCCCCGTACTGACCAGTACTGTTCCGTTCTAGAACTCAATCCGACACCAAATCCGGTACAATATTTATAACTTTGAATGATACACAAGGAGAAGCTAAATAGTGATACACAACCTAGAACATATGTTCATTAAAGCCCATACTCCTTTCTAAAAAGATTTACAAAAAATTAGTAGAGTACATATCTTGGGATAGGAGCATGTCCTAGCTCATATTTATGGAGGAACAATTTATAAATAGGCAATAGAAACCTTAATAAAAGCACATAAAGTATAGATGAATTTTACTTCTTTCCAAGTTGTAATTAGGCTTAGTAGTCATTAGAGAGAATACACATATTGTAGCTATTTTTAATAAAGACAAAGATCGAGAATCATTCTAAGGAAGCAAATCACGTCAAAGGATTGAGATTATAATAAGGAAAAAATCTTTTCAATTAGTTCTTCTAGTCTTTTTTATTTTGTTATTTCAAGAATCATTTGTGGCTAATTTATTTTTGACTCATTTCAATTTGTATATAGACATTGTCAAAAGAAATTACTTTTAAATTGAAATATGCACAAATATTAAGAATTGAATTGGGTACTAGATCTAGACCTATGTCAACTTTCTAGTATTAGAAAACCTTTTACGATGTTTCAAAGAATTTAGTCCTTCTTAGAGGTGTTAATAAGATAAATATATCAGTTAGTCAAAAGATAGGTGGATGTGCGTCAAAAAGAGACAATTCATTATAATAGAAAAATTTATTGGTCCAAATGATAAAATTTCTAAACAATTGAATCAAAAGTATAAGTTGAAGCTAAAGGGAATACTAAGCTAGTTGTTATTATTATCTTATTTCTATTTATTGATTACTTTATTATTGTTTCTATTTTTGTGTCAATCTATTTGGCTTAATTTAGTTTTATTTTTAATCAACCAATCTCATTATTTAATTTACGGGAGTAAATAGGTTGGTTAATTTATATATGTTTAGTCAATATAATTTCAAAAATGAAGAAGAAGAAAACAATTACCTTTACTTTTGGGCTAACAAGTTTAACATTCAATATTACCCAATAAAATTTGATTTATTTAATATTAAACTGTGAGTTCAACTAATAAAAAAAGGTTATCAAAGTGTCATGCATTATTTACGCATGCTTTCTTACATAAGAAATTTTTATTGGGATTTTTAAAGGAAAAACAAGAGAAGGTTTAGAATTTTTTTTATAGCATCAAAAAACAAAACGGCAACTAAGCTTCAAAACCCTTTTGGGAGATTGGTAAGTTGTTATTTTTGTGCTAACTTTGGATATAAATCTCTTTAATGTGTTGAAATTTTTATTTAAAAATAATGAACTTGTTTCTTAATTATTCTCAAATGGTTTTCAACACACAAGAGATAAATTTGAATTAAAAAGATGAAAGGAAAGCGAAAACAATTCGAATTCTCAGTTGACAAAAGCGTGGGCACATGCAAAGGCAAAATTTATCTACAGAATCTGATTTGAATACAGATTTTATACACTTAGGATTTTTATTATTTAGGGAATCAAGTTGTTGTCTTTTAAAGGGGGATCTACTGCCTGATTATGTAGGGAGTATATCTGATAAAGATAACGATAAGAGGGAAGAGGGAGGACATCTAGATACATCATCTTTTTCGTTTCTTAGTTGTTGATGTTTTTTGCTAGTTTTAGGCTAGAGTTTTCGTATTTTCAGAAAAAGACCAAATATGGAGACTATGTGTTATGTTATTCTTTTGTTGGATTTTACCTCTGTTATGAGTAGCTAAATTCTTTTTCTTGGTTGAAGGGAACCACGTTATCATCTAGTATGTGCGAGATTTTTTAAAAAAAGTTTATTTCATTTATGAATATTAAGTGTATTTCGTATTGCTTTTTATGATTGAATTGATTGATCTCTAGGGGAAGCAACTAGGAATTGATTGATTTAATTTATAGCCAGATTAGTAGGATTTGACGTTTAGTTTTGCTAATCTAAAGCGGCAATTAGGATTATCATCTTTACGTTAAGGATTGGAATAGGAAAGATAATTATCTAGATTAAATACATATTGTATATGTATTGTCTTGCTCACAGATTCTCTTGGTTCTTAAAGCTATTAATCAAACTTAAGATCGTATCTAAGTTATTGGTTAATAAGAGTTATTAGAATACATATTTTTATTCATTTAATCTTAAGAAAGAACATCATCCAATGAGTATTTGTTAATGGACTTAATTTTATATCGATGATCCATCTTAGTTTGATAACGTAGGTGACTGGAAACCAATGTTCGTTATTAATTTTCCAGATTTGAATATTTTTGTTTATTTCAAATTTTTGTCATTTTTAAATTTCTTTAAATCACGTTAATTCAACTCCCAATTTGGTTTAGTTTTCAACTCATGTAATATTTACCAATAAATTCTTCGTAGGAACGATCCCTACTTTCCACTACTACATTAATTCGGCAAACTATATTTACAATCAATTGGTCAACTAATCAACTTCCTTTATTCTAAGTCTCACAACAGTAAATAGGGCACACTTCAAGAGTCAAACAATTTGTAACCAATGAATATCCCAAAGTTAACCATTTAAGTAATATAAACAAAGTCAATTTAAAGCAATCTTATTTCAAAAACTAGCACATAATTATAACAACTCTCACGGATTGGATTTCACTCAAATCACTCAAGTGTTTCTTGGTTCATTATTTCACTCAAATTCTTCTAATGCAAATATTCTACCATATGCTTGCTTTTTCACCAACTTTTCACTACTTGAATTACAAACATGCACAAATCAAAAGGACTTTATTCAAGGTTGTATTGGGTTATAGGTAAAGGTAAGGATTGATAAATGGAAAAGGGCAAAAATCATAAACATTAGCAAAGCACCTAACCACTTGTGGAGACACAAATTCAATCACAAAGGAGTCAACAATGTCATTTCGTTAAGATAGATTACTCTGTAACTTGTTTTTCACTGTTGTATTATTTTTTATTATTTTTTTCAATGTACTGATATTTAAAGATAGCAGTCTAACACACAATTCAAATCTAAATCTCTTCAATTTCCTTTCATCTTTTTCTTTTCCTTGCTTTCCATATCTCTCCAAATAAGTTTAACATAAATTATGGTTAGAATGCCTACTTACATTTATAAAGGGTGAAGATATGAGAGGTTTTAGTTATTTATTGTGGGTTTATCAAGAAAAAGGGTTCAGCTCAAAAATTTTAACAAAGGATATTAAATTGGGTTGGCTTTTTAAGCTATAGAGTTAAAACAAAGATGACCTTTATCATTTTTTGTGCACGGATATATAGATGTAATCTCAAATTGATTCCAAGCAAGTTCTAGAGAAAAATTCACCTTAGAAGATAATCACACATCAAAGAAATACAGATTGATATAGATGTTTCAATCTTTTAGGGCCAAAAGCTCACAGGTTAATGCAGTTCACCACAATTATACACCATGTTTAATCATATGATTGCCAAAACTTGATTACGTGTCTACCCTTGTATTTATTAACTAAGTGGCATCTAATGTCCTAAAATAAATTTAACTCAAGTTATGTGCACTACTTAAGTCATTAAAAATGGAAGTCTAGAAAGTGTCAATGTTGGCTAATCAATTGTAAACCAATCAATAAGCATTCAAAAATTTTCAACAAAAATTCTTAACTATCAGTTATATGGAACATACCCCACCCCCACACCTAATTCATATATTATTCCCATTGTAATGACAAAGATAAAAGAAGCAAAAATAGAAAAGAAGAGAGAAAAGAAAGCTTCTCTATTAGTTAAGCACTGAAATCATGGGGTTGGTGGGTGAGGAGGTTGGAATCCTTGGTGTGCCCAATATGCCATCAAATTGTGCTCCATTCGGTGGATATGGCGTTCAAGACGAATTAGACGAGTGTCCAAATTGGCTTGGGGAGGTTGACTACTACTCGGTGTATGACTTCTTGTGGTTGGATGTGGGTTAAAAAGTATAGTTGGACCCGGATTAGTGAAGGATATCCTTCCACGACTCATGTCCACGATTCTCATCCTGAACAAACATTCCATATCCAGAGGTTCTATGGCACAAGCCACAATCATGTCAGTATTGTTAAGGTATAATAAATCCAAATTAAAGGCCAATTGAGTGATGTAAGATCCTAATATTAATGGTTTAGATTTCTTGTTTATCACATATTGAAATTGCGTCAAAAACCAAAAACCCAAATTAATAGGAATTTGTCTATCCACACACCACAAAAAATAAAATTCAGCCCTAGAAAGCGTACCCACAGAATGTCGACGCCTTAAAAAAATTGTACGTTAAGAGTCGACGTATGATTTTGAAATAGGATTTTTAAATATGAACTTTTGGATGCACTAGTATTATATGGATGAAGGTCGACGAACCATTGAGTCCATAATTCAGATGCATGAAAATCACTATGATAGTCACAATGGGAATTTACAAATGGTTCATTTTTAACATCATCAGCTAATATGAATCCCATGGCCACGTTAAATTTAGCAACAGATAAAGCAAATTCCTTACCCATAAGTCTAAATTCCATAAGTCCTTCAGTAAACAAATCGAATTCTTCATGAGAATTAAATTGAAATGTGCTATAAAATTCTCTTGTTAATTCAACATATACAGGGCAGTCAATTTTAACAAACACATTCCAACAAATTTGTCCAACCAATTGTTCAAAGGATTCACAAACTTGTAAAGCTTCAAGAGTGTCGGTAAGAATATACTTACAAGGATAGATTTTTTGTTAGCTTAGTTGTTGAAATCTTTGGTTATCCTCTGGCAGTCGAAAAGAAATGAAAGCTCCACTTCTTGAATTCCATTGGCTTTGGCTCTTAACTTGCTTACCTTTTCGAGTGCTATTCCTCATTGAAGGGCTTGGTGTTGGTTCGGACATTGGAGGAATTAATAGAGTTGGTGCTACAGTCTTGGGTAACGCTACTGTGGTGTTCAATGGAGATTGGATTTCCACAAATGACATGATTGGTGAAGCTAGCCAACGGGAATCACTCTTCTTTCGTGGCATGATTCCAATCTTTGTGAATTTACAGTTCTGAAACTAAAAAATAATAATACATAACCAACAAAAATTATGATTAGGAAATAGGTGGTTTATTGAAGAAGAGGGTAGAAGTGAGTGAAAGTGGAAGAAAGAGATAAGTGAAAGAGGGAAAGAAAAAAAATAAAGGGCGGTAAAAAGGTAGTAGCGATGGGAAGGATATTTTTTAAAATAATAAAATTGAAGATATTAATAAATGAAAATGCTAAAATTAGTGGAATGAAATTCACAACTAAAACAAAATGGACTTAACAAATTAAAAAAATGGAAAAATACTAAAAAATAAAATAAAATTGAACTTGAAATTTTCGGGTTGCCCCAAATGCGCTTCTCTTAAGTCGTTAGTTGGACGTGTTTAACGACTTACCTGATTAAAGATTGGTTGGGGAAACCAACTTTATCTCTTCCACATTCTCGACTGAGGAGTTCTCATAGTATGGTTTCAAATGGTGTCTATTAACCTTAAATACCTTAGAAGTATCTACACTTTGAATTTCTACCGTACCATGAGAAAATACGTTACTAACAATGAATGGTCTGAGCCAGCAAGATTGTAATTTTCCCGGAAATAACTTAAGCTTTGAATGATAAAGAAGAACTTTTTGTCCTACTAAAAATTGCTTCCTAAAAATCATTTTATCATGAAAAGCTTTAGTTTTTTCCTTATAGATTCTTGCATTTTCATAAGCTTCCTTACGAATCTCTTCTAACTCTTGCAATTGTAACTTCCTATTGTTACTAGCCTCTACCAAATCCATATTTAACTGCTTCATAGCCCAATAGGCTCTATGTTCTATTTCCACAGGCAAATGACAAGGTTTACAGAAAACTAACCTATATAGCGATATGTATGTTGGAGTTTTGTAAGCAGTCTGATACGCCTATAAGGCATCATCTAATCGTAAGCTCCAATCTTTTCTGTTTGGATTCACCACTTTTTCCATTATGGACTTAATCTCCCTATTGGACACCTCAGCTTGTCCACTTGTATATGGGGGATATGTTGTAGAAACCTAGTGTGTGATATCACATTTCTTAATCAAAGCCTCAAAAATCCTATTACAAAAATGGGTTCCTCAATCGTTAATGATAGCTCGAGGTACTCCAAACTTGAAAAAAATGTTAGATTTGAAAAAATTTATAACAACTTTAGCATCGTCAGACAAAGTAGCCTTAGCTTCAACCCATTTCGAAACATAATTCACAGCAAGCAAAATATAATTCTTACCAAAAGAAGAGGGAAAAGGACCCATAAAGTTTATTCCCCAGAAATCAAAAATCTCACATACCAGAATGTTAGTAAGTGGCATCTGATCCCTTGATCCCAAGCTACCTGTTCTTTGACAACGATCACAAGACTTGCAAAACATGTAAGAATCATAAAATAGCTTAAGCTAAAATAGTCCACATTCAAGAATTTTGTGAGTTGTTCTTTTGGGGCCAAAATGTCCCCCACATACAGATGAATGACAAAAAGTTAATATGGAAGGAATTTCATCATTTGCAACACACCTTCTAATAATCTGATCAGTATAAAATTTCCAAAGATGAGGTTCATCCCATATGTAATATTTAGCATCTCGTTTAATTTTATCCTTTTCAGCTTTAGATAAATCACTAGGTAATGACTTAGTTACCAAGAAATTTACTATGTCAGCATACCATGGAATTACCTGTTGAATTGCGAAGAGGCTTTCATCCGAAAATGCTTCTTGGAGAACATCAGATGCATTGGTTAGAGTGATACGGCTGAGATGATTGGCCACCAAATTTTTAGCCCCCTTCTTGTCGCGTAATTCCAACTCAAATCCTTGTAGGAGTAAGATCCACCGAATCAACCTTGGCTTTGCTTCTTTCTTAGTCACCAACTATTTCAGAGTTGCATGGTCTGAATAAATGATCACCCTTGTACCCCATAGATAAGACCGACATTTTTCCAACCCAAAAACTACAGCCAAAATTTTTTTCTCCTTTGTGGAATAATCCTTCTAAGCATCGTTAAATGTCATGGAAGCATAGTAAATGACGTGAGGTACTTTATCCACCTTTTGACCTAAAACTACTCCAATTGCATAATCCGAAGCATCACACATTAGTTCAAAGAGAATATCCCATTTCGGTGGTTGAATAATTAGAGTTGTAGTGAGTTGTTCCTTTAGCTCATCAAATGCAATCTTGCATGGCTCATCAAAATCAAATTTCACATCTTTTTGGAGTAGTCTACACATAGGTTGCGCAATCTTCGAAAAATATTTTATAAATTTCCGATAGAATTCTGTATGACTAAGAAAAGAGAGAAATTCCTGCACAATCGTAGGGTAAGGTAAAGATCTGATACCATCTATCATAGCCTTATCAACCTCAATTCCCTTAGATGAGACTGTATGACCCAAAATTATGCCTTAATCAACCATAAAATGGCACTTTTCATAATTTAAAACCAAATTAGTTTCAATGCAACGTTTAAGCACTTTCTCAAGGTTGATAATGCATGTTTTGAAACATAAACCATGAAATCATCCATGAAAACTTCCGTACAATTCTCCACAAGGTTAGAGAAAATACTTACCATACACCTTTGAAATGTCGCTAGTGCGTTACACAACCCAAATGACATTCTTTAGTAGGCAAAGGTGCCAAATGGACCTGTGAAAGTTGTTTTCTCTTGATCCTTTGGTGCAACCAAAATCTGGTGATACCCTGAATAACCATCTAAACAGCAATAGTGAGATTTACCTGCAAGTCTTTCAACCATTTGATCAATAAACGGAAGTGAAAAATGATCTTTCCTAGTAATCTAATTTAGTTTCCTATAATCTATGCAAACTCTCCACCTATTTTGAATACGAGTGGGTATCAACTCACCATCACTATTTTCTATCACAATTACCCCAGTTTTCTTTGGAACTACCTGGACCAGACTTACCCACTTGCTATCTAAAATAGGATAAGTGATTCTAGCATCAAGAAGTTTCAAGATTTCCTTTTTCACTACTTCCATCATGGGTGGATTCAAACGACGTTGGGGTTGCCTTACCTCTTTGGCTTCATCTTCCATCAATATTCGATACATATAAATAGTGGGACTAATACCTTTTAAATCAGTCACTGTCCAACCGAAAGCTTCTTTATGTTGCCTTAGCACTTGAATCAATTGATTTTCCTGCAAAAGAGTGAGTTTGCTTGAGATTATAATAGGTAACGTATCTTACTCACCCAAAAATATGTATTTTAAATGGCTAGGCAAACTCTTCAACTCCAACATAGGTGGCTAAATCAACAAAGGTAGAAGCTTAGAGATGTTTCGTAGCAACTCCACATACGACAATTCCTTCATCACTTTCTTGGTTTTCCCTAAATGACAAAACAACACCTCAAGTTCGTTGTTGGGTAGTAATGATTATATGATTGTTTGCCACTGTAATGTATGTCCCATCTCTAAAATTGTTTCAAGTTCATCTCTTCCATTTAATGACGAATTTTCCTACACCCAATTGTCAATAAAGTCCACAGAAAGAACAGGTTGTTCATCATCTGAAATTTTCATGGCTATATTGCATTTCATTAATTCACCATCAAATTTCATAGGACTAGCTATAGCTAATGTTTACCTAGGACTAGCTGATGGAGTATTATCCAGCATAGAGGAGAAGACCGAAGGAAATATGGGATCACCTCACAAAATTGTGTAAGGCCAAATCACCCCACAACAGAATTTTTCTGAAGAGGAAACTATACACTTTATGTATGGAGGAATCCACTTCGGTGATGGAGCACTTAAATATTTTAAATACTCTATTTTCCCAACTCACATCATTATGGCACACAATAGAAAATTAAAGATTCTGCTCTACTGTCTGTCTTTCATTTTCTCCTTTTGTCTTTACTTCACTGATCCCTCTGATGTCAAATGCTTTGCTTTTTATAGTTTGCCTTTCTTGTCTCTCTCCCCCTGTTTTCTGTTTCTGTTTCTGTTTCTTCTATACTTTTTCTATTCTCCCCCTATTTGTTATATATCAAAACAACGTTAAGGCATAGATTGCTTTGATAGCTTCTTCAACAATTTCTTCACCTTCTTCATATCTTTGAGCAACTTGTCAACTTTCTGCTCTAAAGATAATGGTTCAGCTG
>JANZLC010000008.1:16788953-16802007 GCA_026413385.1 Erythroxylum gracilipes | reverse complement strand
TTGTTTTTTACCGACTGAAAACCATGTTTTACCGACGGAAAATTCGGTCGGTAAAAAGCAAATTTCTTGTAGTGTTATAAGGTCGAAAATAAAAAAACTTATCAATTTTATTTGAGTATTCAATTACACTAAATTAAAGTATATAGTAAACAATCACCTTTTTATTTTATAACAAAATTACATCTTTTGTTGATGAGTTTGCATCCTCATTTAATTTTTTAATAATAATTCTAATCATTTATTCAAGAATTCTTATTTAAAGTGTTAATAACTTTTATAAATTCTCATATAATATTATATTTTAGTTCCTTCTTCATATTATGTCAATAGCATATTATTCCATATTCAACAGGTAAAGAGATATTTACATAACTATATTATCTAAAAATATTTAATTAAATATTAAGGAAATAAAACATGAATCTAATTTAGTTTCATCTTAAATAGTTTTCTTAATAATAATCTTTCGATGATATTAGAGGATGAACCTTGGAGCAATTGATAAAGTTGTCTCCTTTATGACCATAAAGTTATAGGTTCAAGTCACGAAAACAATTTCTTTGTAAAAATACAAAGGTAAGGCTGCATATATCATGATCCTCTCCAGATCCCCACAAAGTGGGGAACCTTATGTATTGGGTACATTGACTACATCTTTCAATGATATTAATAATTATTGAACAGAGTATTTCTTAGACAATAATGATTCTACCTTTGAATCAATAATTTGAAATTCTTTTTTACATACCAAATCAATCATTCAAAAATATTTTCATATTTTTTAAGAAGAAACTTTTACATATAAATAAAAATAAATGAACTTAACAAAAAAAAAGATTTTTCTTGAAACAATGTTATTTTATATTAAGTGTTACATTATTTTACTTTACAAAAAATGTGAAGGCCAAAAGTGTTTTTAGACCCTAACATTTTCACCAAAATATAAGTGTTGATAGCTTAAAAAGAATTTAGCCCTTTTGGCCCAATAGTAAAAAGGTCCAAATAATGAAAGTCTTAGAAGTCATTTGGCTACAGAATTCATGGATATGGGAATCAATTGAGAAGCCCATAATTCAAGAAGCCTTTGACATGTTATTTAAAAACAATAGTACATGAAGGCAATTAGTTAAAACGTGGCCAAAATGGGAAGTGGGTTCGAAGTTAAGTCATTATAGAAAAACTACTTAAAGTTGTTAAGGTTAGAAGAACATGTTATAGATAATTAACTAGAATGTGGTCACGATGAGAAGTGAGGTGAAAGTTGAGCAAAACTACTTGAGGCAGTTGAAGTTGAGAGGATTATATAAATTCACCAGTATCACAACACAAAGTACACATAAACATACACACATATAATCAGACTACTCCAACAAAAATGCCTTGTTGTCATTTTAAGTTTTATTTGCATTGTGTAATCATCCCTATTGTTATCTCAAACTTCCTTTCTAGCATGTACTTTTCTTTTGCCTAAATTAAGTCATCTCTTTAGTTCAAATCTTATTTTGGCACTTTTTAGTATCTTGGTAGCGTAAATTTCATTTTTAAAGTTTTCTAAATTCCACCTATATCATTGATAAGAAGTTAAGCACAAATTCTGGGAGAATTTCGTTTTGACACACTCAAATTCCAAGTTGATGATATAAACAACCAACATTTTGGCATACCCAGTGGGACATGATGCCACATATGAGGAACGAAAAAAAAATTGTGCCTTTAAACCTAGAGGAAGAAGTCCCTGTTGCAAGAAGGGATGAAGGTTTTGTATTCCAAATGGTTGAGAATCTTGAGAAGGCATCTTTGCCTTCAGTTAAGCCTCTAACTGGCTAGAATCTAAAATCACTGTAACCATCAACATGAAATGACATTGTTCATATAAATGAGATTCCAAAATTAAAGTCTAACTCAATCTCTATGATTGAGGCAATCAAGATACTAATAGAAAAGGTGGACAAACTTTACCCTAATGCATGTACTGGGGCAGAATTCTCCTTCTTTAGCAAGGCAGATCTTTAAAGGACTCAGGGCATTCTTCACTAAATGCAATGGACAATGGTGAGTTTACTTGTTCTTTGACTTCTTCTTTTATGGATGAAATATATGTTCTTCCTCATAAAAGAGAGGACATTCTTATTGCACCTATGCACATTAATCCAATGGTCAGGTTTTAAGCTCTTGGAAAAAAAAGATTTAGTTTAGAAACTGAAGCTAATAAACCACATTATGGTTTAGGGGGTAACCTTATAACTGTAAACTGCAATCCCATTATTACTCTTCTGCAAATGAGACTACAAGTTAATATGGAAGTTATCAAAGAAGTCGTTTAAGAAATGTATGGGCCTAGTGTAAGGTAGCTTGGTCACCCAAAATTTTATAAGCCTTATATAGAGCATATTGACCACGATACTTATCTCTATGGCCACAAAATTCCTAAATTTAATTTGTTTTTTTTGGTGAAAATGGCAAATCAACCATTGAGCACATTACTAGATTTACCATTTAGTACGATGAATTAGCTAATTATGAAAATTTCAATATTTTCAAGCTTAAAATGTTCAGAATTCGTTAATGGGCACAACTTTCTCTTAATAAGCTCTATTATCCAAGAATTATGGCATTTTATAGGTTAAAATAGAGAGATTGTTTCATACTCTGCCTTTTCAAATGGAACATGAAGTCAGTATAGTTGAATTGTCTAGATTTACTTAAGAAAAGTAGTGAGAATATATACATGTTCATTATTTGATTTAAGAAGATGAGAAGTTGATGTCGGATTGCACTCTCAGACATCGAGCATATGAAGTTAGCTCAAAGGATCCCCGATATTAAACTTTAGAAGAAAAAAATCTAAGGTATGAAATTTTAGTGATTTTTATGAATTGGCAGCAAAAGTGTTGAACACAAAGAACTTCTTAGAGAAAAAAGACATTAGGAAAATAGTTTAGTTAGTACTTATTTTACAAAAAAAAAATCCATATGATTAGGTAGTTATTGAAGTTAATATCCCTAGAACCTGTGTTTGCTCCTCTTTAAAGCAAAAATCTCTTAAAGTCAAGATGAAAATGCAATAACCAATTACTCAAATTCAATACACTTTTGACACCTCCAAAATAGAGGAAATCTTCGATATTTTGTTATAAGACAAATTCATTACCTTACCGTCTAAACACATAATTCCCATGAAAAGAAATAAGAGCAAAGGATTACTACTAGTACCACAATACATGGAATCACCTAGTAAATTCATACTGGGGATTCAAGAATATATTTCAAGATTGGATCGATAAAGGAATTATGTTGTTTATTGGAGCTTATTAGACTATATTGATAAATGAAGATCCATTTCCTTCAGTTGTAACTGTTAATGAAATGGAGTTTTTGTTATAGCTTTTGTTGGATGTCAAGAGGAACCTGATGAATGGACTTTCAAATAGAGGAGCTATAGTAGCTACAAAAGTCAAATTGTAAATGCAAAAGATCATGGAGAATTATAAAGAGTTAAAAGTGTGTAAGAGAGCCAAGTTGGTTTTTTAGGAGGAGGAATTCTTGATAGAGGATGAAGTTAATTCTAGGACTTGGAATCTGCCCATACAAAGCTTGATAACTTTAAAAGTCTAAAAAGTTTTCAATATCATATTTGACCCAAAGTGAAAAGGTCCAAATATTAGAAATCTTAGAAGTCATTTTGCCAGAGAATTCGGGGACACAGGAATCAATTGAGAAGTTTAGACAATTGATACATAATTGACATGTGCTTTAAAAACAATAGTATATAGAGGTAGTTAGTTAGGATATGGCCAAAATGGCAAGTGGGTTGAAAGTTAGGAAATTACAGAAAAGTTACTTAAAGCTATCGAAGTTAGGAGAACAACATGTGGTAGGCAATTAACTATAATGTGGTCATTATGAAAAGTGGGGTAGAAGTTGAGCAAACTTATTTGAAGCAATTGGGGTTGAGAGGATTATATAAATTTACCAACATCACAACACAAAGGACAAATAAACATACATATAAATAGTCAGACTACTCCAATAAAAACACCATGTTTTTATTTCAAATTTCTTTATTTTATGTAATCATCTTTATTATTATTATCTCAAATTACTTTTGTAGCCTGTACTTTTCTTTTACCTAAATAAAGTCATCAATTTAGTTCAAATCTTATTCCAATACTTTTTAATATCACTGTAGCTTAGAATTTCATTTTCTAAGCATTCTGAAGGCCACCTACATCGTCGACAAGAAGACAAATACAAGTTCTGAGAAATTTTCTCCCTGACATGCTCGAATTCTAACAAGATAAACCTTAACATTTCAAGGCCTACAAAACAAATCATAACATTTTTAAAATATTCAAAATGAACCCTAATTGGATGAAAAATTGAACAAGAATAAGTTTACGTCTGTTAAGTATCATGTCATTACTAACATGGAACATATTTTTTATTTATTAATCAATACATGGATTTAATGCCATGTGTATGTAATTCAGGCCAAATTTGTATTTAAACTTAAATTATCTATAATTATTTTAAAGTATTTTTATTATATTCCACTACCTAAATAATATTAACTGATTGTAATAAGTATAGTTTTAATTACTCAAAATGTTGAACCTTAATCCCCAAATTCACATTCAAGTGATCGAGGTTGCTTCTGGTTCATATCCCGTTTAAGTTGCTTCATTAAGCTTCCCAACACTTCAATATAGATCAATTACAAGAAATAGTGCTAGCCATTTTAAAATAGGCTTCAAATGCTATCATCAATTAAGATTAAGAAGATTTTTTTTTTGGTTACATAGGAAAATGGCCTAGAATTGCAAATCTTAAGATTAATAAGGGAATAGTAAAATTTTCTAAAAGAAAGATTTTGGAATTAAGGAATTCTTCTTTCTACAAATTCTCACCTTTAGTCTTTTTGAATAACTGGAGTGCATGAGAATGGGAACGAGGGTTTGAATTAAATTTCAGAGAAGGAAAAGAAGAAGAAGAAGAAGAAAGTAGAGTCACTAAGAATAAAAGTACCAGTAGACAAGTGCATAGAAGAATTGAAGGAGGCGTTGGATGCAGATAGACTATATGAAGTAGAGAGCAATGAAAGTTACAAGGAAGAACATGAACAAAAGTGACCAAGTATGAAGTTGCTTGGAAGGCTAAACTATTTGGTTGCGAGGTAAAAGAACAAACAGCTTTCTTTTCTTCACCTTAATTAGAAGATTCAGCTCTCACATAAACTGTCAACAAGGGCAAAGAGAATCTGAGAAAGAGAAAAGTTTGTTGATAGAATCATTGTAAATGGCGAAAAGTATCAATGCCTCAGGTTTTTCAGGGCAAAGAAAAGCTGCTTATGCTTCGCTTCGCTTCGCTTCATGGGTAAAATAGTAAATGTGGATTTAGAAATTAGGTATAAGATTTTAGGGTGATTAGATTATAATTAATTGATATTATTTAAGCAATATAAATTTGGTACACAACTAATTTCTATACAATACCAAACAAGCCCTTATCACACACGATAGACACTAACCCGATGTCCAAACAAGCCCTTATCACACACGATAGACACTTGACATATTCAATGTTTCTAATTAGGTGTAGGTGTGCGGATGTGGCGTTGGCATTGAAAAGAATATAACAAATGAAACCCACTCCCACTTGATGATGAAACGAGGGCAAATGCAATGCATGTGGGCTAATCTAGCGTGTATTGTCATGTACCCAAACCCCACAATCTTTCTTTAATAAAAACCTCTTTTTCCGCTGCCTCTTCCTCCAATTCTCTTCCATCCTCTTCTTTCCTCTCCCTCCACTTTTCTTCTTTTTTGCCCTATTCAATAGGGTTTCTATTCCTTCTACCTCCTCCTTCTCATGCATTCAGGCTCCCAAGATCTGTTTGGTGTTTTGACGGTGTTTCTGCTTTCTGGGTCTCTCTTTTTTTCTCTCTTTGGAGGGTTTTTGGGTGCTGTTCTCTGCGGATTTCAATTTTCTGCGGTTTTTGAACTGTACCCATGTCTCAAGTTCTGGGATTCGCTGGTATGCTACACGATTCCTCGTTTAATATGCCTATAGTTTCATGGTTTCTGACTTTTGTTTGTTTTTGTGGGTAGATCAGATGTATGGAATAAGTTCTTTGAATGAACCTATTTATTGCCAAGCATATGTGTTCTGTTGATTATTGTTATGGCCTCTAGCTCAAGTTTTGCATGCTTCAATACATGCTTTTTTGTGGAGCGTATATGGTTTTGTTGGCTGACATCTCAACCATTAAGTAGATTAGATGCTTTACGTTTGTAGATCTGATGTTAGGATCTGTAGTTGAAGCTAGGAGGAGGGTCTGTAGATCAAATGAGTACGTGAACTAGTTGAACGATATCTCTCATATTAAGTTTATGTAGATTTATATGAACTTTAACATCTATTTTTCTGTCTGCTAAGGCTGGTGATTGCTGATAACAGGCATGCTTTTTAATCTAGAAGAAAGTGCTTAACTTGCCTTGCTTTGAAGTGTATTTCTCTCTTTTTTATTCTTTTGATCCTGGATTCTTAAGATTTTCTGTCTGAATTTAAATAACTAATGGAACTTTGTTTTGGTGTTTATCAGGAAGTGAGGGTTTTTTCCCTGGAGGTTCCCTGTACAGGAACCCTAAGGAGCCTAGCCTCTTTCCGTCCCTTGGTCATCATGTTGAAATATATTTTCATCCTCGCAAGAGGTCTCGCATCAGTGCTCCATTTGTTTTCAATGGAGAGAGTTTTGAGCAGAAGAAGCAAACTTCCATTGACATTCTTCCAGACGAGTGTCTATTTGAGATCTTCAGACGTTTGCCTGGAGGTGAGGAGAGGAGTGCCTGTGCTTGTGTATCAAAGCGCTGGCTCAGTCTTCTGAGCAATATCAGTAGGGATGAATTTTGCAACAAGAAAACTGAGACTGATGATCTGGAAATTCAGGATGATGGATGCCTTTCTAGGAGCCTAGAAGGAAAGAAGGCTACAGATATAAGGCTTGCTGCGATCTCTGTTGGAACTGCTAGCCGTGGAGGATTGGGCAAGCTTTCTATCCGTGGAAACAATTCTGGTTGTGGTGTGACAAAGGTAGGCCTGAGGGCAATTGCCCGTGGCTGTCCTTCTCTGAAGGTTCTTTCTCTGTGGAACTTGCCTTCTGTTGGGGATGAAGAACTGTCAGAGATCGCAAGTGGCTGTCATCTGCTAGAGAAGCTAGATCTTTCCCAGTGTGCTTCTATCACTGACAAGGGTTTGATTGCCGTTGCAAAGAGCTGTCCTAATTTGACTGACCTAGTCATTGAATCTTGTGCAAACATTGGGAATGGAGGTTTGCAAGCTTTTGGTCAATATTGCACCAATCTGAAGTCCATCTCAATCAAAGCCTGTCCAATTGTTGGTGATCAAGGAATTGCAGGCCTAGTATCTTCAGCCACTTTTGTTTTGACCAAGGTGAAGCTGCAGTCATTGAACATTACTGATGTGTCTTTAGCTGTAATTGGCCACTATGGCAAGGCAGTGACTGACCTTATGCTCACCAGCCTCCCGAATGTGAGTGAGAGGGGCTTTTGGGTTATGGGCAATGCTTATGGGTTGCAGAAGTTGAAGTCTTTTACTGTTACATCATGCCAAGGTGTGACAGATGGTGGACTTGAAGCTGTTGGAAAAGGTTGTCCAAATCTGAAACAGATTTGCTTGCGGAAATCCCCATTGGTCTCTGATAATGGTTTAGTTTCGTTCACAAAAGCTGCAGGGTTACTGGAGAGCCTACAATTGGAGGAGTGCCATAGGATCACCCAATTTGGGTTGTTTGGTTCCCTTTTAAACTGTGGTACAAAATTGAAGGCTTTATCCCTGATCAACTGCCTGGGGATTAGAGATTTGAACTTGGGATTACCCGCTCTGTCTCCTTGCAAATCACTGCAATCACTGTGCATCCGTAATTGCCCGGGTTTTGGTGATATTAGCCTGACTTATTTGGGGAAGCTGTGCCCTGAACTTGAGCATGTGGAATTGAGTGGGCTGGAAGGTATCAGCAACAGCGGAGTTCTTGAGCTACTCAAGAATTCTGAGCCTGGTCTGGTTAAGGTTAATCTTAGTGGTTGTGTGAATCTGACAGACAAAGTGGTGACCGAAATAACGAAACTGCATGGTTGGACGCTTGAAGTGCTAAATCTTGATGGCTGTAGAAAGATTTCTGATGCAAGTTTGGCAGCTGTTGCCAATAAGTGCCTGCTACTCTGTGATCTTGATGTCTCGAGGTGTGGAATCACTGATTCAGGGATTACAGCTCTAGCTTCTTCAAAGCATTTGAATCTGCAGATCCTTTCTATTTCTGGTTGCTCTATGATATCCGACAAAGGTCTACCTGCTCTTGTAAAATTGGGCCAGTCTCTTTTAGGATTAAATATCCAGCATTGCAAAGCCATCAACAGCCGCTCTGTTGACCTGCTGGTGGAGCGTTTGTGGAGATGTGATATCCTCTCTTAGGTGAGGACGGGTATGAAAGTAATCAAGCAGCTTCAAAATCTTGTCAGCTTTCGTGAGTAGTAGTAGGTTGTGTAGTTTTTGGGTCCATCGGTCATGGGTCTTCGTTCTTGCAGGACTCGGTTCTGATTTCCTGGGAAAATTGGCCATCTACTCGTTTTTTTACAGGGTTCCTATGGCTGGAAGTCTGTTAAGAGGATATTTTGGCTTTCTATATGGGAGGTTGAAGTTTCTTCATGGCTAAAATTCCCAGTGAACAAAGTTATTGAGTCCTGCTTCTAGCGCTTCTTAAACGTATTTGTATTTGTGTTTCGGGGTGTTGACACCTTATGCTTTAAGCTCTAGCAAGCGTTATACATGGATCATGTTCATGCCACGATATGCTTGGGAGCTTCTTATGTTTTGACTTAGCAGGTATCAAGCCCGTTTCTTGATGGCTGGGTTGTCCTATATTTTCCTGGAGGGGTGATTAGGGTTGGGTTAGCTTAGCTTAGCTGAGAGAGGTAGTTTTCAGTGGTTGCTTTGTGCAGTTCCTCCTTCCTGGAGCCTTGTGGTCTAGGGCTTTGGCCGGTGGCAGCAAATTATAATATATGGTCTGCCAACCTATCCTTTTTAGGATTTTTATAACCAAAGCCCTTAGTTTTTCAGGCTTCATTTCTTGAGGATGCGACCTTTTTTATCATGTACTGTAATCCTAGTCCCCCCACCCTTCCTGTTGTCTGAATCATATTCAGCTATTCTATGTAATAAATAAATAAATAAAACTTCATAAACCTCTACTTGGTTGTTCTGATGATCTCCAAACTTTATTTGAACTTCACTTTTCCCATTTATAGGTTGATTGATACAAGTTATCATGTATTCGAACACTACAGATAATACTAACAGCCTTTTAGCCGTGTAACTTCATTTGAAAGCAATCAGATTATGCATCAGCATCAGAAGACGTGTAGTAATTGGCAGGTGTGTTGATAAAATATTTTTGCTGAGGTCACTACCAGGTACCATGAATCTAACATGCCGCTTCTGTGTGAAAAGGTTTTGGATAGACCTGTAATGTAATATTTAGGTTAAATGTGCCTTAAGCATCAAAGTATAGCCAAAAAAAATATATCAGAAAAAGTAATCTTCAATTATTCAACCACTTTATGATCATTACGGCCTTTAACTTCTATAGGGTCACCATCAATATACAAAAGGACATAAAAGGCGTACAGCATTGTAGGCTACATTTAAATAGAGGGGCTATTAGAAATATTGTACTTATGCTGTTAACCTTGAAAGAGTGTGATCATTTACTTTCTGAAATACAGATATTTGATCTAATTAAAAAAAAAACATCCTAATTATAGATAAAATGTAAAATTTTATACCAGCTTCTGATTTAGAAACCAAAGAGTTAAATGAACAAATATACACTTTAAACTTAGAAATTTTAGCACATATAAAACTCCATTTAGAAGTTCACTGAAATCCTAATATTAGTGATATACCTAGCACTTCTAGAAATCTACCTCTTAGGTATCCTTCACAAAGCTCTAATTGTTAGACCACGAACTTTTGGTGGAAATTAAAAAAATGAAAATAAATGGAAATGAGTGGTTGTGAATGTATATTGTGTTAAAAATGATTTTGTGCCTTAAGAAAATTTATGAGAAAGGAATTAATTAGTTTTGATGACTATGAGATTCGAATAGATTTGTATGGATTAGACAAGTTTAAGTGAATGAGAAATTGAAAATTTAGTTGAAAATCAAGAAATAAAGAAAATAAAGAGAAAAAGTGTGAAAATATGAACAGTTTGACTTTTTGGCCATTAAGAGTTGACTTTTTGGTTTAGGCCAAATTTGAGAAAATAATCTTCCTGAAACTTGTAGCCTCTGTCAAGAGCTTTCTGTAGCTATAAAGTTTGATATTTTTCGATATCGGGAGTGAGAGTTATGGTCAGTCAAAGTTAAGTATTATTTTACTTAGAGTTTGACTTTTTGGCAATAAAAGTTGACTTTTTGATTTAGGCAAAATTGGAGAAAATGATCTTCATGAAACTTGTAGTGTTTGTTGAAAGCTTTCGGTCACCATAAAGTATGCACTTTTTCGATATCGGGACTAGGAGTTATGATTTTTACAAGTTGTCGTACTGTTTAGTATAATCATAAGTGGACAGAATCTTTAACTAGAAAATTGACTCACTTAGAGGTAAAATTGATCTTTCTGTCCTCTTGAAAGTTGTAGAGCTTTCTTTTATCTTTTTATTGACACAAAATTTGTCAAATTCTGAGTTCAGGATCAAGGTTTATGATTTTTGGAAAATTCGTTCGGTTCTCTTGCTTTTGATCCGACCCTTGTTCAATCTTTTGCTTATAAGTCCTTCGTCCGACATCCGATTGAATCGATTTTTGAAGCGTTTGATTCCTAATATATTCAGATACATTTTCTTGTGGACTTATGATTTTTAGGAGATTAAATGGATAGATATTGATTAAACCTAAGTGAGAGGATTGGTTAAAGGTTATAAGTTAGATAATTTTCTGAACATGTTTAGTGTTTTGCAAAATTCAGAAGCTGTGGAACTCCGATTGAGTTGATTCTTGAGGAAAAATAAAATTGAGACATAGGGATAAAAATTATGTGAAGGGATATAAATTCAATTTCATCCCTAAAATTGTCGATTTCTGGAATTAAGTTGGTGTAATGTTCAGTCTCGGATTTTGTGCTGGTCCGATAGTATTTCGTCCATAAATCCTCCGTTTTTGATGCGAATTGAGCGTTTTTTTCATTTTTAAAGAGGAGACATAGAGGAACAATTCTCTAGAAGGAAGCTTTGACAAATTCCTTCAAATTGATAGTGCAAATCAGATCCGAAAGTAAGCATGAAATAAAGTAAAGTGCAGGGGCAGATTTGGAAGTTAACTCAAATAGAGGAGCATTATGGTCATTTGTGCTTCATTTAAGTGACATGGCAATTTAAACTGAATGGGTTGTCGTTTGTCTCAATGAAAAGCACGATAGTTTCATAAAAACAAAAGAAAGAAACATAAGAAAGAAAGGAGAAGAGCACATTCGGGTGAGAGAAGAGAAGAGTTCGTGAGAGAGAGAAGAAGGTGTGGCTATGGCTGTCGAATAAGGAGAGAGTAAATTAGGTGAGTAAGGCACGAAAACTTCAAGAGAAACAAAAGAAGAAAGAAGAAATGAAAAAGAAGAGATGAGAGGATGAAGGTTTCGGCCATGGAAAAGAAGATGGAAGCTTGGGGTTTCGGATTTGAGGGCTTCAAGCATGATATTTTCGTGGATTCTAGAGGGAAAAGATGGAAGAAGGTAATAGCTCTCCTATGGAGTTCAAGGAATCCGAAATTAGAGAGAGAAAGAGGTAAGGTCGAAAATTTTTAGTTGTGTTTTGTTGGATTTTTGGTTTAGGTTCATGGAAAATGATATGGGTATGTGATTTATGAAGTCAATTTTGATGTTTATGTCTTAGGTTGTGTTTAATTTTGGATGAAATTAATTGGGGTTTATGTCTAATATTGTAATTGGGGTTTTTAGAAATTATTGGTTTAGAATCATGGAAAATCCTATGGATTAGTGAAATATGATACCAATTTTGAAGATTTTGTGATTTATGATATTGAATTTGGGTGAATTGGTTTAGGTCAATTTTGGAATTTGGGGATTTTGGAAATTCATGTTTTAGATAGCTTGATTTTATGTGGAATTAGTGTTTTCTAAGTTTAATTTGAGGATTATGACATGTATGAAGTTGAATTTGGGTTAAATTGGTTTAGGTAAATTTCAATTGGAAGAAAGAAGGAAGGATTGGAGAAATTGATGATTGGATCAAGATTCTAGCATGGAATTAAGGTGGGTATCATATTTATATTTTGATTTATAAGCCATATGTGAATTTTTAAAAATTAAAGAAAGCAAAATTGGAATTTTTATAAATTATTGTTTATGAAAATGTTTGAAAAATGATGTAAATGTTTGAAATTATGATTTCCGAATGAATAAAGTTATTGTTTTAAAATGATTTTGATAAAGTGAGAAAACTTATGAAATTTATTATTTATGAATGCATTGATAATTGTTCATTCAATGATTTTGAATGCTTTGATAATGTTGAAATAATTATGAAAATTCATTATGTTTGCATGTTTTAATAATTGCAATAAATGTTGCATTCTTGAATGTTTGAGAATGTGTTATGTGATTTGGATTGTTTATGCATTTATGTGAAATTGGGAATGACTTTCCGTTTGAATATGATCTGCGCATGAAAAATCAAGTTTCGAAATTGTGCCTTCGGGCACTTTGATTTTCGCGTATGAAATGTGTTAAGTGGGTTTGGTTAGGTCCCTTAAGTTGAGTCAGTGCACTGGTCTCGTTTTAAAAGCCTTCTCCCGGCTGCCCGCTAGTGGCACTGGAGCTCCGATTTCGGACTCCCATAAGTTCACGGCTGCACAGGACTGCTATGCGGGACTGTGCAGTACGTTCTGTTTGGACCGAAACCAAACCATTCTGATATGTTATGTGATTTTTGATTTTGTTTATGTTCGTGATACATTTATATGTGATG
>JANZLC010000008.1:16761087-16785595 GCA_026413385.1 Erythroxylum gracilipes | reverse complement strand
TTAACTTCTGATTTTATTGTAGAATTCTACGAAAAGCTTTAGAGATCTATTCAACCCCCATTCTAGATCGTTTACAAATCTCATTTCAAAGTCTCATGAAAATTGTAGATCTAGAAGTCTTCTTTCCAACCATCCAAAAACGAAGTCAATCCGACATCTCTATTAAAAGTTATGGCAATTGCGCCAAGGCATGTACAAAATGGGTAAAGACATAAATATGTTGGTTTCTTTTGGCCATAACTTCTTCGTCCGACCTCCGATTGAGGTGATTCTTGAAGTGATAGATTCCTAGCAAGTTTTTCTATTTTCCTTAAAAAAAATTGTAGCTTTTGGTGCTTAATTGAAAAATATTGATGGAAAGAAATGAGGAATCGGTTGGAAGACCATGATTTGGCCATGAACATACTATGGGTTTTCACACATATCTTGAGCTATAGAGCTCCGATTAAGATGGTTCTTGCTCTAAAATAAACTAGAGGCTAAGAGCTATATTTTTGAAAAAGTCAATTGTGATTATTATGATTCCACTGTGTGAGCTTGCCCTTTTTGGTTCGAGATGTTATAAGAATGATGATGAACCGATGATGGCTAATGAGGGTACTTTGAAGTAACCCTAACAAGGAAACCCAACAAGGTAATATGATCACGTTTTGTGGTTTGTTTCATGATTCCGAAGAGTGCTGGACATCCCGAAATAAGGAGTAATGAAGAAGATCACGCTTATGCTCAAGCTTTTTGACTCCGGATTGTTGGGCTCTAAGAAGATCATGTTTCATGATTTTGCAGGTTTAGATTCCAGAATCAAGCGAGATCCAACATGTGTGATATCAGAGCAAGAAGATGAATAGATAATGTTTAAGGAGATTTCATGGGAATACGTTCATGTTTCATGTTTTCGCAAGAAGTTGGGTTCCAAAAACGGGATCCAACATGAGTGGTATCAGAGCAAGAGTTGAGTTTCAGAAACAAGCGGGATCCAACATATAGATAGAGATGCTAGTTGTTGTTTATGTAAAGCAAGTTGTTTTTCTTTACAATATCATGAAACCTTAAAAAATATAAATGGATTAGATATTTCCAACAAGATACATTTATCTAAAGGTATTCATTAACTCCATTTCCTATTAGGATCATTTTTAACAAAATTTCCACCCTTTTATTTTTATGATACCGGAACTAATATTCTAAACATTTATCTAAGGGTATTCCTCAACTCCAAATCCTATTAGGATAATTTTTAATAAAATGCCCACCTTTATTTTTATGATCCTAGAACTGACATTCTTTTAGGAAATAACTTTCTCCAATTATTTCATAAAATATTATTTGATACTATTAAACAAAAAATACATTTCAAAACTCTTTGTGGTCATTAGATAACAGTTAATCAAAACAAAACTGCCTATATTTGATCTACCCTGATCCCTTTAAAACTTGCACAGCCAGCATGGTGTAGAATATAAAGAAAATTCAATATTTTCAAAAGCAAAACCTTTATTAAAAATAAAAAATATTATATAAAATAAGTATCAACATATAAAACCCATAACAGATGGACTAGAATTAGTAAAAACCTAAATAACATTTTAAAATTTTTAATAATTAATCTTATTTCCCTTTCTCTAATAAAATTTAAACCTACATAATTAATAGTGGCAGCGACTTCAAATATTCAATATATACTCCAATATCTTAAAATTTTATGAAAATTGAAATTAATTTATTGATAAAATACTCTTTTAAATTTTCTTAATACATTGAATTAAGTTTTTCATTCACATTTTTATGTTTTGTTTAATAAGAGCATACATTTATTTTAATTTTTTGTAGAATTTAAATAAGTCCCTTTATTATTAATGCTAATATTTATTCACAAAACAACTCTTCCTTAAACAAATTTATTGGAAATATTAAAATTAATAATTTTCTAAGATTGTTAAAATACTAAGTATTAATATATTTAAAAAGTTTACAAAAATATTTAATATATTAAAAAATAATATGTAAGCATTAATAACAATTAATGTTTTAAAAACCGAAGTGGACATTGAACTGGTTAAATGAAAGGCTTAACTAGTATATAATAAATAAGAATTAAAATTATAAGAGTAATAAAAATAAATATTTTATTGAAATAAAAAATACACCAATATCTACTATTATATAATGAACTAATAATAAATCGAATGAAATATTTTCGATTGAATTGCTCCATCCAATTCAATTTTTTAAAATATTAATTTTGCCATCTCTGCCTTAGATTTCCATGAATATTCAAAGAAGAATAAAAACTTCTAGTAAATTGTTTAACATAAATTATTATCGAAATAAAATTAGGTAATTATACAATCCGTTATATGATAATTAATATTAAAATAACATGAAACATAGTTAATAAAAAATATTTTCTAAAATCTTTAATAGTATAACATTTTTAGTAATTAAAATCATAAAAATAAATTTAAATAGATAAAATCAAATAAAAATATGGTATATTTTGCTCTTAAATTTAAAGACATAAGTTAAGAAACTCAAAATGAACAAGGAAAAGAAAAAGGAAAATGTGTGAGTTACTTAATAATACAAGTAAGTGAATCATATGTAATAGATAATAGTCAAAGTGAAGTAAAAGACAAGACATTCTCATTTAGAACCACTTTTTTCGTGTTCCTCGACGCTGCGTTTGGTTACCGTCTTCAGTATGTAGAGACGGAATGAGACAAAAATTTGGAGACAGAACAGAACAAAAATTGGAGATAGTGAGGTGTTTGGTTGCGATAAACAAAATAGAAAAATGTCTCCGTCTCGAAGACAGAAATGTGTTTGATTGCAATAGATTATTATTATTAAATTTTATAATAATGATAATAATAATAATTTTTATTATTATTATGACAATGATGATGATGATGATGGTGATGATAACATTAATAATAATAATAATAATAAAATAATGATAATAATAATAAAAAAATAATGACGATGACGACGATGATGATGATGATGATGATGATGATAATAATAACAATAACAGTAAAATAATTATTAGTAGTAATAATAATAATGATGATGATGATGATGATGATGATGATGATGATAAAGAGTTTAATAATATAATTAAAAATAAAAAATTACTTATGTGGGGGAAGGGTATTTAATATTTTTTATGTGTTTTGTTTTTGTCCTTAGGACAAGAATTCTTGTACCACAGTTTTGGAAAGAACAAAAATTTATGTCCTTGACCTCTAAAGACGGAACAAAAATGGGTAAGGACAACAAGCAAACAGGATGGAGGACAGAACTTTTATGTCCTTGTCCACTGTCCTCACCCATGAGGACAACAACCAAACGTAGGGCGATTTTCTACTTTTCTTAGCCCACGAGAAACATACTTTCTCTTTCATCAATCACTCACCGGTAAAGAGATTGGAAAGATGAAGAAAAACACCACCGTTTCATGGACACTCTCTTGCCTGCTGCCATGTTCTCTGTCGGCTACCTCAAACATGCTTTTCCCCTACGGCACTGGCAATCCCATGGTTTTGCTTATGCTAAGTGATGGTAGTAAAGTTGGCTTGTGGGTTGTGGAGGGACTAGCGGTTTCTAGAGAAGAGAAGGCAACAATGAGAACTGAGAAGAGAAGATGGTTAAAGAATCAACTGGTTTCAGAGAAGAGAATGAAATGATGAGAACTGAGAAGAGAAGATGGTTGAAGAATCAACTGGATTTGACCGGTTCACTGTGAACCGCTCAGTTTTTATATAAACAGGTTATTAAACTAAACTGAACTGGACAACTAGCCGGTATATATTATTTTTGGTCGAATTGATGCGTTCAGTTCGATTTTTAAAATAGTGATAACAATAAACATTATATAATTATTATTAAAAATTGAAAAACAAGGTCATTACGAATGGTTAATAATACCTTTTGGTTTAAAAATGCCCCACAAATATTTCAAAAACAAAAGGTATCTTCAAATATCATAATTCCATACATGTTTATATAGATGATATTTTAAAAAAAAGTAATAATATTGGTCAACATATTATACATCTTTAAAAATATTCAAATTTATGTGAACAACATGATTTATCTCTCTCTAAGAAAAAAGCTAAGACAAGTCAGATTGAAATAAAATTCCTCAGTATGGAGATAGATGGTAGATGAGTTAAACTTCAACATTATATTCTTGAAAAAATCTTATAATTTCCTGATAAGTTAATAGATAAAACAAAGTCCAAAGTTTTTAGGAGTATTAAATTATGTTTCAAATTTTATTCAAGCCAAGGATAAGAAAAGCTTTTCAAATGCTTTTTGAAAAAAAATCGAAGATTTGAATTTTCACCATATTTGATTGCACAAGTAAAGAAAATTAAAATTTTGTATACTATATTGCTAAAACTTTCTTTACCATCTGATGATGATAATTTAGTTTCTACAGCTAATGCTCCTGATCATGTATGGAGTAGAGTATTAAAATAGATTATAATAATTCTAATATTAAGATGAATGAGTCTCTTTGTAGGTATGCTTCAGGAACCTTTACAGACACTCAACAAAGATATCATATAAATGAAAAGAAATTATTTGTGGTAGTCGAAAGCTGTCAAAATTTTATTTATTTTATTTTCTAAAAGATTTCTATTAAGAACTGATAATACTCAAGTTAAGGCTTTTGTTCAAAATAATTTATCCTCTAAACCTGAATATAAAAGATATATTAAATGGCAAACTTTATTAGCATAATGTACCTTTGACATTGAGATTATCAAATCTAGTTACAATATTCTTGCATATTTTTAACCAGAGTTGGTCAACCTCAAAGAAGAGTTATTTGACTTATTGGAACAGATATCTGAAGATATCAATATTTTCCAAGCACAAATCAAAGATTTATTAGATATTGTTAACTTCAACTTGAAGCCAACTTACAGACCTACTTCTTTCATTATGCATGGCAAGCCAAGATAAATCATTATAATTATTCAGATCAAAAACTTTATAGCTTAATCAACAAGGCTAAGGCAGTTGAAGATTCATCATCTATAAGCTCTTTGTCCCAGATAAAGGAATCTACTAATCAACAGATTAAGCCAAAAAAAGTTACTCTTGATAATATTTCTCTAAGACCTAATACTACACACAAATTAATGGTACAAAGAAATATCATAATTAATAGCCTTCCAAAAAATCATCCTGTGTTCAAGCACGTTATAAGGTAATGAGAGACTTATATACTCTATAAATAGTGATACTTACTATATTGATTTTTCTGAGATATAATCTATACTGAACTTTTTGCAAGGAGCTCGTCCTCAAACTATTAGAGATTGGTATTATTTTGAAACAATAAATCTTATATACATAACTAATCCAGAATTTCCTGAGATATCATTACTTCTCAGAAAGATTCAAGCAGGTGTTAAGAATTGTTATCTAAATAACCTTATAATGACCGCTAAAGATACCTTGGTACTAAAGATATTATTTGTTGGTTCAGATTTTCATGAAGATGACAATATGATGTCTATCATTTCATTACTTTGAGGAAGGAAAAATATTTTCCCATTATTATGGATACTAAGTTAAGAAAATAATTTTTCAAATATATTAAAAATGATATCCATTATAAAAGAGGAATCGGGATGAGATTGCGCGAAAAAAAAAACAAATTTTCTTCTTTATTAATAACTTTAGCCAAAAAGTCACCATTGGCTACTTAAAATTTTGTAAAAGTGAAGATAAGCATGGTTGAAAAAGAAAGATAAGATCCAGTTCTAAAGCACAAAAAAGGATCTGTCATCTCTGAAAACATACAGAAAATATATGTCCTTGTACAAATGGTTGGAAGACTTTGAAAGGAAAAGATAAAGTTGAAGCAATAGGCATATCCACATGCAATGATGATTTTTAATCATAAATATAAGAAAATAACATAGAAAACTCTTCAACCACCCAAATAAAAAAGAATCCATTATTTATAAAGATATAATCTACTTTTTGAAAAGTTGATAATGATGTAATTTTTTGTCCAGTTAAATTTCAAACTTTAAGTCTACTTATATAAATAAGACCCCTAAGGTAGTAAAGGGGTCATCAAACATCTTCTATATATCTCACCTTTGTAATCTCCTCTACTATGAAATTAAAATTTCCTTTCTATAGATACAGTTCACAATTTTCATTTAAAACTTTACTTTTCTCCTAAATCTTTAATATATGCTTTAAAGTAGGAAACAAATTAAGATTGTGCTAGACTTTGTTGATGGTAGTTACCATACTTAAAAGTTAGAGCTGGAATGCTCGTTAAAAGACTCGATGAAAACCTAATAAAGCTACAGTTAAAAAACTAAGGATACATGTACAGAAGCGTAATGGACCTTTTAATTTAGAAATTGTTATTCATATAATTATATCATAACTTCTTATTTTATGGAAAAAAATCGTATATGGATTATTTGGAATAGATTTAGATTCCTTATAATCTATAAATGAGATAATTGCATTTTTCTTTCAAGAAGTGATTAATATTATTGCAAATAATTATAACTTAAAGGATGAAGATTTTCTTAGAATCTCTTTAATTTTTATATTATTAATGGATTAAATATAATAAAAGCTTTTATTTCCCCACGTGATCATATTTTTGTTTGATGAGTTTTTATTTTGATTTGCCCTCTAAATCTTAAAATAGGAGACTCAGTAGGAGAAATCACGATGCATTATCCATTTATATTCATGACTTTGGGAACAAAATATGAAGAGAAAATATACTTAATTTTCTATTTATTTATTTATGTTTTTTTTATTTATTTATATTAAAATAAAGTTGTCTCACTAGATTTTGACATGTACAATTTGGTGGAGATAGTTCCTAAATTTTATAATTTAATTATAAAATTTTAAATTATTTGGAATGTTATACAAATATTTAAACCACCATTTGTACGTACATATATATATATATACACATATATATATACATATATATAATGCCCTTTAATGCATTTTAATAATTATTTAAAGCATTTCATTGATGAATACGAATGGTCTTAAAAATTTTAAGGAGCTCTATATATTTCTCTCATATTACAACTAGGAGTTCACATTTAATTTATTTATCACTTTATTCATAATAATAGTAATATTATTAATAACATAATTAATTGATTGATTTGAATATTGATTATTAACTAAATAATCACTCCATTAATGTAAGTTATGATTATTAGTTATTGAATTGAAATACACAGAAAGGTCAAAGTCATGATGAATATGATTAAATTGAGTTAATATATAATTAATTAGTTTAATAATATTCAGACTATGAATACTATTATTAAAACCGTGCAAAGGGGGCAAATGATTAATAACTTTGATTCCAATTAGAACTTTGAATTTATAAGGTTAGAACTTAGAATACCTAAGTGAAAAGGCATTAGTGGCATCCTCTATATAATCCTGTTTCAAATTAAACAAAAGAAAGCATGGGTTTGGAAGATATACCTTCTCTTTTCTCTTAATTATCAACTGTAACAATCTTGAGTTGGACGTAATTTAGTAAATATTTCTTAGGACTTTGCAAGAATAGTACACACAACTTAACTCATGCATTTATGTACAAATTTAGCGTCATTTCTTATTTTGAGAAGCGGCAACAACAGAAATACCTATTTCCACGTTGTTAACTGCCGACCAGATTATCCAAACCTTCTTATATGTTAGTGCCCTTGTCTCTATTTTGGACTGAAAGATCTCTTCTGATCTTTTCCCTCTTCTCATCCGAAGGAGAAGAAGAAAACTGTGACGATAGAGAAAAATGCTTCTGAGAAGCAGTTCCTCACCCATCTTAAAATCGCTTGTCCTCCAATCAAAGTCAAACCAAGAACCCGATCACAATGTCAGGTTCCCATCCATTAGACCTGTTTCAATGTCCCTTGAACGTAGAGCCTCTGAGGGTGATCTTAAGAGACTTTCCTTCTCAAATCTCAACCGATAAGTTGTTCTCCAAGAGGCCACTAGTCCTTCTGAAACAGGAAGCATCGCCTTCGTCCACAGACGAGGAACTGGTCACCACCGGTGTCGGTGCTGGGGTGAGTTCCATTCATGATCACGAGGCGTACGGGAATGAGACAATGGACATATATTATCAGGGGATGATCCAGACCTACTCTGGTGACACTCTTCTTCTTGCCAACTACGCAAGATTCTTAAAAGAGGTAAATAAAGCATATTTTAACGCCCTTTTCCTTTTGCATGGGATAGGGATTTCTGATGATCAAGAACATAATTAGGTGCAAGGTGATGGCCTGAAAGCGGAAGAGTACTGTGAAAGAGCGATTCTGATGAGTGGAGGAGATGGGAACGTATTGTCAATGTATGGTGGTCTAGTGTGGAGTAATCACGGGGATGGTGCTCGTGCTCAGACTTACTTCGATCAAGCTCTTCAATCATCTCCTGATGACTGGTAAACATAATCAAGACCATGATTGCTAGCTAATGAGCCTTCTTAATCTGTCTTGTTAACCTTTGCTAAAATAATCAACAGTTACGTCATGGCGTCTTATGCTAGATTCCTGTGGGAGTGGGACGCCGGGGAAGAGGAGAAATCGCAATTCCAATCAAATTCAACCCACAACAATGTTCCCAATCAAATTCCAATTCCTCTCACGCCTGATGCTTCCTACTGTTTTTCACAGGATAATGCAAGTTATTATACCTAGTCAGTCTGAGTCATGGAGTTTCACTTTTTCTTGACAAAAATTGACGGGATTTTGATTTTACTTCTCATTTTTGCGATCCTCTCTCTGATGCTATTTAGCAAATTGAAAAGACAAAAAGGGTAACGTAAATAAAGTACCATTTGGCTACCAAGCACCAAGAACATTTGAATTTTCAATCAACTCGGTCATTACAATGTGCCACAACACTAGCAAAATAGATCCTGTCAAAGTTGATTGGAACTTAAATCCGTCTTGGGACTACACCATATTGGTGGCAAACTGAAACTTGCTATTCAGTAATGGGTTGCGAGATAACGAAAATGAAAGACATACTTAACATATAAAGTAAATCACGACAATGATAACGAGAAATAAATAAAGATGGGACAGTTACAACAAAACCAACCTTAATCAACAATTCCAGTTGTTCAATATAAGAGTTCCAACAGATCATTCCTTTAACCACAACCACCTATGTAGCAGCAGACTTCTCCAAAATTCTCGACAATATTTCCAGTAAGCAGGCAAACAATCCATGCTTTTAATAACATAGAATAACTTCTCAAATGACAACATATAATGCTGCAAGCAGAATGTAGAATTCTAATTAGAAGACCAGCAACTTCAAAAGGAAGGCATGCAAAACAACCATTGGTGCTGACTATGGACAATCACAATACAGTGAAAAATGCAAATCCTTCACGCCTTAATCGTCAGATAAGGGAACTTATGAACCTCTTATTAATGCAGATGAGGATTTGTGGGGCTTTGCATATGAGCAATTTCAATTTCATTACCACAATGCTTACTGCTCCAATGCTAGAGGCTCTTGCACCATAGCGGATTGCTGCTCTAGAGCTACTAGCTCCCCACTTGTCTGGGAATGGATTTCACTTGCCCCAGCTCTGGGAATGGTCTCTTGCTCTCGAGTAAGAACTGTATCATAATTGTTCTCTATAGAAATGTTGGTATTCTCTTCTTTTGATCCATTGGATGATGGGGCATTTTCCTCGTTCATCACATTTGCCAAACTGGTTTTTTCAAAAGGCAGCTTCTGGAGGGACTTTCGCTGTGTCTTCTTTGAAGGAACAGGTGAAAGACGTTTAGAATGGTTCCGAGAAACTTTCTCATCTAAACTTAGCCGAGCTGGTCGGATGGTCTGACAATCATTTCCTTGTGAAAGACCTTTAGGATTCTTCTGAGAAACTTTCTCATCTAAACTTAGCCGAGATGATCGATTGGTCTGGCAATCATTTCCTTCAGGATCCGCAGGGGATGAGCTCTTCCTTCGACCTAGCTTGGGAGATTTGGCTCTAGTTGGAGGTATCTGCCTCATATTAACAATTTAAGACATTGAAATGGATATTAGATGATAGTCCGCACTTCAAGAACCTAGTCTCTAGGTTGCCATAAGGAGACAGCAATATTCATATAAGATTATCAAACTGAGTTTTCTGAATGAAACCTCCTAACAGAGACCATATGATCAAAAGCAACATAAGAAATTTCATATCAACTTGTTTCTACTTTGAAAAACACAATAACCTCTTCCTACAAAGGAAATACTGCCTGCAATTTAAAAAACTAAATTATGCAAGACAATAAGATATCAAGAGAGTTAAGGTAGAATTTATATGTAAAAATCGCACGGAAAACAGACTGCCAAAATTTAGGCATGCAATCAGATGATCATGGTACATGCAAATTGTCATAAGAGGTTGCGTGACACTACTTCAAGTCTAAAAGTTTGGACAAATAGCAAGCAGAGATGCAGAAGTGTATATATTATGCTGTTACTATGTCAACCATATATAATGAGATGTAATATAAAAATGACAAACTGTCACTATAAACTTTTGACTGAATAAATATGATATACAGAGGAGGGATAAAACTCAAAACAAATATAATGAGAGGATTTGTCAAGGAAAGACAAGATGGTATAAACCCACGCACAACCAAATTAACTCAGAATACATATTGCATTTAGCATTCACTATGAACATGAGGCCTGCAGCTTCTTTACCATTCAGGATTGGTTGCCATCATAATTTTGGCCAGCAAGAATCAGGGTCAGTAGAAAGTATTGAGAGAATTCTATTACACAAATTAGAAATCTTTTTCAATTACCATATAAGAACGTTAATATTTGACAACCTGACTGGAAGCATGATAAAATGTGAATCTAAAGTAGATGATAGGATGTAAAAAATCCACCAAGTCTAATTTAATAAACAGAATATCCAAGACAGCACAAAACAAAGTTTGCAGCTAGAACTACAAGATCCAGATCTTTAGTAGTTCTAGTATGCAGGAAACAATTGTCGTAGTAATTAAAAGCACAAACCTTCTTTAGCTCCGTCTTAGGTGGTGGAGGCTCCTGATAGAAAGTAGGCATTGGTGTAGCTTTAAATGCCAAACTCTTCCTAAGTAATTTTATTTCAGCTTCTTGGGTTTCCTGTACGAGAATTGCAAAGTTTCCATGGAATCTAGAAAATATGTACAAAAATATGGTCTCATAGTCATAAATCTATCATACCTTTGACTTGGCTTGCATGGTATTTTTTTCCACTTCCTTTGCATGAATCTTCTCCTCAAGTTTAGTATAGAACTGCAGAGTATCAATGCCAAGAAGATTATGTTGACATCAAAAAGAAAAGATTCCACCTGTTGACCAGAGAAATGACCATAAAAAAGCTGACCTCTTTCCTTTTCTCAGCTCGTTCGTCACACTTGAAGCTAAAACCATAATTAGGAAGTGCACCCACCTTTCGTGGTTTTGTGTTTTCTGCATTAGGACTTCTATACATTGATCAAGGATAAGCTTAAGAAAGCCAGGCAACAAACCAGAGACATAAGCAACAATCGTGGAAAACCATACAAAATATAATTGTTCATGTAAAAAGGATACAAAGATTGTCTATCTCCTTCAGCTTTATGAGCAGGACCTTCCTTCAGAGGATTCAATTTTGCCTTCTCCCTGTATGTATGAAATCACAGTTCACAATGAGACAAAGGCTGTTATTATTTTACAATACCATTTACTTCAAATATGTGAATGTTTCACTCTATTTTAAATATAAATTTTAATTTGTAAAAAATATGGCTCCATCACATACTAACAAACCAGAAGTATGTGGATTCAAAACATACATGAGGCTGTCGGTCAACTCTACACCAGCCTTTCCAGATTGCTGTTTACAGCAGATAAAGGAATGTAAGCATAATCATTGATAGTGATAATACATGCCACATAAGAAATACACTTTCTTAATATCATCTAATACCTTAGAAGCAGGAACAAGTTTCTCATTGAATGATTTGTTTTTCAAAGGTTGTTTTGGTCTTGAATTCAAAGCAACAGGACCATTTGACCCAGCAGGTGATACCCCAGCATCTTTGACGTCCTTTCCCTTTTTCATCTGAATGGATGAGGCATTTCTTATATTCAAGGGCTTCTCATTCTTGCTCTTTCCTGAACCTTTTCGTGGTCTGGCTTGTTCCAAATTATGTAAATCTTTCACTTCCCCATCCTATATAGAAAACAACAGGGTATGTATCAGCTTAGTCCTTCCCATCAACAAATAACTAGACTGGAACAACTCCTACCTCAGATACAGGCAGCAATCCAATGCTTCCAACAAGAAATTCTGATCCTTCAGTGACATTATAGGATGAACTATTAGCAGCTATGTCATCCAACTTATGTGCATTTTCCAAATTCCCATTTGGTGAACCAGATGACAAAGTTTTTTCAGGATTTCCATTCACAGAAGTATAATCATCTTCAGAGGTAGGACTTGGCTTGTGAACTCCATTTTGGTGGACTGTGTCAAGCCCATCAACAGGTGCGCAATTATCAGAATCCATCACACACTGTAAGCAAACACATCTGATTATAATCTTATAACAACATTAATGGTTTGAGCAAGTAACAGACAACGCAATGGATAAGGAACTACTCTTTATTCTTGGAAATAATCACTCCTTTAACATAAGAAACAAGTTAAGGTAAGTGTACCAATACAAAAGAATTACCAAAAAAAGTGTACCAGTAAAAATGACAAACACAACACCAGAAGGTCACACTAGCAATGACTGACAACTAGATTTCACTTCAAAGCTGTTGCTTCATTTTGAATTGCATTTCAGAGCATAATTCCCAGCATAGTTTCAGAAATCTGGGCTAAGCATCTAGCAATTACAAAGGAAACAACTCTACTACCTTATTAAAGGATATAATCCTAGTTTACCGAAGATATTTCAATTGTTTAGCATCAAAACAGAAACAGAAATGACCATGCAAGCTCTTAGTTCTTATAAGCAGATGGTCTAAACAAAACAAAAACCCATCCCAATTTCTTCTTCAGTCTATCTTGCTTCTCTAGCTTTCTCCACCACTCAAGAGACGAAGAATTTAGATTCAGGAAACTATAATTTACCAAGAGTAAAGATTCATCAATATAAACTATTTCAGCATCAGCCATTAGACGACGCAGCATTTCCAAACACAAATCTACATATACGCACTGATCTGCAGAAAATAACATGCAGATCAAAGCTCGCCAAAACAAAAGCAATCTGGCGATAATTAGAAAACCGTTTGCAGAAAACCACTGGTTTGAATCTAAGTCACAGCAACACTTTTCACTAGGAAGTAAAACAACAAGTTTCCCAAAAAAAAAGAAAGAGAGATATTTTCCTCGACTTCCTTGGCAGCGAAAAAAGCAAGAGAGAGAGAGAACTAAGTCGAACGAAGACGCTCCACTACCTAGTAAAGCGTGCGAAGATCAGACCACCATTAGGCACCAAAACGGACAATTACCGACAACGGTTCCAAAGATCTGCAAGAGAGGAGAAGGGAGTCGAGCAAATCGGAGGATCCGAACCCAAAACAGTAACGATCCAAGTCCTCCACACTATTTCCTTTATATTTAAAAGAGAAAAGCAATCTATTTTATTTTGGTATTGTTTGGGTGAGAGAGATTTGAAGTGGAGACTCAAAGATGGGGGTGTTTTTAAACAGCGCCATTGAAATCTACAACTACAGTTGAGAGTTGAGAGAGAGAGAGAGTGACATACGCATATATACGGTTATAAAATACTAACCCAAGTTAGGTTAGGCGGTTTTGGTAACAAACTAACTAATGGTTAACCCCTGTGATTTGACAATGAGATGTAGCAGCGCCATCAACTAAATGTTACTTTGTTTTCTGAATACGAATCAATCGCATTGGAAGATACAAACTATAGTTGGTTTTCATTCAATCCATTATACGCAACGCAACCTCATTACTAGTAAGTATTATGTCAATTGGACAATTAAAGAAATTACGCTTAAACTAGTCTTGGATATTCAAAATTAAAAGGAATAGTTTATAAATTCTTAACAATTCTATTGCACTGATCCACTATCAATCACTTCTTATGTTGTCTAAGCCTTTAAAAGAATTTCAAGGCAGTCAAAAAGCTAAACTTGGCTAACTCCACGGATCTCTTTCAGTTTGTAAGAAACTAACAAGGCCGCGGGATGATGACATGAACACATGACGGACCGACCATTCAGGGCTATAAGTTGTCGGCACAAAACTGAGTACAGCAACCAGACCATACCACCATGTTTAGCTAACTGCCATTTATTATCACCCTGCTACCTCCCAACTCGTAAACCGTCGGGGAATTTGTCACCTATATGGAAAGTGTCCGGTATATAACATAAAATGGTGGGTTTTTAAATTTCCTTTGGACTGTTAAAAGGGCGTTCAATCTACGAACGTCAAAATTCAAAGGGATATTGCTTTGCTTAATACTTAATAGACCGCATCATCTACGTGATAAGACAAGAATGCTTTTAAGTCAAGGTGAATGTGGGGGTTTTCGTCAACATTATGCATTATCTTGCTGCTTACCTATTCCACCGTTTCACCTTCCAAATGATGTCATAGCAATTTCATCTTTCTTTGTGGAATTCACTTCCATCAATTCACTGACCAAACTCCCGAGGACAGCTACACAAGTTTGATGTTTGGTTTGAAGTTGAGGAGTAGTTACAAATCAAAATATTCAATTAATTAATTATACTAATAATTACATCTCAAGATTTTCAAGTGTACTTCCCCGTGAATGAGATGCAAATGTCAAACTAAACCTCTTTTAATACAAATTATGTTAATATTTAGTTTATTATAATATCACTCAAAACATTAAGAAGTTAGTGACACTATACTTTCGCTTAATGGCTATTATTAGGTTTATTCAAATGAAATATTAAGTGGTTCAAATAAAAAGATATAAAATATTGTAATTTAATATTTAATAAGTTAATAATTTTATTATATGTTGTTATAATTTAAAGTTGTGACATGATATTTATTAAAAAGAAAAAAGATGAAAGATTTTATAAATTTTATGAAATATGATTATTAATGAATTTTTAATTAATTATTTTTATGATTATAATTTTCTTAAATCTAAAGAGACATATTATTGTCTGATCAAAATTTAACTAATTATTTTTAAATTTGTAATTCTTTTAAATGTAAAATAAAATTTTGTTGAATCAGTATGAATTTGAGGTGTTATAGAAGTAATAAACTAAATTAATAATTTTGATAAGCTGATAAGATAATACTATTTGAAATATTTTATATAAATGTGTGATTTAATTTATTATAAATTAATATTTTTATCAAATAATACTTATATAAATATCATGATTCTTTTCTTACAATATGATATTAGATATTGACGATTGCAATAAAAATAACAAAGTGTTGCTGAATACTTTGTGATTTACATAAAAAATTATAAATCTAACTTATTAATTACTAAATACTTTGTATTTTATATAAAATTTTAAATGTAATTTGTTAAATACATTAATTAAATTTTTACCAAATTTATTTTTGGTTAATTTAATTTATACTAGTTATTCAATTAATTATATTGTTTAAATACAATGAAATTTTAGTTAAATAAATATATGCTTCTTAAATTGTAAATGCTAAGGTACCTCTTTTAATCAAAGATTTTTTATTAATCTAATAATACAAATTTTTAGAAGTTTATGTTGGATATTTTTTACATTTTCCGTAGGGTTAGACAACAATTAATTGCATTTTATTGGTTTTCGATAACTTATCAGTTAAGTTACATGATTTAATCCAAATAAAGATAATAAAGTGACCTAATAAATGATCAAAATCATTGGCTCGAAGTCTAGGAGGAAAATGAATCTCGATCAGTGTGAATCATACCTATATGGATGTTATATTAAGGAAGTTCGATATAGATACTATATAAAGAGGTTAAGGTCTCCTGTAATTGCTCATGTCATTTGTGAATGTAAAGTTACTTTGATTCATTCAAAGGTTCATGTTTTGAGAAAACTGTAGAAAGACGTTAACCGCTTCCCAGTGAGCAATTCTCATGAAGGCGCTGGATTCACACTTATTTCGGCTTCGAAATGCTCGTTTGAAGTTATAGAACCAAAATTCAGTATTTTCTGCATTTCTTCATTTATTTTCATGTTACATTTGATCCAGGATACGTAACTAAGGTCCCATTATGTATTGCACGTGGTATCAAAGCGGTGACGTAATCGGGTGGTTAAAAACGAAGATTTTTTTAAGTTTTTCTCCATAAGGTTCCTGGAGAGTTAACCTCCATTTTTTATTTTTTTTTCATGCTTATTGATATATGAAAATAGTATACATGTGTTTAGCCTTGAAAAATGAGGTTAAAACGAGCTTAGAAGCGCAAAAAAAGGCTCTAGAACTAACCGAAGATAGCATTTTTTCGATGAGTGCACTCACCCGACGACTGCACAATACCGCCCAAAGGGCGGTTCGTCTGGCTCGTGCCAGCTAGTCTATATGTGTGTGGATAGGAGCGTACCACATGTTGGCCCGTGTAACACACGCGCCAGACGATAGTGACGAACACGTGCCATGATGATGTAAGGCGCGTCGTAGTGGGCGCGTGCATGGAGTGTGGGCTTGCGTGCCATGCACATGCTAACATCATTTGATGTTAGCAAATGATGCGTGCGCTGACATCATCGATGACGCCAGTCATATGGAAAATTCAAAAAAAGAAAAAAAAAACTCAAAATTTTCAAAAATCTCGTAAAGGTACCCTGATCTTTTTGGGTCAGTTTTTGGGTCGAAGGAATTTATAAAGTAAGTTTTTTCAATTTTTTTGGATTTATTACATTAGAAATAAATTAAAGTTTAACTCTAGGAAAGTAAATGAGGCGTTCTGAAGCCATTTTTGGTGAATTTTCATGCTTCGGACTTCACATAAGGGAGATACTACAAGTTTGTGTCTCGGGTCTTACGTTTAGTGTTCGTAATAGCATGATAGTCAGTCGGATTGAGATTTTAGCTACAAGAGTCTCAAATAAAGTTTACTGACAATATCTTCAGCACGAGTATGTGAAGATGAGATTGTGCTTTCGATTTTAGCATTTATTGATGTTACATTATCACATATAACATGCCCATAAAGGATGTGATGATAACATAAAGATATATCCCTTGTATTTGTGGACCGTTTGGGTACTGATGAGATTGTAATCACCATAGTGGTCTTTCGAGTCAGTATTATGAATTGTTATACTTGCATGTTGGGGGATGTCCCTGGTCTCATGTTTGATAATTCTGCCCACAGGTGTTGGCCTTACATGGGATTTTGAGATGTGCATAAAGGCATTAGACGGAGGAAAGTCGTTGTTTAAATGATCTATTCGCCTACAGGTGATAGTGTCATGAGAGATGATGGTATGTAATCTGATCGCTTTATATGGAGGTCTAGTTGCATATATTATGCATTCAACTCATAAATGTTTCATAATATGTGTGACCGGAATCTCGGTACAGATACTATTTAATGGCTTTAAGTATCGTTGTTATCCTATATTTGTATTGATCTTTGCATTGTTATTTTGCGGTCACCTTTTCGGTCAACAATCATAATGTCACTATTGAAACCTTGACTAGTTTCAATATGCAGAAGTGGATAGAGGATGTATTGAATACAATGGAGATGGCAGAAATTGATATGGCCATATGTATAGATATGCCATCTCCACCTACATCCAGGAGCTCGAGAGCCCATAAAGCAATATATGCAGCTTGAGATCGGTCTAACATATTATGTTGCATGACCATTAAAAGATCCATATCTAACCATCTATTAAGTGGGCTTCCAGATAAAAACATAACGAAGGAGTTTCTTGGTAATGTCTCCCAAAGGTACATCGTCTCATCTAATATTGAGATAAGTGCCTCGATGAAAGAATTTTTCTCCATGAGGTATACTGGAGAAGGAGGAGTGATGAAGTACATATCAAGAATGATCCATTTCACAGTAAACTGAAGATGCTAAACATTCCTCTTCCTTATGTCTTCATAGTTTACCAGACTCTTAGTACACTCCCTCCAGAATTTAGTAATCTAGTGACAACATATTATGTATTGGATGAGGAATGAGACCTCAATGCTTTGATTGCCCATTATGTTGCCGAGGAGGAGAAACTCAAGATTGTTACTCTTACAACCCTTGAAGCAACTAATGGGAAGGCAAAGGTGAAGCCCACTAAGTTCAAAGGTAAAAAGTCTAAATCTTCTCCACATGTTGATGCTAGTCAATCCAATGATGGTAAAGGTCTTACGGACAAAAAGAAGCCAGTAGTATGAGGCCTTGAATAAAAGAATGAGACCATCAGGTAACTCCTTGGCTTATCAATTTATGAATCTAATTTGGCGATAATCACATTAAGTTCTCGGTGACTAAATAGTGAAGCATCTAATCATGATGCTTCCACAATGTAAGGGTTCATATCCAAGATAGAGCCAAATAAAGGAAAGGAGAAATTGGTGTTTATCAACAATGAAGAAGCGGATGTAATATCTGTAGGGAATGTATGTACTGCACTTTGCAAATAAAGGGAAGAAGATATTGATGGTTATCAACAATGAAGAAGCGGATGTAATATCTATAGGGCATATATGTACTAAACCTTGCTGTAAGGTTCATTTTAGTTTTACACGACATATTTTATATGTGATCTTTGTATCAATTTTGGACAAAGAAAGTTAACATTTTGTAATTAATGCTTTTGTTGTATAGTTGTTGTTTAATACAAAACATAATGATATAACTTTCTGTCATATAGTTTGTATAGAATGTGTCTTACCTCGAATTAGATATATGATTCTTCATATCTTGCCAAATAAGTTTAGAAAGATGGCCCTGATAAAGGCTAAGTCATACATGTTGTGGCATAAAGGTTTAGCCACATTTCTAGAGCTAGGATTGAGAGATTGATTAAGGAAAGCATTCACTCAATTCTAAATTATAATGATCTGGAAATATGTGCTGACTATTGCAGGGATAAATTGACTAAAATAAGGAAAAGGGGTCCACTCGTGTTTATGGCTTGTTGGGTCTGATACATACGGATATTAAAAGACCTTATACAATTGCATTATGCAATTCTAGATATATTCTGACATTTGTTGATGATTATTCTCATTACAATTTATGTATTCTTGCTTAAAGATTGAAGGTTGATAACCAATTGGGAAAATTCATCAAGATAGTCAGATCTAACCGTGGAGAAGAGTATCATGACAAACATGATGTTTCAGGACATGAAAGGTCATTTTGCCAAATATATGGAATCAGTTAGAATAGAGACTCAATTCACTATATTAGGTAATCCTGAGTAAAATAGTGTGTTGTCGAAAGGCATAATCACACCCTAAAGGATATGAAGAAATCAATGCAAAACAGGACTAATCTACTTGATTATCTAGAAGTATGGAAACCTAGCTTTGCACACATTTGTATATGGGGGTGCTATACTGAGGTAGTATAATCCTTATAAAGACAAATTACATGCTCGTTTCGCTCATTGCTATTTAGTTAAATATTTCGACCACTTTAAAAGCTACAGATTTTACTGTAGAGAAGGAATGACCAAAAAAGTGAAATTACAAACAGCTAATTTTTTGGAATATAATGTCTATGATGATAATGGGCTCTTTGACCCTTCAGATGATAGCAGGACGGATACTACAATTATAAAGTACCCACCACTCATACAGTTAGATCCGGTGGATTTAGGTCTTAGTACCGTGCCTATACAGGAATAGGAACCTATACTTGTACACACAGAGATTCCTGGGGTACAACAACCAATGCAGTTGCGTAGATCCATTAGAGTGAAACAACTTGCTATCCCATCTGATTACATGGTTTATTTGGTGAACAAGACTATGATGTTAAACATGTTGTAGATCCAATTACTTTTACAAAAGTTATTTTTGGACCTAATGCAAATTTGTGGTGGGATGCGATGACTAATGATATGCAAGTCATGAGGCATAGTAAGGTTTGAGAGCTAGTTAATTTGCAGCAAAACTACAAACCCGTCAGTTGTAAATAAGTTTCAAGACTTAAAGGATTTCATGATAAAGTTCAGCGGTTTAAGGGCTCGCTTAGTTGCCTGATGGTTCACTCATAGAGAAAGGTTGACTTTAATATTACCTTTTCTCTCGTATCTTTGAATGATATATTTTGAGTGATTATGACAATTGTAGCTAATGATGATATAGAGTTACATCAGATGGCTGTCAAAACTGCTCTCCTGAATAAAGAACTTTATAAAGAGGTCTATATGGTATAACCTGAAAGATTTCAGGATCTAGATGGAACTGACATGGTTTTTATGTTAAGCAAATCAAAATATGATTTAAATCAAACCTCCTAAAAGTGGTACCTTACATTTGATGAGGTTTTGAAAATAAAGTCAAAAGATGCTTGTATCACAAGATCAGGGGGAGCAAAGTTATCTTCCTATTATTGCATATGGATGATATATTGCTCACATTGAATAACTTGAACATATTGCATGAGGTTAAGCAACTGTTGGCCAAGCATTTCAATATGAAGGATCTTAGTGAAACATCTTTTATCCTAGGTATGCAGATTTTCCAAGATAGATCTCAACACTCATTAGACCTCTCACAGAGAGCATATATTGAGAATGTGATACAAAGATTTAATACGATTGACTATAAACATGTCGTAGCACCTATCTCTCATAATGAGAGATTATCTTTGGCTTAGTGTCCAAAGAATGAAGTAAAGAGAGAGGTTATGAGAAATTTTCCTAAAACTAGTACGGTTGATAGCTTGATATATACTCGGGTAAGTACTAGGCGGGATATTACATTTACTGTTAGACTATTTGGTCAATATATGCTTAACCCAAGTATAAACCACTGGAATGCAGTCAAGCGAGTGTTGAGATACTTAAAGGAACTAAGGATTATATGTTGACTTTTGGATTATGTGTTGACATATAGAAAAGTCAACAGTATAAACCTCATAAGGAATCCATATTCAAATTTAAGTTATGTGTCTAGAAGATAGGAAGCCCATATCAGAATAAGGTTACATTTTTATGTTTGTAGATGATACAATATCATGGAAGAGTGTCAAGTAGACACAGGTGACTTCCTCGATCATGCATGCAGAGTGTATGCTATGGAGTTACTTCCTAGGCAGTTTGGCTCAGAAACTTGATTTCTGAGTTGTCTGTAGTTGGTTCAATGACCAGACCAATTCAGTGGTATTGTGATAATCTTACTTTTGTGTTATTTAAAAACAACAAAGAAGATCATATGGTCTTAGCATTTGGAGGTCAAATATTTGACCATAAAGAAGTTGATACATAAAAGGTGACATTGAGGTGAAGCATTTAAGGACTAAGGAAATGTTAGCTAATCCTTTAACTAAAGAACTTAGCCCACTTGTGGTTGAGAGACAAGTATACAGTATTGTTGTTTTGAAGTTCTTAGACAATGTTAGTTAGGGGATCGTTATGTTTGCTCTGTGTACATTTGTACATTTATACATTTTGTTGCATTATGACAGTATGATGGTTGATCAATAAAGATGATTATCGTGTATTCTCAGTAATAATTGTTATCATATATAGTCATAATATATGTGAAAGTCTTAAGATTTGTGTCAATTTTAAGCATTTTAAAGGTCATTTGGGCATATATATAGATTGACCTTGAGCTTTTATCATTATGACACATATAGTTTAAAAGGATATCCATAAATTTTAAACATCACATAGGGGGATATAAGTTTTTAATCCTATAAGGGTTCTCTAATGTAGTTTAACATTCAGTTAGAAAACATAAAAATTTTATCTAATGTAGTTTAACATTTGGTGAGAGGAAACAAGTTTTCTCTAATGTTATTTAATATTCAGTGAGAGAAAACATGATTTTTCTAATACAATTTAGCATAAAGTTTAAAGAAATCGAGACCTACAAACTAAGATGATATAGTTTAGATCATACAAGTATCATCTTAGTTTGTCGCACTCCATTTTCTCATGCATGTTAGTGAGGTATTAGATATGTGTGATTGTATTGGATCTGTGTCACACATGACACATGTATTTGACACTTTTGGGTGTCGAAAGCCTTGCGGCATGGAATGATGGACTTTCGTTATCTTTGGATCAAATGTTTTGTTTTTAAACCTAGTCGACTAATATTAACCAAGTTTTTAAATTGTTTTAAACTTGAGTTAATAGCGTAATTAATTATTGTCCAAGGGGGAGAATGTTAGATATTTTTGATATTTTCCATAGGGTTGGATAACAATAATTACATTGTATCGGTTTTCAATAACTTTTCGGTTAAGTTATATGATTTGATCTAGATAAAGATAATAAAGTAACCCAATAAATGATCTAAGTCATTGGGCTGAAGTTCAGGAAAAAATAGATCCTGATCAGTGTGTACCGGGCCCATATCGGGCCTGTGATGGGAAAGTCCGATATAAATGTTATATAAAGAGGTTAAGGTCTCCTACAGTTGCTAATGTCATTTGTAAACATAAAGTTACTCTGTCTCATTCAGAGGTTCACATTTTGAGAAAATTGTAGTAAAATGTTGATTGTGTCCTGGTGAGCAGTTCCTGTAAAGGCGGAGGTGGATTTACGTTCGTTTCAACTTCGAAAAGCTCGTTTGAGTTTATGGAACTAAAATCAAGTATTTTTTACAATTTTTTCATTTGTTTTTCTTTCATATTCGATCCAAGATATGTAACGAAGATCCCGTTCGGTATTATGTGTCATTAATCTCTAGCAAGTGTTTCTTCTTCCTCTCGCTTACGACAGAAGGTTATGCTTATAGATATCGAGAAGATATAAAGTCGGTAAATCATATATTCTCAGCCCTTTGACTGACTCAGCTATGACATTCAGGAAATTTGAAGGGCACATGCCACGTGCTGACGGAAATGAAGCACTTGATAGACCTACAAGAATACAAGGTGAAAAGCTTATTATAGGAAGCGATGAAGAGTAGGAGAGGCACTGAGGCACGCTGGAGTGACGGTGAAAGAGATACGTTGATACGAATACGATTAATGGTTAATTGCTTATGCCTCCCTGCCCTTCGTTTCTAAGACTTTATCTAGCATTTGCACGTGTAATTTGCCCTTCTTGGGTCCCAACACGTGGCCTGTTTACAAGTCAATGGAGCTCACGCCTAAAGTTCTATCCAATGCTTTTGGTCTCTTGTCTTCTATAGTCCGGTTTCACCCCACACCCCCCCTCCCCTTTCTTATAACAGTGAATAAGACTTCGTCTACACAATAATGTTTAACTATTCAACGCTCCCTTCTTTACTCAGATATGAGGCATACATGATTATCGTGCTCTATCTTAAACTTGTAAGTTTTGTGTGGCTAATAAACATTAAATATGATTGACAGAGACATAAAGTAGAATTTAATCTTCTAGGGAATTGTTTGTCCATCATAATGAACGAAAGATATCTTTTACCAACTATACAAGTAATGTATTGGTAGCTAATTAGCTCAGCCATCCAGACCCAGGTGCAACTTTCAGACGGACGCTCTTTTGTCTATTATATTAATTTCCAGGATACTATTAGTCTTGCTTCTTCCCTAATCATTATTAAATGGATTTGGCCCACAAAGGTCCAGGGACCCCACATCAAATTTTGATGTTACCTAATGGTTCCAGCAGAGAAAAAGTGGAAGGATTGGCAAAACAATAATTATGAGAAATAGAGATTAGAAAAGAACAAAAAGATTAGACGGATAAGGAATACTATTCTGTAAAGTGTCATAAAATGTTGGAGAAGAGGCAAAAGGGTCCGTTGAACCATACCAAAACTAAGCCAACTCTTTTTGGTTGCGGTGCAGTGGCAGAGGTCGGAGCGGCCCCCTCCTCTCCACTGTTCCTAGTTCTTACCCTGCTGATGCTGATGAGAAAGAAAATAATCAATGCAATGCCATACACCCATCTCTCACTCCATCTCTTTTAAATTCATACTACTCTTTACTCTTCTTTCTCTCCCTCCATCTTTTCTAAATTCATACTAGTGTTTACTCTTACTTTTTTTCCCCTAAAAATAAAGATTCATTTTATTAAAAAGAAGGCACTGACAATAAGGATCAGTTTGGTTAAGCTTTTATTAGTAGAGCTTGTATCAGTAGAGTGTTTGTTAATAGAACTTTTCTGAGAAGAGTTTTTTTAAAAAGCCAGTTGACTGTTTGACTGTTAATTAATTTTTTTTAAAAAAGAGCTTCATATAGTAGACTGTTTGACAATATAAAAATAAAAAGTATTTTTATTAATTGTAACTATATTTTATTTTATAATAAAATTATTTATGCTAAATAATTTTTAAAGTATCAATTCATATTTTTTCTGTAAA
>JANZLC010000008.1:16750683-16760987 GCA_026413385.1 Erythroxylum gracilipes | reverse complement strand
CATTAGCAATATTACCCAAATACAACACTAATTTCCTTATTTAATTTCATTTAATAAATCAAATTTTCAAGAAAAAGGGTCGGGGTCCAACAGATGTCCAAAATTTTCATACTATATATCGTTGGAAAGATAAAAGAAAGATCTACAACTTTCCAGAAGGAAACTTTTCTAAAATCTATTTATGTCAATCCCAATTTTTGCCCCTAAAGTCCGAAGATGAATTTTCTATTCAACATACTACACCAATTTTTTAACTTCATGAAAAATTTTGAGTTTCTTAGAAATTGAACTGAAATTTGATGTCTTCATAATCCATATATCTCTAGTTTAATTCAAATCAAGAATCATCTCGTTTGGACAGCTAAAGAAAACATTGTGGCTAAAAGACTGAAGCATACTCAGTGAATATTTTCCATATCATCTACCATTTTCTTTCAGAATCTTTCCTGAACATAACTCATACCAAAATAACCTTTTTCTACTCTATACACTCTTCATTCTTAACTTTATTTTAGATCAGTATATTCTGTGACTAATCATGAACACTAATAATAGAACATACATATATGTACATATCCTTCAGCTTGCGACACATATTAACTTCATTTTTGCTTTCGTTTCACTTCTAACTTTCACCTTAATTCTTCCTATTTCAAAATCTCTTATTCACCAAAAACACCGTAGCAAATCACGAATCTATCCACATTTCCAATTCCCAACTTTCCTCTTGTCTATCATTTCTTGGTTCAAAAACTTTCATTCATTTGTTCTTTACTAACTAATCACCAAAATTTCTCATTCAATAGTTCAAATCTTTCACAAAAATTTTGGAGTCTAACAAAATATCCTTTTTTGCTTCTTGAATACATTGAAGATATTATCTGTGATCATAGTCACTAATTAATCCAAAAAAATTGGATCACTTTATTCTTCAATACCATGATACTTTTGGGGGTATTGTTAACTCTAACAAATATTGCCAAAACTCAATATGCCCATGATTAGTTCTCGTAATTCCTTAAGTAATTAATTCCTCAATGAGGTAATATTATCTCATGTTATATTCAGTTTCCCAATTGACTTTTTTTCCCAAATATTTTTCTCCATTCATTTGATTTTGTCTTTTTTCACATTGAATTATTACAATGTCGAACCACTCTTACTAGTTTCCTCACTCATTTCAATTTATTTATAATCTTAACTTCCTGTGTTGGTAACACTTTCCTCAAATCAAATTTGTATCCCCTAAACATATTTGCAAATAATGTAATGTGGGCCTAAGTTCTCCTCACATTAGCAAGAGTGTCACTTCAAATTCAAGAATCCAATCATATAGTTGGATGCTTTACATCAAACAAAATGCATACATTCTTACTAGCATATTCTACATCTTATGCTTGAGTCTTCGTTAGGAATAGAACTCCAATATTCACTTTTAGTTTTTTTTTTCATTTTCGTTCATTCTTAGAAGTAAACCATCTAGTCTACTTAACCTAATTTGGTGAAATTCGTCTTCAAAGTAAGATTTCTTGCTACTATCATCTATACTATTCATGTAATCTTTATCAATTTACTGTTTTCATCATTGCTTATCAGCCACTCTTAGTACCTCAAGAAGATTAATTTCAACTATTCATAATATCTCAATAAAATCAATTTACATCATAACTTATATGATCATAATATCCTTTATAATAAGGCTCAGTAAAGCATTAAGTAAATTCATTTACTTTTATACCTTGATATATACCATCAAAATCATTACATCTTATCTAGAGATGTATTTATGACAATTCACTAATTAATAACCTAAACTCAGGATACCTTAATCTCATTTAATTTAGGACAACATTTCTCCTTTTGCACCTATCCTGGATCGTGAGAACTATGCCATGATCATGCCCTTCTTCTTTTTCCCTTTAATTTATCACCCATAATAACATCATTAACAATCTCAATCTATCCCGATTAATCACTGTAAGCACTTTCATATGTTACTCTAATTCATTTTAGACTCTGAACTATGAGAACTATGATTAACAACTATTCAATAAGTCATAGATCACTTCCTATATCATCTCCACACATATAATACATATGTGCTCGATACTCTCACTTGTCATGGTGATCCCATTATTAGATATGTACTCACAAAATAACAATTCAACTTAACCTTGACAACTTTTACATATATCGCTATCATTATCTCACCTTCCAATTATCATTAAATCATCATACATACGTATGTTTGCAATCAATTTGGAATTATAGATGAATAATCATCCTGAAAATTTGATTTTAATTCCACTATCAAATTCTTATAGTGGATCATAACTCCTGTCACATTAATCAACAACCAGTTTAGTTCCAAGTTCATCTTCTTAAGATCAAAATAAATTTTTGTTTTCATTTCAGTATGCTTGTCTACTTCAATCTCATCATTTCCATTTATTTTTCTATTTTCCTCAACCAATCCATGATAATGTATTAACATCTATATCACATTCAGGGCTATATTACCACAATACAATATTGATGTCGTATTCCATAATACATCCACCAATACAAATGCATTCAATCATTATTTGTCATATCTAACCATATACTATTTCCCATTTCTAAATATCCACAAACTTTCATTTTCTCACATTCAGATAGATCGTCATTCTTCCCATTACTTCCATCAATTCAAATACTTAACAAATGCTTATGTATGTGACTCATACAAATGCAACTCAAACTAGGGATCAGTTGCTACTGCCTGCTATGACATGACTAAAATGCATGTAAATTGACACATATGTAAAAAATGCCCATGTAAGAGACTAAATATGGGTTTTGATACCAAAATTGTAGCACCCCACTCTCGCAAGACACGTACCCGACATCTGTGGTGATATTTGAGTACGTACCCCACAAGGGTGGTATGCTAGAACGATCATTCAATAAAAATTCATTACAAAACTTTTGTTTCTTTAAAACAGGATACACGTATGCAAAAATCATTAATCAAATCAGGCCCATTCCATTTAAAAATATTTCCAATCACACGTTACAATTATAACAAATATTAGTATTCAATAGACACTTGGGACCATTTTAGATACAAAACATTGAAATCATAAGTCATTTTATTACCAAATCAATCACAAACACTTAATACAATTTTTGCTGAATATCATTCAAAAATAAAATCACTAAAGACATAAGTAGGTGCAAACTAATCCCAACCCCTAACTCATGCTCATTTGCAATGGCTGAACTCCAATTGGTCTAATTGGATAGCTCCTCTAAACCTGAAATGCCACGTTGTAATTTTTTATGAGTTTTGCGAACTCAATAAGTGAACCATCATTGATGATTTCACCATATTCATAAACACAAATCACAAATTTCGCACTTATTCATGCAGAACATGTATATTCCATAAACTCACACTGTCATGGAACATCATTTAATTATTGTGAATCAGAACATATATAAACAAATACAGATGCATATGACACTCCACATTCGTTATTATTTTTGTGACCGAGTGTCTATCACATATCACATATACAAATACTAGCCCATTAGGCTCAGTCAGAAACATATATCACAGAGCATGGCTCTATGTGCAAAATCATATACTACGGAGCAAAGCTCTACGTGCAAGCGCTTGATACTGGCTACTCCGGTTACAACGCCTTTATCTGAGCATGCATTTTATAAAATGCAATAATTCAGAATTTACCACATATCACAATCATTTATAAAGCACAGTCAAAATTTCATAATCATCAGACCTAAGTCCGACATTCAACTTTCGTTGAGAATTCACATAGCATAATACATAATCAGAATTTCATAATCTTCGGACCTAAGTCTGGCGTTCAACTTTCGCTAAGAATCCACATTTTATATAGAATTATCAAACAAATCAGAGCACTTCCAACACAGTCCCAAATATTTACCCCTCGGACTTTAAATCCGAAATTCAGAAACAAATCGCAACAATTCAATAATTGGAAGCTTATCAAATCAAATCAAATCAATCCTAGGAAATTCATCTAGGTTGACTCACAGTACGATCCAATATGCTATTACCTGGATGGCCTGACAATGTCTAACTGGCGTCCAAAGAGCTCCTCTGTATCATACACAACACATTTACAAATATCACATTTTTGCACAAATGTGTAAGTATTCCTTTATGCACTTGTACTTGTATAAAATATGCACAATGCATGTTCAATGATAATTCCAGGTATCTTATTGTTATCCTTATCATCAAATAATTTAGATATCAAAGTCCTCATTAATATCATTTGTACTTATAATTTGGACCAAAATAAAACAATGTGAAATCAATTTCATAACCTAATTGACTACTTCAGATTTTTCTTATAACATACTTATGGGTCAACTTTACATAATTAATCTAATAGGGTAACTGACAAATATTGGCAACAATTCCTTCTAGAAAGTTGTTCTCCAATGTATTAAGTTTTTAATGATACCAAGTTCATCGAATTTGGTTTAGTATACTGAACATTATACTTAAAAAGATTTTAGACTATTCTTAAGCTTCAACAGAATTCTTATCTCAACTTCCAATCAGATTATGAAATTCTTAGAAGCAGAATTAGAATTTAATCTCTTCAGACAATTTGTTTCCTTATGTCTCTAGTGTAATCATAATTAATAATCATCTCATTCTGAGGTCCACAAATTAAGATATAGTCCAATTATTGAAGTATGTTCAGTAAAAATCATCCTAGTTATCATACTTCATCACAGTCACATTTCCATCTTAAATTCATCAATCAATCCATTTCAGCAAGCTATGATTTTTGGTGAATATGTATATCAATGTCTTATGAATCTAGTGGTTTAAGAACCAAGTCATTTGGATTTTGAATGAAGAAGGTATAATAAAAAGATTTAAGGATGTTCAAAAATAAACGTTTCAGAAAAATCAATTGAAAGTCGTGATCGCACGATCACAACTTTCACTAATCCTCGAAGAAGCTGTCGTGCAAAGGCACGATTGCCATTTTCACTCATCCTGTGAAGTCACTGTCGTGCAAAAGCATGATAGCCACTTTGCTGAATGTTTTTGAGAAATTGCACGACAATTCTTTTCTTTCTTCTTCTTCACTGAATCTATCTTCGTTCCTGGCAACTTGATCACGTAACTACTCTGATACCATGTGTAACACGTAGGATAAACCTTATTACATGTCCTGGATCATTGATGAAAGGGTTAAAAAGGAAGGAAATGCAGAATACCTGATTTTGGTTCCATCTGACATTTCGAAGCAGTTTTCGAGGCTAAAACGAGCTCCAATCTCCCGGGACCTTCACGGAAAGTAATCACCGACATGTGATTAACGCCTTTCTTTAGTTTTCTTAAGATGTAAGCACTCTTAACGGGTTATAGGATCCGTATGCTTACAAATTACATAAGCAACTAAAGGAGACCTTTATATATAGCTTCTATAGTGGGCTTTCCTATTACAAGCTCGATATGGGTCCGGTCCATACTAATCGGGATTTATTTTTCTTTCGAATTTTGACCCATTAATTTAGATCATTTATTGGGCCACTTTATTACCTTTGTTAGGATCGAACTACGTAACTTATTTAATAAGTTAATAAAAAACCAAAAATACAATTAATAGTTGTCCAATTTAATAGAGATGGACAAAATTGTCCAACATATACCACTATGTTTAGTGAAACGTGTGAGCTAGTGTCCTCACTAGTTTTATGGTGAGAGGAATGAGGGTATCTCCACATGCGTTATACGTTCATGCGAGTGCGTGGTATATTTGGGCTTCATACATTTGTCTTTTCAGTCAATGAAAGTGTCTAATGTACGTTTTTGATTTTTGATCTTATTTGTATCGTCTCTTTTAATTCTCTCCTGATTTGCTGCTTCGGTTACAGATGATGTGTTGAGTGGAGGGGCTTATCTTCTCCACAATATGGTCCTCTCTTCTGACTTATCAGATAAAAACACATCGACTTCTTTTTCTCTCCGTTATTTTGGTTCTGAGCAAAATAATTATGAGTTCCAACTCTCTTCTCTTGAGCGTACGAGGGAGGAGTGTCATCATGTAAACCTTGGGGAGCAATGTCTAAGCAACCGATTGCACTATAGTTAGAGGTGAAATCGCTTCTAAGTTAGTAGTCCTTGTCCACAACACAGTTTTCTTTCTACGCTTATTCATTCATCTCGATTTTGGCCCTATATTTGATTACTTTGCTGTGATCTTTTCCTAACACAAGATTTCTTTATCCATCATGCTTTTTGTTTAAAACATGTTTTTCACATCAGTAACATTGATGATTCCTCTTCGATATAAAGCAAAAGAGAAACCAAATCCAAAAAACTCATTTGATCAAACCAGTAAAGGACAAGCAGCCTAGAGTGAACAAATTAATGGCATATCCATGTAGCAAACCAATGGACACCAACGGAAGTGTCTAATTTCATAGAAGTGGTGGCCAGAAGTTCCAAGAATGAGCTTATCAATGAAGGTATGAGAGAGGTGGGCAAACTTGACAATGAACAAGGAAACAAGGACATTATTCATCTTAGCTTGTGTTGACTATTGATTAGGTTGTTTTTAATGATGCTTGATTGTACTTTTAGAAATTGGGTTGATTATCTTATGTTACTAGATAGATATATTAGCTTTAAAGATCTTTTGGTAGGAAAATGGTATAGAGCAGGATGGTTTGGATTTGTTGTATGGTTTTAGTAGGAAGGAATTGCTGTAAATTCTTTGAACCTAGCCAAGAGATTTCGGTTTTGGAATCTCTAGTCTGTACAAAACCTCTATTATTTGTATAAAATTTTCACTAATTTACCCAAAAAAACATTGATGATTTGTCTCTAAACTTAAGATAGTCAAAAGCATGTCCATCACAAAGTATTGATAAGATGCTACGAAAGCTCTAAAGAATATAAAAGAATTGTCCATGAAGAAAAGGTGGGATATCATCGATCCTCTACGACAAATAGTCACTGTAAAACAAATTGCAATTTAAATTATTTGATAATTTAGAGGAATGAACTTGCATATATAAAAAGAATAAGTGAAATATGATCACCTTTGTATTCCTCTAGTAAAAGAAAGGGGAGCTTAATGCCTTATTATTGAAAAGAACTTATGTTGCATTATGCCACTAATTAAATAATCAATGATATGAAGCACTAATCAAAGCCAAGCTTGATAAGGACAAATCTCTAAAAAATTCCACTCCAATCTATTATATGCTTGGCAATATCTAACTTGTTGTCTATACGACTTTTTATTCCTTTGAGATGATTTTCATATAACTAAAATATTATCAAAGATTAGCTTTCTAGGAATAAAGGCACTATGAAAATTATTAACTAAGCTGCACAATAAAGGTTTCATTCAATTAGAAATTACAGAGAGCTATGGGTTCATATTTTCAGTTTTTAAAATAAGATTCAATAATGTGGAATTGAATTCCTTAGATAGAATGGCATTATATGATTTGGAGCTTTATCCGATTGCATCTCAAAATTGACAAATTCCCTCCTTTGAATATGAACGAATAAGCCACTCATTCATTTCTTTGGTAGACAAATTTTGGAGAAAGTTAACATAAATATTGAACAAAAATAGTCATAAATTAAGCTCCTTTTTTAAGCCTGTCCAATCTCTAAATTATTAAGATGTATCCAATCTGCTACACTAAAAAAGTATTTATAGAAATCACTTGCTTGGAGCTAATTGGCCCAAGAACTTTGCCTATAAAGAGATTCCTAGCTAATGTTTACAATAGAATATAACTTGAACCTTAATGTTGTTAAAATGTTCAAAACAAACCTTAAGTGGATGAAAATTTTGATGGAGTTAATTCCCCATCAGTTAAATGTCACGCCAATGCTGACATAATATTATATTTATATTTTAAATAAAACGTGGGACCTAATGCCATATGGCAATGGGCCACTTTTGTACATTTCAAATAGTGGGTCTCACTTTCTATATGGCAATGGGACCACTTTTTTGTCTATAAATAATAAATAATATCACATCAGCATTAACGTGCATTTAACTAATGGGGTGCTAATCTTATTAAATTTTTCATTAATTTACGGTTTGTTTTAATTGTTTTGAAAACGTAGGGGTTCAATTTGAACACTTTGTAATGTTAAGATTTGTTATATATTATGTTGCAAATGTTGAAGTTTAAAATGTACTTTTAGCCTCCTACATAAATAAAGTTCATTTGGCCCATCTTCATGTTGTTTTAACTAAATCACTATCTTCTTTTTTTGTTTATAGGAAAAAAAACCTCTTGAGTATAAAATTCAACCATTAAATCAATTATCATTTATGAAGTCAAGATGTGGAAGCCGCATCCTTTGAACACAAAAAGAATGTAAAGAACCTTCCTTAATGTATGAGGATAATGCATCATCCCTTTTCCCTTTAAAAAGACATTGTTAATATGAACTAACATAATCTAATGATAATTAATATCTTAATAATGTAGATGTGACATTTGGATAATTTAAGAGATAGAAATTATATTACTAACAATACTATGAGCCTTTGGGTTCATTCACCAATCTTGCCTAAGCCTCCCTATTGGGCTTATCGTGTGGTTGATGTACTATTAAGACATTCTTCCCAATTGTCAATTTGGAAATTGCGTGGTAAGGGTTTGTGAATTAGATTTAATGAACCTTAGAATTTTCTATTATGGTTTATTCTTAAGTTGTAGTAATATATTGCAGAACTATTGACTTTCAGTCACTTTCTGTCATCTTTAAAGATGCAAGTCTTTCATCTTATTATTTATGCATGCTTTAAAGATATGAAATTTATCTTGTATGATTGAGGTATATAGATTTTATCGATTTAAATTTGTTATTTGTCGCCTAAAAATCCAACATCTTGAAGCTAGATTTTGTCTTTTTTTCTTTTATCTGTAATGCTGAATAGGATGAAGTTACCAAAGTGGAAATTTCTTTTGAGAATTTTATTGGTTTTTGGACGAGATTGATGATTGCATTTCTAGACAAAAGAAGAAAATTTTCTTATTCGTTTTTAGAGTACATCTATTATTATTGAATGATAGGTAATGAAGAACTTTCATAAACATAACTTCTAGTTGATGTATTATTAAGGCATTCTTATTAATTGTCAATTTAAGAGTTATATAGTGGTATATGGTAAGGCTTGGTGAATTAGATTTAATGAACCTTAGACTTTTTTTATTGTGGTTTGTTCTTGTGTTACAACAACCTATTGTGAAACTATGACCTCTAATCAATTTTATTGTCTTTAGGAGGTCTTTAATCTTATTATTTATACTAAAAAAATCCAACATCTTAAAGTTGGATTATACCTTTTTTATCTATTATGTTGACTAAGATGTTGATTAGAAAGAAGTTATCAAGTGGAAACCTCTTTGAGAATTTTATTAGTTTTCAGAGGATTAGTTTTCCAAATAGATCAATTTTACAGTGCATCTGCCACTATTAAAGGTAGTTGATGAAGAATCTCAATGGATATAGCTTCTAAAGAGTAAGGAACATTAAAGTCCATGGTTGTGCATGGGTTCATTTCAATCTCTTTAATTCGATCCTTTGTTAATTTTACTATAGACAACGAGGGAATGGTAAGAGAAGAACAAATCTACGATGTTGAGATATTTAAAGAGAAATTAGAATGCTGAGATTCAAATTCACCTTAATAAAAAAATATAGTTTATGTTTATGGAGCTCCAATCCCTTAGAATCAACTTCCGCAGTCCCACTCAACTAATTGGCTATTATCTCCCCCACTACTTGTGAGTTGGATTGAAAAACCAAATAATATATATTTTCTTACCATCATTAATGACCATTGGGTAAGAGAAATAAGTTGATTGTCAAAATTCCATAGGCTACCTTCTAATACTGATAATTTGTAACTAAACTAAAAACTAGAAAAGATTCTTTAGGAGTTGTGAGGTTATGACTATGCCTACAAATCTCTAAATGATAGTGAAACATTTTTTAGTTGCTGTAAGGATGAGAAGCGAGTAGTTTTCCCACTAAAAGGAAGCCAATAAAGAGAGTTTCATTTAAAAGTGGGATTTCGACATCTTATTTGTTAAGAGAAATATGGTCAAAGCCCAAAATGAAATCCATGAATATTCTTGGAAAAATCTTTACATCTTATAAGTGTTGGACCCCAAACCTGTTTTTATTTATTTTTGAGGCATGATTTTATTTTTGTAGTCTTGTTAGATCAGTTATTTAGAGTTGAATTATGCTAAGTTTGATT
>JANZLC010000008.1:16723161-16750583 GCA_026413385.1 Erythroxylum gracilipes | reverse complement strand
CAAAAGGGAAATTGGAAATGGTTTCGTATAAAGAGGAAGGAATGAATAAGAATGAAAAAAAAAATTATATCGGGATTTTTTCCGATTAGTCTTAGGGTTTCCAACGTGTCGCGATATGCTTTTCTAAGATATTTGTAAACGGATATCGGATATTTGTTCCAGTTGGATTCTGAATTCAATTTGCTTCTGTTTCATTTCGCTTCGATTGCGATAAGACATTCGTTTTTCGATTCGATTTGATTTGTATTCCGATTAGCGATCCTTCGCTATTCTTGTTTCGCGTGTTTTGTCTATGTTTTTCGGTTAGGATCCGGTTCCTGAGATCGGGTCCCAACAATGAAAGACTAATTCAACTTTCAGATCAAATTAAGCTCTTAGGAGCTTAGTTTAAGGATCAAAGGTTGGTTCAAAAGTTGTCGGTGTCGGTGCCCGAAAAATATGAGGCTATTATCATCTCACTGGAAAACTCCAAAGACATTGGACAGATTAAGCTTGCTAAAGTTGTAAGCACTCTACAGGCTCAAGAATAAAGGCATTTGATGAGGAAGTCTGAAGTTGCTGAAGGAGCATATAGAGCTTTTGCCAAGGCTGAAGGTCAAGAAAAGTCCAAAAAGAATAAAAGAACCAAAGGAGGATCAAGTTCACAGAATGCACAATCACACTAGAAAAATTCAGGCAAAAATACAGGAGGAGACAAGGCAAAGAAATACAATCCTTATCCTCACTGTGGTAAGTCGAACCATCTTGCTTTCAGGTACTGGAAGAGACTGGACGTGAAGTGTAAAAGATGTCACCAGAAGGGACATATGGAGGTGATATGCAAAAAGAAAACTGTTCAAACTGATGCCAATGTGCAGATTTCTGAAGAAGAAGAGCAGCTCTTCGTCGTCATGTGTGATCTGGCTGAAGCACATCCATTTGAATGGCTGATAGATAGTGGATGCACAAGTCATATGACTCCAGATGCAACACTATTCAAGACTCTAGATCAAAATGTGAAGGCCAATGTGAAGCTGGGAAATGGTGTATGCATTCGTGTTGAAGGAAGAGGAGTGGTCGAGATACCTACCAAAATTGGTGTCAAAATCATTCCTGATGTGTTACTGATGCCTAAAATACAACATAATCTCTTAAGTGTGGCCTAATTGATTGAAATAGGTATGTCTGTATATTTTGAATCTGATGTGTGTAAAGTGTTTGACAAGTATGGGTAGGAAATGTTCACTACAATGATGAAGAACAAAAGCTTTGTCATGAGACCAGAAGAGATGCAACATGAGGCGTTGGTGAACAGCACAGGAGAGACTGACCTCTGGCACAAAAGGCTCTGTCACTATCATATGAAGGGGCTGGAAGCAATGTGGAGGAAAAGAATGGTAGTCAATCTTCCAAGTCTCTCCAACTGTCGCTCAGAATGCAAGATTTGTATTCTGGGTAAACATACTCGAGCTTCTTTCACCGAGTCAAGATGGAGAGCAAGTGAAAAACTTCAATTATTACACATGAACATATGTGGACCAATATCAGTAACATCACTGAATGGTAGCAGATATTTTTTGCTAATAATTGATGATTATACAAGATACTCGTGGTTATATTGTCTAAAGAGAAAAGATATAGTTGCAAGAGTGTTTAAAGAGTTTAAAACTTTTGTTGAAAACCAGACTGGCTTAAGCATCAAATCTGTTAGGACAGACAATGGCACAGAATTTATTTCTGAAAAATTTTAGTTGATTTGCAAAGATGCAGGAATTAAACACTAGCTAACTACACCCTACACTCCACAACAAAATGGAGTGGTGGAGAGGAGAAATAGAACAGTGGTGGAGATGGTTAGGTGCATGTTGGAGGATAAGAAACTTCCTAAGAGTTTTTGGGTAGAAGCAGCCTCCACTGCATGCTTCCTGCTGAACAGACTGTATACACGAGCTCTTGAAGATAAAACACCGTATGAAATATGGCATGGGGTAAAGCCAAAGTTGAAAATTTAAAGGTGTTCAGATCTCTCTATTATACACACATACCTTAAGTCAAGAGGAGCAAATTGGATAGAAAATCAGAGCCTGCAATTTTTGTTGGATATTCTGAATTAACTAAGGGATATAGATTGTTTTAGCCATCTCAAAAGAAGGTAAAGGTGAGCAGGGATGTCCACTTCCATGAAGATGAACATTGGACCTGGTCTGAAGGAGAGCAAGGAAATGTGGAAGAAAAGCAGACGAGCAGACCATTTTCTGTTATTCCAAAAATTACAGAAAATACACAGAACCAGTTGGAGTAGGATATGTTAGAATATGAGGAAGAGGAAGATCCAGAAAATCATTTTGAGAAAAATGAATTAAATTCAGAGGAGGAGCAAAATCCAGAAGTGGAAGATGATGACTTAGACCATATGCTAGTAAGAGGAACATGGAGCCTAACAGAAATTTATGAAAGGAGTAATGAAGCAATGCTGGAACCGACGAAGACTCAAGAAGCACTTTAGAATCCAAAATGGTTTAAAGCCATGAAAGAAGAAATCTCCATGATAAACAAAAATGGAACCTGGACTTTAGTAGACAAACCACCAAACAAGAGGGCCATTGGACTGAAGTGGATATTAAAAACCAAATTAAATCCTAATGGTTCAGTTAACAAGCTAAAGGCAAGGTTAGTAGTGAAGGGGTATGCACAAGTGGAAGGTGTGGATTCTGGAGAGACCTTTGCATCAGTAGCTAGGATTGAAACCATTAGACTTCTTATGGCACTTGTAGCTGAGAAGGGTTAGAGGATACATCAGATGGACGTAAAATCTGCGTTCCTAAATGGAGTATTGTAAGAAGAAATTTATGTACAGCAACCGGAAGGTTTCGTGATAAAAGGAAAGGAGGAGAGTGTTTACAGACTCAATAAAGCGCTCTATGGCTTAAAGCAAGCCCCTAGATGTTGGTATTCACGTATCGACTCATTACTGCTTGATATCAACTTCAAAAGAAGCTGTAGTGAGTCAACACTTTACGTAAGGCTACAACAAGAGAACGTAGCAGTAGTATCGATATATGTGGATGATCTATTAATTACTGGAAGTTAAGAAGAACAGGTTGAGTTTCTGAAACACTAGTTCAGTAGCACCTTTGAAATGACTGATATGGGGGGTGATGAAATATTTTTCGAGAATGGAGATAAAGCAGTATGAAGGAAGCATAGCAGTAAGTTAGAGGAAGTATGGTTGTGATGTACTGAAGAGATTCAAGTTAGATCAATGTAAGCAAATCTCAACTCCAATTTGTCTGAAAGAAAAGTTGGTAAAGAAAAAAGAAGGAGAAGAGGTAAACAGCAAGAGTTATAGAAGTATGGTGGGTTGTTTGATGTATATAGTTGCTACTAGAACGGATATACTATATTCTGTAAGTGTGCTCTCCAGGTATTTAAGTAATCCTGGAAGACAACACATAGTTGCAGTAAAGAGGGTGTTAAGATATCTCAAAGGGACAACTGAATATGGTCTCTTATGTAAGAAAACAGGGTTGTGTGAGCTTAAATGTTATGCGGACAGTGACTGTGGTGGAGCAACAGAAGACATGAATAGTACATCTGGGTATTGTCTTACATTAGGATCAGCTTGTTTTTCCTGGAGCTCAAAGAAGCAAGAGTTGGTGGCTCTCTCAACTGCAGAAGCTGAACTGGTGGCAGCTACCGTAGTAGTAAAGCAAGTCGTATGGGTCAGGAAGTTGCTTGAAGATTTGCAAGTTCATTTAACATCTGCTACTGTGGTATATGTTGATAATCAGGCTGCAATCTCTATCTCTATGAATTCAGTATTCCATGGAAAGACAAAACATTTTAAGCTCAAATATTATTATCTAAGAGATGTACAACAAGAAGGAGAGTTGAAGCTTGAATATGTTCATACGGAAAATCAGATTGCCGATCTCTTTACTAAAGGTTTTCATGTGTCTCGGTTTAAACATTTAAGAAAATTGGTGGGAGTTTAGAAGTTGAATTTCTGATCCAAGGAGGAGTATGTAGGATGCGTGTCTCAGAAATACAGACAAGAAAAAGGTTTCTCAAGCATTCATACACGGCCATGCAATGACGTAAAGAATCAGTTGGTAAGAAATCAAGAAGAGTTAGTTAAGTTAGTTAGATGATAGTTAGTAGAATTGAAATGTTATAAATGTACAGAAGTCACAGAAGTTGTATTCATTCGATTAATAGAAGAAATCTCAGTGAATCATTGAGTCTTTAATATACTCTGTTTGCCCCTGTTTCGCTACACATTCTCTCTAGTTTTCTCTCTCCAAAAGTTCTGCATTATAGTCATTAGTTTTTCGTATGATAGATAGATAGATAATAACAATACATTTCTTCCCTTTTTCTCCTGCCTACTTGTTTTCTATTCCTAGTGTCTGAATTTGAAATCACTTCTAACATTTGCAGATACATATGGCTTATTCAACTTCCTTATTCCAGGAGCTTCTTTCTATTATGCTATTGAGGCCTCGTCTTGGTTTGTAAGTATATTGCTTGAACTTGCTTGTGACAACAGATTGATTTTTGTGGCCACTTGCTGATGGTGATTGTCTGTTTCTTGATCAACAACAAAAGTAACATTATGCCTAGTGCTTCAATAGACTGTAAGCTTATAAAAGGGATACTATTGTGAAATGGATGCATCTTTACCCTTTCTCTCCTACTCATGCAAATTAATTTCTTGTGGTCAGCCACATCATATGTCTTATTCCACCTAACTCTGCTTGACTTTTGTTCCAACATCTTATGTTATGGAGTTCTATCCCTCAGTATTTCTTATTCTCATAGCATTTCGCCGCCATGTTCAATTTTATTCGTATGTTAATTGAAAAACCTTCCTCAACATCTGGGAGGGTTTCAATTGATCGACAATTTGCTTTCTCTGAACTTGTTTCCCCTTAATTATTGTTAACATTGTTTCACCTAGCCTTTGTCTTAATTACTACTAACTTTAATGGAATGTTACTATGTTTCTAACGACCATACTTCTTTCGATTATGTGCTTTCATATGATGCTCTATTTTATCACATACAGCTCAAGTTTTGTTTGATTACTTTCAGTCCTCTTGTGTGAGACACCCTAAATTTATCTTGTGCACTGGAGGTAATTCTGTGGGCTTCATCTCCACTTATTCAGTCCCAAATACAACCTCCAGATAGTTTCAGCTTATTAGATTAAATTGATTAAATTACTGGACATGTATCTTGAAACATTTTCTGAACAGTGGATTATTACCTGGAAACTTATGGAGAAACCTAACTACATGGATGCCATGATGGGAAATCTCTGATCAGGTACTTACATATCTAGTTTAGGTGTTCCATTTTTTAATCTTTGCATGGCATGCATACTTGTAGTTTGATAAAATAAAATTTTTATTCGTTTTCAAAGTTCTACGTGAAGCTATTAATTAGTAGCATTTATGGAATTTGATGAACATATTTCATTTTCCTGGTTTTAACCGGTAAGGCATTAGAACAAATAGAATCTTATGGTTGTTTAAAGGGTTAGACAAGTGGATATTTTTTATGTATTCAAAAGATCATAGTGTACCCATTCAAAACAAGTCTTTGTTTTAGCCTAAAAAAGTGACTGATGGGTTCTATATTTGTGTGTGTGTGTGTGTATATATATATATATATATATATAAAAGATATATAACCAATATTCCTTAAAATGTAGTCAACATAAGACAGTATGTTTCCTGGAAGGGGAAGGACTCTTGGCTCTGGGCAAAGCCAAGCTGGAAATTCAGATGCAAACTTGTAGGCTAGACTTTTGGAAAATAGCAGCCCTGACCAGTTATCAGGCTTAGTGTAGGATACGTGTCTCAAAATTTCAGACAAGAGCAACGTCCAAACACAGCCATGCAACAACGTAGAAAAATTAAAGAAGACATAAAGAATAAAGAAGCAGTTGGCAAGAAATCAAGAAATGTTAGTTGCAACGGTTAGATGACAGTTAATAGGATTGAATTGTTATAAATGTACATTCGATTACAGATGTTGAATCACTTCAATTAATCAAAGAAAAACTCAGTGATTGCTGAGTTCTTACGTCCTCTGTTTGCCCCTGTTTCTCTGCGCATTCTCTCTCTAGCTTTCTCTCTCAACATTCTCTATTTTATCATCTTCGTTTTCATAAGTTAGATAGATAATCGCAACAAAGTGGTATCAGAGCTAGTTTCTTAAGGGATCTGTGAGGGTATAAGTGTTGGGACCCGATCTCAAAACCGGACCCCAACCGAAAAATGGAAACAAATCGGAAACAAAAAGCGAAACAAAAGTCGCAACACCTTGCGGAAGCCAAAGAAATCGAATAACAAAAGAACGGATTTACAAAAATCTTAGAATCGAAGAAGCCAAAACGATTCAATCAAACTTAAGAGAAAACGAAAGGTTCAATCAAATCATATTCCGGGAACAAATCAATCACGGATCAAATCGAATCAAAACTAATTTTCGACATCTGTGAATGAATATTTCAGACAAGACTTCAGGAAGCGTCGCGTTAGATACCCTAAGACTAAAACCAATCTGAAATCCGTATACATTTTTTTTAATGTTGGGTCCGGGTCCGATCACATAGAGTCCCCGTCCCCAGGGGCCGATCATACAGCGTCCCCCCATTAATCAGTATTGTCCTCTTTGGTCATGGGGGAGATCACACAGCTCGAACCCATGACCTCAAGGTTTTGTTGCTCACACAGAGCACGTCTCTCACCATTGAGCCAGTAGGGAACGCTGTGTGATCGGGCCCGGACCCAACATTTTCGATCTGAATTTTTCTGCAAAACTTCTCAAACACTTCAAAAGCATCATCCTTATATGATAAGAAATAAACTCATGTAAATCTGGAGTAGTCATCTACTAGAACAAAACCGTAATGTTTACCACTAAAACTTGGCGTCCTATTGGGACCAAATAAATCCATGTGTACAAGTTTAAGTAGTTGGCTAGTAGACACAATATTTTTAGGAGGAAAGTTCCTTATGAATTGTTTATCTTTTAAACATGTCTCACAAACCTGATTGTTTTTGAACTTTAAGGTCGGTAGTCCTCTTACTAGCTCATTTTTGGACAATTTTGATAGAATGCTCATAATGGCATGTCCAAATCTTCTATGCTAGATAAATGAATCTTTTTCTAGAGAAACAAAACACTTAACACGTTGTGAGGACATGTCTTCCGGTTGAGCACAATATATATTCTTATTTTTAAGACCAACAAATACGAATATCAACAATTTCACAATGAGATACATAGAAAATGACTTTGTAATCCTTGTCACATAGCTGACTTACACTCAATAGGTTATGTTTCAAACCATCAAAAAAGAGGACATTATCAATAGAGGTAGAGTTAGAATCACCAATTTTACCAATCTGGTGATCTTTGCTTTATTTTTTCTATAAAGACAATGTTACCTCTGTCCTTCCTTTCAATGTACTTGAAGTGTGACATTTCACTTGTCATGTTTCTCGAACAACCCCTATCAACTATCTATTGATTCTCCCTTATCTCCATTTTGAAACATATCTGTAGAAAGCATCATCTCATTTTAGGTACCCAAATTTTTCTGGGTCCTTTCGGGTTAGTAGTTTGACCTTTCGGTCTCTAAATATACATCTGAGATAATTTTTTTTACGAAAATTACAAGAACGACTAATTTGACCATGTTTACCACAGTAATTACACAGAAAAGATGAATAATAGTTGTTATGATTTTTTCCACTTAGCTGGTTCCTGCTGTTTTGGCTATAACTACTGCTGGATTTAACAAAGAAGGTTTTGTATGGCTTGATATTGTTATTTTCATTATATCCTATTTCAGACTTAACAAAAATGCATTTACCACTACCAAGCAATGCATCAAGATTCTTCCTTCCATCAACAAACTTCTAGAGATCTTTTTTCTAGAGATAAGATCTTTCCAAAACTTTTCTCCTTTTTAAGTTCTAAGGTGGCGACTTTTTCTTCTAACTGTTTTACCTTATCAGAATCATTTTTTAGGAGTGTATTTCCCAATTTAGCTACTCATTCCTCCGGAACTTCCTTTTTAGAAACCTTTTACTTATAATCATCCTTAAGAGACATATTCCTAGTTGCCAAATTCTCATTTGTAGATTCTAATGATTTAATCTTACTCTTCAGAGATGTATCATTGATTGTGGACTTCTCAACTTCTTTGAAATACTTCACTGTCAAACTTTTGTACTGATCATACAATTTATGATATGCATTTTTCAATTCATTAACTTCAATATCAAAGTCAGAATAATATACCTTATTGTCTCCTGATTCAGCAATGAAGCAAACGTTGCTAACTTCTTCTGGCTCTTCTTCTTCAAAGTTTTCAAAATCCTCATCTGATCAGCTACAGTCATTGCTTGTTTTTTGAATTTTTTGTTCTTTGAGTTGTCCTTTTGAAGAAAAGGATATTCTAGTTTTGTGTGTCCAGGCTTCTTGCAGTGATAGCATATGATTTGATTATTTTGTGTATTGCTATTGCTACTGCTACCTTTTGATAGGAACCAATTATTTCCAACTTTCTTGTTTCCTTCTCTTTTCTTCATCAGCTTCTTTTTATAGAAGCGGGCATATTTTTTGACAATAAAATTGAAATCTTCATCTCCATCTATTTGCAACTCAGTGTCACTTTCATCATCGTTTGATTCATTAGTTGCTTTTAGTGTCATTCCTTTTTTGTAAGAGAATCTTTCATCTCACCTAAGCTCGGTTTCATGGATCATTAGATTTCCTTGTAGCCAATGGAGTGAAATAGTGTCTAAATCCTTTGTTATTTCTAGGGCTGTCACGTTAGGTCTCTATTCCTTTGGTAGTGACCTCAGAATCTTCTTTACGAGCTCATCATTAGGATATAACTTTCCCAAGTTTTTTAAGGCCTTGATGATGTTGTTGAAGTGCCTGAAGAATTTGTCTATGATCTCTCCTTGTTTCATGTTAATTGTTTCGTATTGATGCACTAAAAGAATTATTCTATGTTTTTTTACCTCATTTGTTCCTTCAAACGTGACTTGTAGTTTGTCCCACATTTCCTTTATTGTAGAACAGTAGGACATTTTCTCATATTATTCTGGAGATAATGCACAAATCAGATGATGTTTTGCTTTAGCATTTAGCTGTGCATTTCTTCTATCAGCATTAGTCCATACTTCTATGTTATCTAAATCGGGAAGTGTAGCTCCAACTCTAATGGCTTGCCAAACTTTAATATCTACAGATTGGAGATAGATTGTCATTCTTTCTTTCCAGTATGAGTAGTTATTTCTATTAAAGTAAGGAGGCTTTGAGACAGGTTCTCCTTTAAAACTTCTCAAGGTGCTTGCCATGATCTATCACGTGCTGTAAAACACAAAAATGTGAGACTTCGCTCTAATAGCAAATGATAAACCAAACACACGCAAAATGGGGCTGAATTGTGTGTGACTTAAAAAATTTTGCAAGTTATTTTTAGTTCAAAAAGAAATGATAGGAGCTTGTCTATAATTAAAACAGTAGGAGCTTGTTGTGTGATACGATCCTATTTAAAAAAAAGGAGCCTGTTAAGCGATAAAAAAACTTATTAAACGACAAGAGTCTACTAAACTAAAAGTTCTGTTAAAAATAATTTAAAACAGAAGGTGCTAGTTAAAACTGAAAAAAAAAACTCTTGTAAGTTGAAAATATAAGGAGCCTATTATAAAGTGAAGGAGCCTCTTGTTGAAATAAACACATATAGTATAATGTTGAAATTTAAAAGTTAAGAGAAGAGAGAAAAGAATGCAGTCGATTTATACTGGTTCGGATTACAACCCAAGTCTACATCCAGTCTCCAAGTATCTAACTTGAGTGTTTCACTATAAAAACTAAGTAGTAATTTGATGAGCCTCTTTAAGCTCACAAGTACATATTTTTCAAGGTTCTTCAACATTCTATGCTCGAAGTGTATAACAAGCTTACAGAAGAATAAAATGTAAAATCAAAAGTAAGTTCTTAAATAACAATTTCTCTCTTGATAGAGTGATTTTACTTTCTAAGGCACAATAAGAATAATATGACTCTCAAGAATATAGATGTTGCTCGAATGTTTCAAAAGTCTGTGTATGTTTGTTTCTTCACAAATGTTGTTGCTCTTCTTTAAATAGTCAATTTTCTTCAACTAGTCGTTGCTTCACTTGCATCTTTGCCAAAAATTTTCCAGTAATCATGGGGCTAATATACGACCTTCATAATTAGTAGGATCCTTTCGGATAAACCATTTCTAATAAGGTAAGTTTATAATGAAGTTCCTACAAGAAAGGAAGTAATTTTCCTATGATTTTATTTCCTTTTAAAAATATTGTTATCTATATGATAGGTGCTTAATTGATTACGAAATTATTCCATAACACTTAGTGATTATTGACATGAAATTGCTCAAGATACTCACTTTGACTCATATGTGATTTTAGGCATAATTAGAAGGAAAGAAATTAAAGTGAGTCGAAAGTACGATATTTGGGTCATTTTTCGAAGATTAATTTCCACTTGTCTTGATGGAGTAAGAAGAAGAATTTTTTTTAAAAAAAAGAATAAATAAATGCAAAGAACGTGAGCTGCATGGATTATGTATGCAAATTATCTTTAACATGAAATTAGTGTCTTGCATGGAAATTAATCTCACTACTGCTGGAGAGAATAAAGATGCACAACTAAGGATCTAAATGCAACACAGCAGGTGGAAGCATGGAGAGAAAACAACAACGCAACACCAGGAGAAGAGAAGCAAGACAGTAGGCAACACAAGAAGGAACGTAGTAGCATAGCACCAAACGACGACACACAGCTGGGAAAGAGCACCAAAACGAAGGTGCAGAAGTAAGAAACGATAACGGAAGGAAGGAAGCAAACGTCTCAAGTCTGTGTTTCATGTAGACGTTGTTCACACAGAAAACGCCTGTGAAACGCAGACATTTTCAAGAGGGGAGCGTAGGTTTTAAATGCATGAATAGTAAAGTGGATAGAAAATTAATTCATAATATCATAATAGCAATGGTAGCCTGAGATAAAGAAAGAGGGAGGCGCTACATGGCGTTTCGACTGGGACATTTTTAAAGGGTAAAGCTATGATCATTTGGAGACCTATAAAGGGCTAAACGTCTTGATGCTAGTTCGGAGGTGACATCAACACCGACGACCCGGGTTAAGTGTATTTCACTGTTTTTATTGTTTCTTTCTCTCATTAGAAATTGATTGTGTTATCCTATGCTAATTGGTTTGGGTTTTGTGTATAGATAATCATATTCTCATTATTGTTCGGTTATTTGTGTATGAACCCATTGGGTATTGTGAAAAGATGATTTTAATGTATTTATTGAATCGTTTATTTGCAAACTCATTGCTAGAATTTCGATATAATCCATAATTGTTATATTGAAATTCATATGTAGCGACTAATGATTTGTAATCATTAGGGATAACATAACTTAGGTTAAATGACGCATCATATCTGATTTTTGCCTTGATTAATCAATTTTTCTAATTCGTAATGCTACTGCCTAATTAATTCTAGAGATCGTATCCTAGGTTATTCGGTCGTTAGGTTTAATTAACGATCGTATCTTTATTAAACACTACCTAAGGGAAAAATTGGGTTAATTATTAACTCACGATTAATAGTTGTTAGGAGAGGTTAGAGAACAACAAATCAATGAAATATGTTTAATTAGGGTGTAGGCCAAGATTGAACCAAAGAACCGAGTCCCTACTGAATTCCCCACTTTTATCATTTTTTACATTTTTTCTTTACATTGCTTTTGTTAGTTACTTTAGCCCTATTTTATTTTCTTATTTCTAAAACCAAACCCCCTAACCTAAACACCGATTAATTTTAGTTCAACAACTTTACACATACTCTCTATGGGATCGACCTAGACTCACTACTGCTATCGTAGTAGTTTAGTTTATTTTGACTAGCATTATGACGCGCTGTCAATTTTGGCACCGTTGTCGGAGAGTTCAATGTTTTAGTTTTTGTTTGTGATTTTAATTGGTGTTTTGTATATATTTGTTCATAATTGGTTTCTTTTCAGTTATTTTATAATCCTTTCATTTTTTCTATTTCATGTTTGTGATAAATATTTTAAAAAAAATCATGGATGGAAGTAAATTTTTTCTTTAACTCTTACTCTCAACCCTATAACATAGTTGGACTGATCAACCTATCTTTAGTTATGGATGGGATAACTATCAAAATTACTTCTATGATAGTTTGCAAGACATTCAAAAATTCCTGTGTGGACTATAAGCTTCTTGTCACAACTCAAGTATGCCTTTGGACGACTATATCAAGACCTGTAATGTTGGCCATATTCAATTTCAATAGGGTATGCAGCAGCTTCAAGAGAGTATGCAACAACTTCAATAGAATACCGTACAATTCCAGTAGGATGAAAGGCAATCTCAGTCTAGTTTCCAAGATGTGGAGAGCCAATAAAACTTAGGTACATCTCTAGAAGAATTGATGAATTTTGTGATTGCTAACAATCTCCAATTTCAACAGAGTCTACAACAGTAGCTGCAACAGTTCCAGCAAGAAATGAGGCATATAATGTCTAGAAATCAGAACTTGTTAAGACAAATAGGTGAATGGCAGCGAGGACCAAATGCCTAGAATCACAAATAGAAAAGGAGTAGTCATATCAACCTGAGGCATACACTATGGACATAAGTGCGAAAATCTGACAAAGTGATGAAGAGCTTGAGAATCTTGAGTGTAATACTCAAGGAGTTGCTTGTGTTGAAGAAGCAGAGGAGGAGTTCGAAGCAGAAAAATACATATCTTTTAGCTTAGAGGTAAGTACTGAGTCCGTAATTATTTTCAAGACTAACCCTTTACTTTTACCTAGCAGGTTGGAAGAATTAAACGAAGAAGAAAAAGGTGAAGAGTCATTTAAATTATTTCAAAAGAGCGAGGACTCAGTAGAGATAAAGAATCTGAAGATAGAGAAGACTCTAGAGGTGAACGATTATCAACCAAGGCCCTATCCGGAAGAACCTCACATGGAGGAGCCGCATCTGACACCTGAAGATCACAACTTTGTCATATGAGGAGGAAACATGGAGTCAAGCCAGCGATCTTAAACAAAGGTGCTTTTTGCGAGACAATCCAAGGGAAGTAAATTTTCTTTACATTTCCACATTATTTTTTAATGTATGTGTGTTTTTGAATTTTTTGTTTTACTTGTTTTAAGTTTTCAATCAAAATGAGAGAAAGAATAAAACAAACAAACAAACATTTTCTTGTTTTCTATTGCTTCTAAGATTATATAGTCATGATTAGAGTGTAAATTGACTAGAGAATTTCATAGCAACTTTAGCATGTATTTTTACTCTTATGATTGGTCGATATGCATTATCTTTAGAAGAGTAGTGATTAGTGGTAAACAAAGTTGGTGAGATTTTGAGCCTTATTTGACTGACACATTCATATCAGTCTTATTGTCTTTTAATAATGTTTGACCTTCATGACATGTCCATCCTGATTTTGCCTTAAATTTCTATTTAAGACCATATTTCACATGCATTAACATGGATATGATTAGGCATTCTTTGATTTTCCGAACTACATTAGCCAAATAACCTACCCATTATATGATTTTCCTTTTTAATAAGCCCCCTTGAGTTTTATTTGCCTTCTCTTTGTGTATTAGCCATATTACATGCTTTAACCTAACCAAATGTCCTTCCCAAGCCTTGAAGCTAGTGGAACATTTATTGATTTTTGAGTTTGTGGAATTTCCAAATTTTAAGTGTGGGGGTATACATATATGTTGGTTGGTTATAATGTTGGGATGTTATTTTATGTCTTATTATTGAAATTCCCATGTTAATGTAGTTTATTTTAATTTTTGTAATAAAAAAGAAAAAAAGGGAAAGAAAAAAAGAAAAGAGAAAAGCAAAAGAAAAAGAAAAAAGAAAAAGAAAAAGAAAAAATTTTAGATAAATGTATCAAGAGGAATTGCATATGTGTTGAAAAGTTGTTTATGATTACTGCATCCTCCTAAAGTTGTAATGAATGTGTTATTGGAGTATGTTGAATATGAGGTAGATGTTGGCTTGGAAGGTTAACTCTTTTATAGTTTCAATGTATTGTCATCAATTGTATGAGTGATTCCTTTAGATTGGCATATGATTCATGTGATTTGTGTGTGAGAGCTAAATTAGGTTGTGAAATATAAATGTTACATTCATCATAGCTGATGGTACCTAGTTTTTGATGAGTGTTAACTTGTGCACTTGATGTCACATTGAGTATTTCTTTGTTTCACTAGCTTTAATAAATTTCAAGTTACTTGACCCAAATACATTTCACCCTACTTTTACCCACATTACAACCTTTAAAGTCTTTTGATTTATGATTTTGCATGTGAACCTTAGTGGTGGAGAAATTAAATGATAGGTAAAGTTGTTGAATGTCATAATTATGAATGGTGTTGAGTGTACCTATGGATATATTTTAGTTAAACACATTTTCCAAGTCTACCATTAGATTACTTGGTTGTTAAAGGTATTGAATGTTGATTAATCATGAGTAAAAGCATGGAATGTTAAGTTCTTTCTATGGTTTTTGAAGTCATTCATTTTGGTTTACAATTATGTATTCTTGAAACATATCATAAATGAGTCAATGTTTTTGGGTCTATAAGGTTAATTTTAATGTTTTGCCCGAGGACGGTCAAAAGCTAAATGTGGAGGGAAATTGATAGGTGCTTAATTGATTATGAAATTATTCCATAACACTTAGTAATCATTGACAGGAAATTGCTTAAGATACTCACTTTGACTCATATGTGACTTTATGCACAGTTTGGAAGAAAAGAAGTTAAAGTGAGTCAAAAGCACAATATTTAAGACATTTTTTGAAGATTAATTTTCACTTGTCTTCATGGAGTAAGAAGAAGAAAATTAAAAGAAAAAAAGAAGAAAAAAGGCAAAGAACGTGAGCTGCATGGATTATGCATGCAAATTATCTTTTAACGTGAAATTAGTGTTTTCCATGGCAATTAATCTCACGACTATTGGAGAGAGTAAAGATGCACAGCCAAAGATCTAAACGTAGTGTAGTAGGTGGAAGCATGGAGAGAAAATGACAACACAACAGCAGGAGAAGAGAAGCAAAATGGTAGGCAACATAAGAAGGAATACAGCAGCAGAGCACCAGACGACGATGCATAGCTGGGAAGGAGCACCAAAAGACAGGCACAGAAGCAGGAAACGACAGTGGAAGCAAGGAAACAGACGTCTCATGTCTTGAAAATGTGAGGGGAGCATAGGTTTTTAATGCATGAATAATAAAGTGGACCAAAAATTAATTCATAAAATCATAACAGTAGTGGTAGCTTAAGATAGAGAAAGAGGGAGGCGCTGCAGGAGGGTTTCAGCTGGGACATTTTTAAGGGGCAAAGCTATGATCATTTGGTGACCTATGAAGGGCTAAACATCCCATAGTTGGTTCGGAGGTGACATTGATGCTGACGACCCGGGTTAAGTGTATTTCACTATTTTTGTTATTTCTTTCTCTTATTAGAAATTGATTGTGTTATCTTATGTTAATTGATTTGGGTTTTGTGTGTAGATAATCGTATTCTCGTTATTGTTCAGTTATTTGTATATGAACCATTGGGTATTGTGAAAAGATGATTTTAATATGTTTATTTATTTACAAACCCATTGCTAGAAGTTCGATATATTTTGTAATTGTTATGTTGAAATTCATTTGTAGCGACTAAAGATTCGCAATCATTAGGTATAATATAACCTAGGTTAAATGACGCATCGTATATGGTTGTTGCCTTGATTATTTGATTTTTCTAATTCGTAATGCTACTGGCTAACTAAATCTAGAGATCGTATCATAGGTTATTTGGTAGATAGGTTTAATTAACGATCGTTTTTTTATTAAACACTAAATAAGGGAATACTCGGGTTAATTATTAACTCACAATTAATTGTTTCTAAGAGAGGTTAGAAAACAAATCAATGAAATATATTTAATTAGGGTGTAGGCCGAGATTGAATCAAAGAATTGGGTCCCCACTTTTATCATTTTTTACATATTTTCTTTACATTAGTTTTGCTAGTTATTTTAGCTTTATTTTATTTTATTATTTCTAAAACCAACCCCCTAACCTAAACACCGATTAATTTCATTTCAACAACTTTACATACATTATATGTGAGATCGACCTAGACTCACCATTATTATAGTAATAGTGTAGTTTATTTTGACTAGCGTTACGACGCGTTGTCACTATACAAGGAAATAAATCCAATTTGAATTTTAAAATATTATATAGTTATCATCAAAATCGTTAAATATAAACCTTGAGCTAACTTTTTTGTGCATGAAATGTCTCTTAACTAAAAGTTAGAAAAGTTATGCAACAAATCAAGCTAAGATGAAACTAATAATCAGGCTTCGAGTCTTTTAGATAAACACGAAATTATATTATTATATTAACCTTACTAATAGGAATGATAAGATTCAATATCACAGGACCTAAGATTGTTCTATAGAATATAAATTAATCCATAAAAGCTAACATAAAAGCACATGAAAAAAGATATGAATCATCACACTCCAAATATACAAAGGATTAGGAGTGATAATATTCTGGGTTTGATTGCCATTAGCAATTTAGATAAGATTGTAGTTAATAAAGAACCTAATCTAAGAGTATCTTTAAAAATAAGATGAAGAAAAACCTCTCCAAGTTAATTGATTAATCTAAAAACAACTCTCCCTTTTTACATCTATATATAGCCTTATATAGGCCTAAAACTATAGCAACATAAAAAAAATAAGACTTAGAATCTTAAAAAGAAATAACAAAATTACCCCCAAATGTTGCCCTTATTTCTTTCTCATTATTCTTTCAACTCACTCTCTTAAAGCTTGAGTCGATCTTTGTAAACGTACTTAGGTGACAATAGAGCAATGGTAATTTATTTTCCATTTATAAAAAGATAACAATTCTTATACCCATCATTTATGACCCTCTTATCAAATTGTCATAGATGCTCCAAAAGCATGTACCCCACTTACATGGAACCATATCACATAGCGTCGCATCCTTATACCTCTCAAGTAAAAAAAAGAACCATACCCTAAACTTCCCATTCTCGTTAAAACTTTACAAATTATAAGGTTTAAGATGTTTCATAGTCAGCAACCCTAACTTTTACACCAATTCCATATTAGCCACATTAGTACAACCACCCTCATCTATGATCTTGCTACACATCTAATCACTAATGGCATATTTAGTATAGAAAAGGCTTTTCCTTTACATACTAGCTTTATCCTGTGTCATATATATGTTGAATGCCCTCCTAACCACCAGTAACTGTCCCTCTTTAGGTCTTACAATATATTTGTCATCACCATCATTTTTCAGCCTAGGCATATCACCATTTGTATCCTCTTCACTCATATATACATATTCTTTATACTCCTTCATCAATATCACTTGCTTATTGGGACATTATGTAGATATATGTTCTCTCCTTATCATTTAAAGCACTGAAAATCTCAATTCTTAGTTATTGAAAAGGTGTCAGCCTCAACTTTCACTCCACTTGACATATAAACTTTTGATTTAGTTACTTCTTGTTTTGGCTTTGGAGCTTCATCTTCCTCTCTACTCTTTAAGTTGCTCCATGATGAAGAACTTGATCTAGAAAAGCTAAAATAGTTAGCAAGCCTCTTTTTAATTTGCCTCTCTACCTTCATTATCTCCTCTAACTCTACACAGTGGTGTAGTTATGTAACATTGGCAATTTCTATATTCAAGCTACAAATAAATTAAGCCATTGTCGTTTCTCTATCTTTCTCCATATTTTCCCTTACTATGGTAACTTCAATCTCCTTATAAATACTCCTCCGCACTCTTAGATACTTGAGTTAACATTTACAACCTTTGATAGAGCTCTTTATAATAAAAGCTTAGTATAAATCGCTTCTTCATTAATAACATCATTTTTTTTATAAGTTTTGATAAGTAACTCTCAATTCCTCCTTCTAGTGAGGATTTGTTGATCTTAAAAATCCTTCGTATAGTCACTAAACTTCACAATAGTTAGTTTTTTCTCCTCTAAAAAGTTATAATAATTAAAGACTTAACTCCACTTACCTTTTCCATTTACAATGTACATATGGATCTGTGCTCACTATAAAAGGTGGTATTGCCATATTAATATTACCCATGTTATTATGCACCCTTTCATCATCCTCGATTTTGTTGCCTATGTTAAAGTTGCTCCCTCCCTTATCTACTCATGCTTCCTCTTCTTGTTAATCTACCAACCCTTAGGTTGAGCACTCTTAAGTAGCTAGCAAAAATGCTTTAAAAACCAAACTAGACCTGCTAGTTCGACCAGAATTTATATATAAACCGACCTAATTTTCTGTCCAGATTGTATTATATAACCTTTATGATAAAAAATCAGCCAATTAATTAATAACCTGGCCTGTTTCCTAAAAACCAGTCGATTTTCTTTAATAAACTGGTTAAAATAATAAGCTAGCCAATTTTTGAACACATGGGACCCACCATCTTTTTTAACATGTGGGACCCACCATAATTTCTCCTCTCTTCTTTAACCATCTGAACGTGCGGGACCTACATTTGGGACCCACCACAAAATTTCCTCCTCTCTGTAAGATAAACTAACTCTTGCACTTATTTTTTCAGTTTGATACAATGCAAGGAAAGTTGAGAAAGTTGAGATTCTTAGTTTTCTTTTCAATTCTCACACATTTTAATTAATAAATTATATTTTCAAAATTTATGTTCTTTATTTATCATTTTAATTAAAAAATTTTAAAAATTATTATTTCTAAAAAATAAATTACTATTTTTATCCTTTAAAAATTATAAATTTATTTAATATAACTAGTAAATTATATTTGTCAAAATTTAGGTTCTTTATTTATCTCATTACATTTAATTGAATTTTTTAAATTATTATTGTTAAAAACTAATTATTACTTTATCATGAATTTGTTTAGTAAATTTAATTATTAATTAGTATATAAGTAATTTTGCTTCAGATAATTTAATAATGTGTCAAAAATAAAATTTAAACTATAAAGAAATATGTTTAAAGTACATTGAAAAAGAAGTTAGAACAGAGTTAGAGTTTTATTGACTTTCTTTAAATATAGTTCAACTTTTATGAGTCTTTATAATATAGAATAAAAGTTTATTTTTATTATTATTTAAAAATTTATGTTAAATTCAATTTTATTATAAATTATTTGATTTATTATTAGTTTATTATATCATAGGCATTATTCGATATCCGGTCTGATTTTTAAAACATTGGCTGGCAACACCTTTAACTCCATCTACCTTAAAGTCATCCATCCTTCTAGCTAAATGTGGATTATGTTATTGTCCAGTCATAGAATAAATGAATGCATATATCAAGATAAAGAAAACATAATTTCATTTTACACAATATGCATGTCTATCTTATATAATATAGCTCATTTTGGATGATTATATTATACACAATTAAATTTTATAGAACACAATTCACCATAAGTCAAAAACTAACAATTCAATTATTCAACATACATAATTACACAAAACGTATATAAACAATTTCCATTTCCAACAATTTTGAACAATTTCAATTCAACCGTTACAAAATATACTTAAACAATTTCTATTTCCAACATTTTCCATTTTCAACAATTTTCAACAATTTCATTTCCAACAATTTCTAACAATTTTAATTCAAAGTTTCAAACATCACAAAACATACATAAACAATTTTCATTTCCAAATTCCAACATTTTCAATTCAACAATTACAAAACGTACATAAAGAATTTCCATTTCTAACAATTTCAAACTGTTGGATCCGTGTTTTGCGTACCGGAGCGATACAAACTTGAGGTATGTGGGCCCAGTTCATCACGGTACGCAAAACACTGATCCAACACAAACAATTTCAATTCAACCATTACAAAACATCACAAAACATACATAAACAATTTCCATTCCTAAAAATTTTCAAAATTTTCTAACAATTTCAGTTCAAAGTTTCAAACATCACAAAACCTATATATAACGTTTACTTTTTTGTAAACTTATAATTTTATTAAGCAACAAACAAAGTTGATGCTAATCATGTTTTACTAAAATTTGTTTAGATTCTGACTTTTTTTATTAAGTATATTATTTTAAATGGCTTAAACTTCATAACTTAATTGTAAAAGTAATTATATTTAACATTTTAATCTCATATAAATAAAGATGTAATTATCTTATAAACATAAGATAAGATATAAATTTAAATATGTCACATTATTTAGCATGCCAATTTTTAAAAATTTTATGTTAACTTTACCTTGTCTAAATTAGTACAAGGTTGTCTATCCCAGAGCAGCATATTGTATGATAAAAAGTTGTCAAAAAAATTTAGTGCTGACTGAATTAAATATAACCGGTGCTACTCTCCATGGATGAAAGCAAAAAACTTCAATTTCCATTTTCCAGTTCAACACAAGCAGCAGTGCAACAACAAAATAACAAATTCCATTTACAATTCACAAAATACACCAACAATTCTATTCACAATTTACAAAACATACATAAATTATAATTTAACAACAATTTCAACAGGCTGGGTCGAAAATAGATCTGGATCTATTTCAGATTTGGCATGGAAGAGAAGACCCAAGACTCCAAGAGCGGTGAGTGGTGATTATCGATGGTGGGTGGACTGGTGGCGTCGGTGGTAGTGGCAGGCCGCAAGTGTGGGGGTCGAGAGAGAGAGTGAGATGTGTGAGAGAGAAATAAAAAAGTGAGAAAATGAGAGAACAGAGGGAGGGAGGGCAGCTGGTGATGGGCGTCAGCTGTGGGCTTGTAGCGTCGCCAGAGAAGAGAGGGAGGGTCGCCGGTGTGTGCTTGAACGAGAGAGAGAGAGTGAGATGTGAGAGAGAAAAAATTGTGGTAGAGAAGAAGACATGCCTGACCAGGGTGAGTTTAAAACATATTTTTTGCAACTTAATCCTCCAACTCTGTAAAAATTACGATACTGGCCGGTATTTAAGGAAAAATGCCAGCACAGACCGGTATTTACTTATAGTGCCAACCTCTGCTATTTCGTACCATTTTTTGACTAGTACAGTACGTACCACCTGGTACAAAACGAAAAACAAAACACTGCCTACGACCAATCTTTTTCCCATTTCATTCAGACCATGTTATACAATACAATATTACCCATCATATATAGAGATATCTCTACGTGGGACGTATAATCTTAGCATTATTGCGTTGTTGCTGTTGGCGTTGGTTACCTACTATGTTAATTTCCCTTTGTTTTCTCGTCTCATTTAGCTTCCTTTCGGATGCTTCAAGACCTACCAGTAACTTTTGAATGTTTGATCTCACATGGTTAAAGCACTTTTTATGATCATGCGACGGATAATAAAGAAAGCTTCCAACTCTGAATTTGTAAAAGCCGGTTGCTGAACACTAAAATTACAGGGGAGTAATGTTAAATTCAGAGACAGCAGTATAAGTGCAGTACAGGTCACATTTTTACAAATATTCACGGATATGGAAAATTCATCTTTAGGGAAAAAAAAAAAAAAAACTTGTACACTATTGGACTATGCAACACAATATCCTTCGTCCTCTGCACACCAACATTTGTTAAAGAAAGAACCTTCTTCCCTTAAAAGGGAAAACTGTTGTATTTACTACCAGTAGGAATTGTCACTTCTAGTTGGGGTAGAGAACTCAACCTCAAAACTCAACTATAGAGCCTAGAACTTTCCACATACTATACAATAGGATTCAGGCATCCATGTCTTACTATTTTTCTCGTTGGTAGATGCCACCGTAACCAACGCCGAAAAGGAAGTGGTCCAAAGGACTCTTTTTATACATTATCACAAGCTTCTCCATCTTGCACCCGAATTAACAAGTTTGATGTATGCCTTCTTAAAATCCTCAAAGAATAGATTCTGATCATCAGCATATTTTTGAACCCATCTGCCCAAAAATTATCTTCAGCTTAGCTAGACTGCAGGAATTTCACCAAGCACGCAACACTATATCTGATTCTAAAAGGAAGGTACTTTCACTTAAGGCACATATGTTTCAACATCAAAATACACATGGATATGCTATGATTAGTTGAATTCAGATTTTTAACAAATGAAAAGATGAACTACCAAGTTTTGATCTAGCTCTTGCAGAAAAGGATCAAATTTCTGTGAGAAAATTACTCGATAAATAGACAAAGAGAGCATAAAACATGTCCTACTATGTATTAGCCTGATTTAACCTTCTTGTTGTTCATTATTCATACGCATAATGACTATCACAGTTCTTTGTGGTGTGTGCAATCTATTGACATTTTGAGCAATTTTCCCTTAATAACGAGTGACATCGAAGAGACGTTCAGTTGGTCAGTTCTCATGATATCACATACCCCAAGCATTCATCATCCTCAACGAGTGCATGATCTGAAGGGAGTCCAATCATGTTTGACATGCCAGCTGAGAAGTTCAAAACAGAATACAGGTAAAAAGATGTTAATTTAAAAACTCTAAGAGTAGAAAAGAGTATAGCAAATCCCAGAATAAAAACTGATGATACTTGAAAAACTTCAAAAGGATAAGAAATAAAGAAACTCCTCTTTAGCTAATTATAGAATTAAAGGGTATGGAATGCAGTAACTAGTACCTGATGATGTCCATGGTTTTTGTAGAAGAATTTTATAGTACTCATTGTCAAAAACTGTAGGATTTCCAAAACCCTTACTTCCAAGGGTATGAGCTCCAGACAAAGCAACAAGTTCTTGTGTCCTGAGGGGGGCAAAAAAAACGGAAAGGTAAGATTTCTTATAGATATATGAGACTAACCTGTCATCAAAAAGGTAAGATTTGTTATATATCATTTCCTTCATTTAATATTAACCAACCACAGCTCCTGTGGAAATAATTTATTGAATGTCTAGCAGAACGAAACTAAAAACATGGCCAAAGTTCAGACTCGGTTTCTGTGGTTACCTTGGCTACCAAACCAAGCATAGAATGAAGAAGAAAACTTATTGTAAGTAGGAGCTAACCTGCATTCTACCATGTAAATTGAAGGTGACCCATGAATGAAGAAAACAGAAAACCAACTTTCAACTTTTCTTAAATGCAATGCAAGTAAATAGAGTTATGAAATGTATTCAATAGATGAACACAGTTACCACAGATCAATCAAGTGATGGTGCAATAGGAAGATAAGAGTGAAATATCAAAACGAGGAAACCATTAGTTCATGATATGTCAATCAGAATAAAGGAAGTAAAGAAAAGACATTAGACAATGATTAGGATGTGAAAGTGACAACTATGACATATTATCAACATCAAAATACTATAGAAAAAGGATGTTGACTTACGATAGGCCTTTTCTTTTGAAACATTGCTTTAAAGCAGATGCATCCAATGATTCTTCAGGAAGATTTCCTTCAGAATCTGGCACCCTATAAAGAATGTAATCATTTGAGTCAGCATCCATATATTTTGAATTATCACCAACCTTTTGATTGCTATAATCTAATGGCATACAAATCAATACAGAGTTTGGTTACCAACATTAATAGTTTGCAAGTAGATAAATACAAATCATAAACCTGTGAAGAATGTAATACGATAAAAAAAGAAAAAGAAAAGCATTGACATGAACCTTTTATGAATGAGACAGAGTACAGGATGCAACTTATAAAATGAAATGTTGAGTGGATTTTAAAGAACTTATGCTGGATTCACATCTTACAAGTGTTGGTAATAACTATGTCATAAAAGCTTATATATTTTATTCAATGTATTATTATCATATTAAAAGCTAGACCTCTTACTCTGAATCTAACCTTCCCAATGGAACGGTAATTGTTGGACCCCCACAAACAGAAACTGCTTCAGCTCCTGCCACAGCAATCATGTCTGCCCAAGATACTGATGGTGAAAACATCCTAGACATATTAGCAAGGCAGTATGCCATGGAGTTCATTCAAACCTTTCAAAATTGCATTTCGTACAGTAATAACCTGATTGCGTTGCATCCACTTCACTCTTTACTTTGTCAAGTATCTAAACAACATGATCATTTTGAGTCAAGTAGCAGTCTGAGCAGTCAAGATTTTGATCTGGCTAAGATACTACTGATGGTTAAGGACATTTAAATAATCATATATCTACCAGTAGATTCATAATGTGGATGTCCTTCCATTTCTTGTGGAAAAAGAAAAAGGTGTAACAAGAGAAAGAGAAAGTGCATTGCCTTGAAGGATTTCTTCAACCCAGCATTTTCAGGTCTATCAAGTTCATAAATGATAGAACCATTCATACCCCCTGCAACAATGATAATACTATTATTTGATTCAGAGAAGTATAACAGAAAGCTACAGGTGCTGAGCCACTTTAAATCAGGTACATTATTCGGTCAAAACACACCTAAATTTTCATCCATGTCAAAAGTCCCAGCATCATGAAAAACAAGACGAAGTACACCAGCAGCTTTGCCTTTGGACACTACCTTCCTTACTGCCCCCGCTATGAGCATATGTTTATTTGTTACTGACCTATACATCAGCAAAGAAATGAGTACAAAATAATAGAAGAAACACAAAATAAATGGAGGTGTACAGATGCACCCAAACTTAGAATCTAGTTAGGTAATATTAAAGCATTATTTCTGTCAGCTAGGTACAATAATTGTTAATTCTCGAGTTAAAACTCAAAAACATATTTGAACGCGGAACAGAAGCTTAAGATTAGCCATATTATGCCAAAGACATTGCCATTAAGGTCTAGACACTGTTATCCTTCATTTCTAAAACTTGTTCAAGTGCAAAATGCTTGATTTCAACCTGCTACATTCTCTTTAGGCCATGTCAATATTACGGACAATCAAAAGAACATTGTTTTCTATAGATTTTTCTTTCAAGCCACTAAGAAAAGATTTTCTCCAATTACAAGAATCCCAAGGAAGATATAAAAACGAAATTTCGAGTAACCACGATGCGCATTGAAGGGAATATTTCGCCATTATTAGCCAGCATAAACAGAGGGCTCTTGTAGGAAATGAGGGGCAGGCACAACAGGTGTGGAATCTAACCGAAGCCAAGTCTCGTCAACTTAACGTCAACTATCAACTAGCACAAATGGTAAAAAGAATTGTTGCCCAAACTCATAGTAACTAAACTGAAGTAAAGTTGGCGGACGAGATTCACTCACTCAGTCGCCTTAGCACCAAAGCCCTCCACGGATTCATCCGCACGAAGCATGAACGGTAATGTGGACACACAGATAAATGCTCTCCTTCTATTCAAAATGAGACGCCTTTCGCCTGCAAAATGACGATGAATAATCAATAAAGATGTTTTTTTAAAAAAAAATTGGTGCGTGTTCTACCTTGTTTTGGCAGCAACTGAAAGCGAGTATTAATGTATACCAGATTCATCATCAAGGGTTTCAGTGGGAAGAGAAGAAGTATGGAGGTTTTGTCGACATTTGACCGTTGAGGGAGACTGCTTAGGCTTAGCGGGAGATTTGAATTGCGGAAAAGAGCAATGGGGAATGGGGCAGTTTGAAGAGGGTGTGTGGTGGAGAATTGTTAAAGATGCCATCCTTTTAGCCTTGTATCTAAACTCAGAGGACATGCTCGAGCTCATAATGACACTTATAAGCTAAGAGATATATTCATCGGATGCGGTTCAGTCTATGCGATTGCTCTTCTCTTATAAGTTATTGTCTTATCTTTCCTGCTGACCTTATGAATGGCAAATATCTTGGCCTGGTCGAGACCGGACTGAACTCAGTGGATTCGGCTTAAGTTGAATTGACTTTTAAGTTTTAGGCAAGATTCAGTTCTTTTTTAAAAAATTTTGAGTTTCGTCTAGAAATTTCAACTAGCACAATCAAATCCTGAAATTTTTAAATAAAATAACCCTAATTTTATTTTTAAAAATATTCAATTAAGTTTTGAGTCATATTAGGGTCGAAAACAAAATTTTAAATTGCACTTGAACTTGAGTGGTGGATCTGAATCCGACTCAGACATATTACCAAACCTACTTAGTCATGCTACATTTGGTTATATTAAAGTAGGATTGACAATAAATTAGATCTGGAATTAAATTGAATCTCGACCTAAAAGGACAATTATGTTTTGTACTTTTAAAATAAAATTTTATCATCTCTTTTTGGTTAATTCTAGTTAAGTTAGCATATATTAAACAAGAACAATGCGACAAAAGTAGATATGAGACCCATAGTGCTAATGATCCAAGAACACATAACCCGATACGATACTTAAATACGAACTCTTTTTCCCAATCCAAAACCTATTCCCGTTCTCACCGATCCTCCTCCAACTTTCCCATAATGTCCCAGTACGTGCTCTTGAAGACCCTTATCCATACCCATACTCGTAAGTCCCATTATTGGTTTTCGAAGTGCCCGAGTGTTTTGAAGGTACCTGAGGTGTGAGATTGTGGGTGAGTGAGTTTATAGGTGTTTAAGTATGTACGACTATGGGCGTTTGAGGGTTTCTAGTTTATGCAATTATGAGTTAGATTGAGAGTTTTCAGTGAGTGCAGCAGTGGGTGCAGGAGTTCAGATTCTCTGTCCAATATTACTTTGTCTTATTCTGTCTCATAGAATCTCAGCCATTTATTTTGCGAGACCTATGCAGGAGTTATGCGAGACCCACATAAATAAATGACTGAGATTTATTAGACACAATAAGGCACCATAATATTGGACAGAAGATTTGAACTCTAGATACAGTGCAATTATGGGTGTTTCAGGACAAACTTTAAGAAAGATTAAAGCCCCAGGTGATATGTTATGGAGTATTTTTAAATGCCAACTTCAAACCAATTAAGGATGAATAATTCGAATCTTGTTGGGTTTGTGATTAGACACTGAGTTTGGTTTTATGGTGTAATTTCCTTATTTTTCAACTTTTTCTTTGTTATATTTTCTTTGGAACTTGATTGATTTTATGTAGCTTTGTTTGTCTTATTCTAAGAACCTATAAAAGAATTTTAGAAAAAATGAGGAAAAAAAAGATGATGTAACTTTATATGTGGTTAACTAGTTATTAATCTATGGTTTAGATAGTTGACTCTAGTTTATATCATTTGATTTAAAAATTAAAGAACACCTTATCATCTCCACCACACATTAAGTACATGCAAGATGCTTATTTTTCCCAATACTCACTTTCAGAATCACTTGTATCGTCTCATTGTAAGTGAAAATCGTGTGCAAGTCGACTTGTACCTTCGGGAAGTCGACTTACACACGTCCAGTACCGATAAGTCGACTTGTACATCGGACAAG
>JANZLC010000008.1:16693325-16713582 GCA_026413385.1 Erythroxylum gracilipes | reverse complement strand
GAGCTTCGAATTTTCTATTCTAAATTCTGCTTGGTTTGATATAGGAAATCAAGAGGATCCGATCCAAGAGCAAGAGGAAGGACAACGCTGAACTTAGATTATCGGACGACTATAGGTGGGTAATATGTGTATAGTTATTGTGTGATTGGATTTCTTGCCTATGTGTGAATATGTGTTTAGGTTATGCTTTGATTTCATATGTTTGAAAGTGACTGATTACAAGAGTATGAAATTCTGAATATGCTATGCCTTAAAGATTTCATGGCATTTTGAATATACGGAACTGAATATGTGCTTTGTTTGGGCAAGAGAGGAACGTCCTGTTAATCACGTGCACGTAGACAAAAGCCTTATCCCGGCTGCCCGCTTGTGGCCACGAGATCCTGAGAAATCGATCTCGATCTGTTTATGGTATAGCAAAATAAAATGCGTTAACATAAAGTGTATGTAAATATCAAGAAAAATATAATATGCCTAAATCTATAATGATCTGTATAATTATAATACTTGCAAAGTTTTGATGTTTCCAACTTTTTATATAATTTAATAAAATCATTGTGGCAATTGTAGGTCGGAGTATCTATCATAGCCTTTCACGACTATCGTATTGTTATGCTTTTCCACTTAGTCACTCTTTGTCAAACCCTCTCTTTTATTTTCTTTCTCATTTCGATGCAAGCAAAGCACATGTTCGAGGTTCACAAATCACAAGTCAAAATTGTTGATGATGTATAAATATATTTCCACAGATAGAAGCCATTCCTTTATCCATCAATTCCTTTCACAAGTCAACATTATTCAATTCCAAACCACTAGATAAAACGACATAAACCAAACCGAATTCAATTTCATTCAATCCCAAATTCCAATCTAAATTCCAAACCACCAGATAAAACAAAACCCGCTCATTTCATTCAATTCCAAATTCTAACCTAACCATTCACAAATCACAAATGCAATTCACAATTCAATTTCAAGTTCCTACCATTCACAATCACAAATGTAATTCAAGAGCAGAAAAAAAAATCAATTAAACACACCCAAAAAAATTCATAATGTATTCAAGTTTTTTGGGTCGGGTCGGGTCGGGTTTGGATTTGAATCTATTCCAGATCTAGTGATTTCAAATGCGGTTAACGGTTGAAAATGTTCAGCGACAGATGATTGGAAGCCGGAAGGTCGTGGCATGCCGTATGGAGGAGAGTGGCATGGAGAGGGCTGAAAGTGGTGCAGTGGTGGCGTGGACAAGGGTAAAAATGGTGCAGTGGTGGCGTGGACAAGGGCTGAAAATGGTGCGGCGATTCTATCGTCGTTAGAAAGGGAGAAGTGGCTGCCTAAGAGGAGAACGACTTACGGTACCAACCGATATACGAAATATAAGGGGGTACCGGTATCATCAACTAGTACCATTAACCTTGATACCATTCCGTTTTTCAGCCAATACAATATTGTCTAGCCGGTACAAAACGATATTCACATCCCTGCCCTAATGCTTACAAAACATTTAATTTAAACCAGGTGGTATGGAACGGGACTTACATCCTTGCCTAATGTTTACAAAACATTTAATTTCAATTCTAAATAAACCAAATTATTAATGGAGTTGTGTCTTCTTCTATTATGTACCATGTCAACGTTAATGTGGTGTAATGTTTTTTTAGTTATATTGTTCATAATATGCTATTTGATACAAATAATATTTTAATTAGATTTAAATTAATTTATTAGTTATAATTATTCATAATAAACCTTAATTAAAATTAATAAACTTAATTTATCCTAAATAATATAACTTAACCTTAATTAAACTAATTTCAATAAAAAGGATAATTACTATGAACTTAAACAATTAACCTTGTTCCACTTGATCTAAAAACATAAGGGACCCTAATTCCGAAAGATCTAAGGTTTGAAGAAATCATTAAAGAGACTATTACCAACAAGCAAATCATTAGCCCCACTATTGCTATCGACACCCTCCGAATCTTCTTCCATAACTGTTTGCTTAATAGTTGGAATGCCTCCATCTCCTTTCTTCCACCATGTGCTACTCCATCGAGCATGACGCCAACATCAACCTCTCTCCCTAGCGATGCCTTCAACCTTGTCACACACACTAAGGGTGTAACTAGCTTATCCTAACGTAGTTTCATGTTCCAACATCTTGGCTCTGGCAACTCGTGATCTTATGTATGTTGTTGATCATCCTTACTAGAGTGTTCTCCTCGATTAGAAAGATTAGAATATCTACGTCTAGGACAATTGAAGGAAATCTTCCACTAACCACCATGAATTTTTCCAAGTTCATTTAAATGTTTACTTCCAAAGGTTTTTGTAATTTGTAAGAAATGGTTGCTTTGAGCGGTGCCCAATCATAGGCTCCTCACATTGCAAGGAAGTTAAGCACCCTTTAACAATGATACTAACTATATTCAATGGCTTGTTGATTGAACCTATGTTTTCTATATCAATTGGTGACAATTTCATAGTTTTTATTATACTTGTTAGCTCTTATTTTCAGATTTTATGCTTAATTTAACTCTTGAGTGCTTGTCTTGAATTAATGTAGTTTGAGGGCAAAATTGTCACAAATAATTGGTAATTTCATTAAATTGATTTTCTTAGAACAATTGATACTGCAAACTACTTTTTTTTAATTGTAGGAGACTCAAGAATTAGAGCCAAGGTGAAGACCAAGAGCACAAGCCAACAAGTCAAGGGCAACAGGCAAGTTTGCCATGGCGAGGATGATGTTTCGCCACGGTGAACTCAGCAGATTATTGAAGAAACCTTTCGGGAAAAGTTCACCGCGGCGAACCTTCAAATACCCAAACCATTTTCAGAAGTTTTACCCACTGTGCAACCCAATCCATCAATCCATTTTCGAAAAATACCTATTTTAGGCTATCTTAACAGCATGAGATGAGAGCCGACACTTTAGAGAGAAAAAAAACTTCATTCATCGACACTTCCATCATCTCTTCCACCATTCAGACACAACCATCTTCACGCAATGCACCACCGTCTTCTCTCCTCCATACCATTTTCTCTCACTTTCTACCGTCGATTGCTACCATGGGATCTTCTGGTTGCTTCTTAGTTGTGAAGTTGCTTAGAGCTATTAGTGGCTAGGCATCTCTTCCCCTCTTGAAGATGTAGCAATGGCTTGAGTTCAATGGGCTTAAAAGGGGAGTAGCTTAATCTATGTTTAGTTAAAATTTATGAATTCCTAGGTTTAGGATTTATGATTTATAGATGAACATTCTTGATTAGAGTTTAATCAAGTGTTGGATATTCAATACGTGGTTTGGAATTGTTGATGTAGAACTTTGAGCTTAAATATATGAAGTCTCATATAAGTCTATTTTGTGATCTTGTTGAATCTCTTTTATCTTACATAGTTGTGTTTGATATTGAGTTGATTTGAGATCCCAAAATGACTTGTTGCATTGACTTACCATTACACACACTAAGGGGATTTAACAAGGTCTTAAGAAATGGAATTCATTGATTAAGACCTTGGACTTAAAGAGTTTTTTAAGGTTTACCATTTGAAACTTAGTAGTTTCTACTCCTATTAAAAAAATTGATTTCAAACTATGATAGTCAAAGCTCGTTTTCAAGAGGATACTATCACCATTTTATAATTTTCTTTAATTAACTATTTTCCTATTCCCAAAATCCAAAAAATACTTTTTACACATTATTCCTTACAATTCAGTTTAATTAGTTAATGTTCCAAACGATCAAAATCTCCCTTCTTACTAATTTAGCTTGCATTTCATGACATATAGGTTAGCTTAGGTCTATTCGTTTAGGTTTCGATTAAGTGAGACGACTCAAGGTTGTATCATATATTGCAATCCTTGGATTTTATTTTTGATTTGACCTCCAAGGGAAAGAACTCAAGGTCCAAATCACTTGTTCAAGCATTACAACATGCTTGTGAAAATTACCCAATAGAATATCGGGTTTTGGTTCTACATTTATTCTTTTGGGCTTTATGGATCTGAGGATATATGTATACAATTTTTACGTTCATCGTAGTATCAAAGCTTAATCATACATATTTGTTTATGTCTATTGAACCTCCGTATTTTCCCTAATCTTCTAGTCTTCACTGCCAACAACTTCTTAAGGCTATGTTTGGTTAGGTGGTTATTAATGGAATGGAATGAAATATAATATTATTTCATCATTTGAGAGGAAAGTTTATAATGAAATGGAATAGAATATGATGGAAAGGGAGGATTTCGTATTACATCTCATTCTATCCTAAACAGTAAAAATAAGTTACCTTCAATTTAGGGAGTTTAGGATAAAATATAAAATGATAAATAACATTTCACTATATTAAATTATTACATTATAAACCTTTTCATCCCTCGCAAACAATAATTTTCTAATATTACGTCCATTTACATTCAATTCTATCTTACATCTAACCAAACTTAGTCTTAGGTCACATGGAATGACCAACAATCTCCAAATTGATAGAAATTAAAGTTTAGCAATTATGGTTCTTGTTGTTTTAAAAAAGGTCTATTAGTTCTAATTAAGATTTATTACAATTAATCATAATTAAATAATAAATTTGTATCATGTCATATAACAAATTGAGACATAACTTTACCAATAATTATTAAGGATAAAAATGTATTTTTTTGCCATTTGAACTTTGGGTCAGGTCATTGGCAATATAAATCCTCCGTCTACTTTTATGGCTCACTTACCCCAAAAAGATTCAACTCAGCCAAAGTTAAACGGAGAAACATAACAGAATAATGTATTTAGATCTTTCCACAAAATACGAAAGTTTTTTGTGAGATTTTTTAAGTACGAATCTTTTTTTAGAGGGATTGCATCTTTTATCCTAAATTATTAATGACGCAATAACTTTAATGGTGGCTTACGTTACAAAACTTGGATTAATGCTAACAACTATACAGAAATGTAATAACGAAGGTGTACAGGGATAAACATGGTTTCTAAATTTCAACAACTATCACCTACATCTCCAGCAAATTTTATCTGGGGCCTGAGAGCCGAACAGCAGATAGGTAGGCATCACTGTTGCAATCTGACGGTCCCGACGAAGTGCCCTCCTCGCTGATTGATCTGAAGAAACCCGCATACAGGCGAGAACCCAATGGTGAAGAAGTTGGAGGCCTGGGAACAGGGCAGATACCTTCAAGCATTTGAATAACTTTGGTCATAGATGGCCTTAAATGCATATCTTCCTGTATACACCACAACGCAACTTTTACGGCAGTGGACACCCTCTCATCTTCTTCTGCTAACTTCAACCTGGAGTCAAGAAGCTCTCTCAATTTCCCTTCTTCCATCATCTTAAAAGCATACGAGGGAAAATGGGATTTCTCAGAAGACTCAGCAGGGTCATAGTTTTTCCTTCCACCAATGATTTCTAGCAACAGCATTCCATAGCTATAAACATCGCTTTTCTCTGAAATGGCGTAATTTGTGATCCATTCTGGTGCAAGGTATCCTCTGGTGCCTCTTAGTGTTGTGAAAACATGACTTTGTTCTCGATTCATTAACTTCGCTAGGCCAAAATCTGAGACTTTGGCAAGGAAATGATCATCAAGAAGTACATTTTCTGGTTTTATGTCGCAATGAATAATCTTCACGTCACAGTCTTGATGAAGGTAGGCGAGTCCTTTGGCGGTCCCCAATGCAATGCTAAATCTTGTTTCCCAGTCTAATAGAAAATCGTCTTCATTCTTTTTGAATATCCATTTGTCCACAGAACCATTACCCATGAACTCATAAGCAAGAAGGCGATGAGTTCCTTCAGCACAAAAACCTTTCAGCCTAACCAAGTGGTGATGATGGATACTACCAATGATGCTAACTTCTGCTCTAAATTCCTTTTTTCCTTGGCCAATTCCTTCCAACTTCTTGACAGCAAGCCGTGTACCATCTGGAAGAACCCCTTGATAAACTGAACCAAACCCTCCTTGGCCAAGCTTCACAGAGAAGTTATTAGTGGCAATTTGAAGGTCACTGTAACTAAACCTCATGGGCATCCCGGATAGATTCTCCAGAAATGTATCATCTTCTGAGGTGTTATGTGGACTTGGTGGCAATTTTTTCTTCCTTCTGTAATATTTAAATGCACCATAAACCATGCCACAAATGACGAGCACAGTTCCTACAATAATTATCACAACGAATGGAAAGCTCTTTTTGCTGCGTCCATCTCCTCCACTGCTACCGCCGCTGCCTGGGTTGCTCAAGACTTTTATGTACGTAGCAAGGCCGGAGGGTGTGCCTGAGTCCTGGAAACTACCTATTTGGTCAAACAAGAAGCAACTTCCCGTACTGTTTTGGAAAAACATAGCAATACATGAGCAGTTATCATTGCAGGAAGATTTGCAGCCTTCCAAATTCGTTTTTGAAGAGGATGGAACATAGCCAAGCGCAAAATAATTTAAACCATCTCCAGCATTGACAAGCTCTGTTGATCCCTTTAAGCCATTACAGGAAGTGACAATACCAGATTTGCAATTTGGCTGGTTACTAAGACCTGAAGGGCACTGACACCTATTGTTCTCGGAGCACACAAAGTAGGCATCACATGGTTCTGGTCTGCTGCATGGATCATTTGGTATTTTCGTTTGTGAACGACCAGCTGCTAATCCTCTATCATCCAGATCGTAGAAAGAGATGAAGCCATCGTTTCCTAGAACTGCAATCCAGGTATCGTTTGGATTGATGTTGTCAGAGAGACTAAATTGCAAAAGGAATGTTTTGTTTTTATCATAGAACCTCCACGAATTTCCATAAAGAGATGCAAGTGTGATACCCCCTCCACCTTGGTTGATGTTTTTTCGATTGTCATTTTGTATGGACCAATAAGGCTGAGGAGTTTGGAACCCTGCAGAAAGGAACATGTCACTAGACTTAATTTCAAGAACATAGGTCAAGTTGTTGGAGCTGGGATCGCTAACAAGCTTCATTCCTTCCGCAAAATCCTGTTTCGGCATTAGAGTATCAGTTGGATGGCCGAAACTCTGCCAGAGAATGCTACTGTCATTTCCAAGAAAAACCAAGTTACCAGAATCCTGCAATTCTATTGAAGAAACTCCTTTGCCTCCAGTATCAACTTCCCAAACCACATTTCCTCCTTTTTGCAAGAAGACTTTACCATTCTCATCAAAGATGAAATTATCAGAGTTTGAAACAGGAGATCCTCTATTTGCAGACCATATCACTTTTTGACTTCTCACGTGAATGATAACTAGTAGAAATAATGTGACCTCATTCGTAGTTTTAAAGCCAATGCCGAAATTTGAGTTTTCAGACACAAGGAACAAGCCATCCTTATCGATCCAGTTCATTTGAGACCCCCGAAAACCTGGACTAATGCTGCCAATACCTCGGGTGCCAGCCATGCAAGTTTCCGATGACAGAAGAAACAACAAGAAAATGGAACCTAGAATTCGTATGAAACTGTATGTCTCCATAACTAGGATTGCCCAGTTGTCATCAAAGAAGGGCGCTGAATAATAAACAAGGAAGGAGGGCAAATTCACCAAACAAGAAAGGGAAAACGATGCACGAACTGAGATGTCAAGCAAGAATAGGAGAACCAATTAATTACCAGAAGAAACATTCCATACTAAAAGCCGAGGGTCTCAGAAGAGGTCTACAACTCAGGATGAAAATACATGGACTATTAACAGACTCTTTACTTTTGCAAAGGAACTTGAAGCACTCAAGGAATCACAGAAGGAAGCAAATTAGAGCATAATTCCTGAAACCAGAGTACATCAGAATGAAAGATAACAGGCTACCGGCTAAAAAAGATGGGATAACTGGATATGACAGATTCGAAAACCTCTCCGTTCTTACATCTAATTTGGTAAATCACATAGCTTTCTGGGTTCTAAGTTTTTGTCTTGCCATTTCGAATTGAAAGACCAGTTCTTTAGGAGACGCCACAACAATCCTAAGTCGCAAGTGAACGAAAGGGAATAAGAACAAAAATTTGATGAAAAATTTGAAGCCTCTTAAAGCAGTCCAAACAAATAAAAAAGCTATCCACTTGCAACTAAACGGCAGAGTCAATAATGAGAAATGATGGGCTATTCAGACAAAGATGAAGCAGAAGAAGGAAAAGAGAACCATCAACAAGAATGGATGGCTGCCTTATTTGGTCCACAAATTTAGACCAAGTTGCAAATTAAACCGCTGACTGAGACGTGAAAACAGACAGCCATATTCAGACGAACTGAATTCTTCTTCCCTGGCAATAATGGCAGGAAAGGGACATATAGAAACGGAGAACAGAAAGAGACTGCAAAAGCGAGCATTTGTAGAATATATCTATATACATAACAGACAGGTAACTCTCACCTCGTGTGGTTGGAGGGGTTGCAGAAAAGGAGTAATCTAACCAACTTGGGAGTCTCTGGTCTTCACGTGAAAACTGGCTTCAACTCTCACAAAAGGGATCTGAGGTTGGTGCTTTCTATGGTGTATCTTCAAAGGTTGTCCATAACATTATTATTTAGCAGGACTTGGTCATTTAAAAGCCTTAATTGTCAAATAATTTAGCATTTTCTAAGCTTTTTCATTGCATGTGGCCTTGGGTATGGGGTTTTTTTTTCTAAGCTTTTTTTTTTCATTCACCACTTCCTCTATTCCTACTAATTCCATTTTATTCACACATTTTTTCTGGATCCCACCTAAATATCAGATAGAATAGAGTAAGTGAACTGAACTATTCCGTTCACGTTTGGAGTGGACCTATACATAGAATTCAGTTGAACAACATCAGTACATAACGTGTCGTCGTTTCAGATACATCTGTTTTTAATTCAATAAAAGCAATGGTGTTTTCAACAGAAGAAGGTTTAATTATATAAAATATTATTAATCTTATTAAATGTTTAAATTTTGTTGATGGGTTGGGGTGTAGATTTAATGCAACGCGTTGACTTAGCGGAGTGAAAGTGTTGCCAACTCAGACCCACCAGAAGTAGGGTCCAAGGCCTCTGCCACATATTTATATCAATTTTAATTGATATAAATATGTTAATAAAATTAAATGACACAATTAATGAAATTACTACACGGAGGAGAACAGAGAGTCACAGCAAACAAACCCACGAGATACTTAATTACGACCAAACATTCGAGTTATCTTGTTGTGCAGCTTTCGTTTTAGTTTTTTGTTTTCACTTTCGTGTTAAGTCAGGAACCTTAAACATCTTCAAAAACGGCATTTGAATCGAGTCGGAGGAGCTGAAGTTATTTTTGTTTTCAAAATAGTAAAGTTTTATTTGGCCAGAACATATGAAATATAGAATTGGAACGTGATAAAGCTAAAGATTGAAAAGTCAATATGAATGTAAAACCACTGGCGCCCAGTTCAAGCTTTCCACCACTTCTGTCCGCACAGGTAGCTCATTTGGTCATCAAAAGGAAAATTGAGTATAAAGTTTCAGGCTTGAGTCCCAACAGCGACAGTGTGAGAGTTCATCTAATGTTGTGACTTCTTGTGTGCACTAGGCAATAGGCCGTCTTTTTGAGAAGTTAAATGAGATCAAACCGTGATTTACCGTCTCACTACTTTATCGAACTGAGAAATGGGGGCGCCTAGGTGGGCGATTTCACCTTTTTGGGTACAAGCTTGAGAATATGACCTCTTTGGCTAACCCTCACTAGGCTAACTCACTTCTTCGTTCTAAACCACTCACTGGTTGAAGACATCGACTAACCAAAGTCGGATTGGAAGTGTATATCACTACGTAGACCGTCCAGATATCGGAGACTTACACCCCTTAACGCCCTCACTTGGCAACACGGGTCTTACTGCTCTCGCCTTTTAGGACTTCTACTTTACTCACACACTCTTACTCTTCATTCTCCATTAATGCTTCTGACTCAAGGCAGCGGAAATGGTTAGAAGCAAACAGAATCTTTACCAGACTGTCATAGATGTTCTGATACACCAGATCCTCATAGGAGGCAAGTGTAGAGCATACTTATCTCTGCTATCTTTCACAAGGGATAAACAAGATAATATAGAGTTTAAAGGTTTTGGAGAAGAGAAACTATTTTTTTTGTGAAGAAAGGATTCTTCAACATTTTCCAATTTGAAAAAGCTTTTTTGACTAAAGCAATAGGAGGAGAACTAGCCATTCTACAAAATTGAGTAGAACTAGAAGGAATACTAGAAATCCTTTTGTGTTTTTTTTTCTGAGAATGGAAAGAGCCAGAAAACTCATTGAAGGTAATAGGCCTAAGAGAAGACGGATGCTTATAGATAAGAAAAGTATCTGGTGGCCAAGGTGGATGTTGTCGAAGAAGTGTAGATAATGCAGCTGTATCTACAAAGGTAAAAGCAACATCTGTATGAGAGTGAGATTGTCTTTGCTCAGAATGTTTCAGAGGAGATATGTCCTGACAAAGCTGTTTTAAGTGCATGACAGTTGTTGTTTGTGCTTTTCCCCAAACTGATGGATTCTTACGCAAGAGCTTAGATAAGCTTGATGTGAAGGCTGTCACATGTGGAATGAAATCTCGTATGTAATTGACAATTCCAAGAAATTGTTGAATTTGTTTCATCTAGAGATTTTCATCTGGATATTGTAGTAATTCCTTTGCAATATGTGGGTCTGGCTGATAGAATCTATCTTTAAATTGCATCCCAAGAAATTCTATTTTAGATGTACCAATTGTGCTTTTTGAGTTCAAAAGCATAATTCTATACTGTTGGGTCAAGTCCAAAAATTTCTGAAGAAGGGCCTGATGTTCCTCGTGGGTCTTTGAAAATAATAAAATATCATTGATGTAGATCAACGCATTGTTGAGGATAAGCTCATAGATTTTCGTGATGGACTTTTGAAACAGTGATGGTGCAACTTTTAATCCAAAAGGCATCATAATCTATTGGTTCTGAGCATTGGGAATTTAGAATGCAGTCTTATAACATTCTTCTGGGTGAATACCCAACTGCCAAAAACTTGCTTTTAAATCAAACTTTGAAAATACTAAAGCTTCCTTGAGAAAAAGTACCTGTGTACTAATTTAAGGCAAAGGAAACTTATCATTCTACATAATGTTTTGATACCTGAGGCCTGTGGGTAGGATCTGCAAGTGTCTGGCTTTACAATAGACATCCATTCCAATTAAGATATCTGGGCCTGGTAGATTGCTTCCAAGTACTTTGGTCCAAACTGTACACTGAGGAAAGAAGCGAATGCCAATTCTGCTTCTTGTTTGCAACCCAATTTTAAAAGTATTCCCATCAGCGGCTATGAAGTATTCTTCATAAGAAGTCCATGCTTCTGCTGGTAGGATTTTGGACTTTGTGATCGTACGACTAGATCCTGTATCTATGAATCCAATAGCCTTAATAAGCCGATCATATTTATCCTGTTGAAAGATTTGGATATGGACATATGGTCGTTGAACTGAAGTACGATCTAACTTCATACATGTCTGTTGTAACATGTTGACTGAATCATCACTGGTATAGTCAGATGATTGTGATGAATCTTCTTCTTCTTCTATTGAAACAGAAACAACAAACTGTGTCTCACTGTCCTCAGTAGATTGCTCTTCTAGCAGTTCCTCAATCGGATTATAAAGATGAATAGGCAAAAGTTTTTCAAGTTTTTCCAGGAATTTGGCATCCTTCCTGGTTGCCTTTGGACAATGATTTGCTAAGTGTTCAGTACTTCCACAGACAAAACATCTAAGTCTTCCATTCTGTTTATGAGAAGACTTTTTGAAGAACCTCATACGTTTGTACTTGTTGCTCCTGTTCTTCACTTTGAAGTTTTGCTTCCAAGTCTTCTTGCCTTCCTTCCTGTGGAACTTCTTCTTATGCCTTTTCTCATAATAGACTTGAGACATATGAGCTTTCTTGTTGCTATGGCACTTGCAAGTCTTTTCATTTTTGCATTTGATTTTGAGATAAGGCTTCTTACAAGCTTGCTTCAGAACTGGACCTCCTTTGAGGATATTCTTGAACAAAGTATCCTGATCACATAACTTGTCAAGAAAAGCTAGTGAAAGCTGATAGATTTCTCTAAGAGAAATAGTCGACATATCTCTTTGAAGAGAAGCTATGGTCCTTTGAAGTTCTGGTTGTATTTCATCTAGAAGGGATGATATAAAAGTATAACGAAGGTTAACATCATTCCATCAATTCAGAAGATAATACCTTTCCGTCATGCATTGGTAATGCTTTTGGATATCTCGCTTGTCAAGAGAACAACATTTCATAGCAAAGTATTCCTGACGGATTTGCTTGTCAATCAACTGGAAGTTACCAATAAATTCCTTATGAATCATTCCAAGTAGTGCTCCAACAGTTGTAACTTGGATATACTAAAGTCGTTGATACTCACTAACACTTTGCCACCATCAAAGTTCCAGTGAATCTGGATGTAAATTCAGACAAAATAGCCGGAAGTGGATGATTAGGTCTGGTCATTTGTAGATCAATCCATGCATCGAACTCATGAAGTCTATCCCACCATTTCTTTGGAGGTAGATCATCAAAAGTAAACCAAGGACCTAAGGTAGGCTTTGTTGTCTGTTGTGCTGCTGCAGTAGCTAGTATTTCTTGAGGTGCAGGTTCAAGTCTGAAAGCTTCAGTTTCTGTGAATTCAGCTTCACTAATTACTGGTTCAGTTTCTTCAGTATAATGAGGCATTGTCATCAGAACATTGGATAGCTCTGATAAGTCAGCAAAATGTGCTGAAGAATCAGTCGAAGATAAGACTGGGTCATTTGAGTCAGATGCCTCTGATGATGGTTGTTCTTCTGACGCGATGAGTGACTGCTCATCTGAACAACTAGATGGTGTTGCAGAATTCTCTAATGTACCATTCATGGTATGAATACTTTCTTCTATCTCTGAAGAAGAGGTAGAATCATCTGCAAGAGGATTTGAAGTGAGAGTAGCTACGTACTCTGGCAATTTAGCTTTATCCTTCCCAAGAGAAGTAGTGGAAGGTTGAACTGGTTGTGGAGATTCTGGTGGTGTACGTATCTGTACTAATTTTCTCCACTCTGGTGATGGTTCAAATGGTGTAGAAGAAGACGCTTCTGGAACCTTTGAATATTGCTCAGAAACTCGAGGCTTAGGCATACGATCAGATGTTGACTTTATTTTTGATCATCGAGGTTTCTCATGAGTTGTCTAAGGATGAACATACTGTCTAATCAAAGGGTAGTTGAACTTGAATACCTTTGAATAGTCAGCTTCTTCTGGATACCTTTGATACGAAGGTGTTGGATATGATGGCTGAAGAGTTGAGAACTCTGAAGAAGATGAGCCATATATCTGATGAGATTGTGAAGCACGCATATCTGCTTCCATTTGTTGTACAGACCTTTGTATCTCTTGTATCTTTCTTACTTTCAAGTCGAACTCTAGCCCTATGTATCGGGCTAAGATGTACTGTTTAAGTTCAGCATCAAGTTGCTGAATCTGTGCTTTATAAGACTTGTACATTCCGTAACAGAATCGACTTTGCGATGAGTAGCAATGTTTTGTTGACTAATTCCATCCAGCATGGAATCAATCCTTCTCAGAACTATGTTTATCTGGATGGTCTACGTAGTGATACACACTTCCAATCTGACTTTGGTTAGTCGATGTCTTCAACCAATGAGCGGTTTAGAAAGAAGAAGTGAGTTAGCCTAGTGAGGGTTAGCCAGAAAGGTCATATTCCCTGTTTCTACGCACTAACGGACCAGTGCGCCTACGAGTGCGCAGAAGGAAGAAGAAATCCAAGCCCAAATCTGAGTGCTTGCCTTCTCGTGACTATCCTCCTCATGATGAGGATCCAGATCAAGACGATCATAATGGTCTTTTGGTATAGATAGAAAGATCCAGACCAAAGTCTCTAAGAGAGATGCTCAGGTCATCTAAAACATGCAGATCTACTGAAAGATCATGCAGATGTATGCCAGCAATTCCTATTCAACCTCCTACTCCTATGCCTTGTATGGTAGTCAGGCCAGATAAGGATAACTTTCCTCTACTATCACGGAGTACTGATGAATCACAGAGGGTTATCTCTAACCCATACATCAGAGTGTCAGGAATTATTTCACAAGGAACATATGCTTCAAATCCTATTGATGAAGTGCTTAACTGGCAAACACACAATGCAGTAGCACAGAATAGAGTTATGAGAAGGATTGATTCCAAGCTAGATGGAATTAGTCAACAGAACAGAGTTCTTCAGATCCAATTCATTTATCTTCTTGTTTGTCTTTAGCTGAGTTACCTAAGGGTGTTAAGAGTGTTTTATCACAAAAATAGAAAATCTTGTTGAAATTACTCATGTACCTATAGAAAACCGTATTTGTGAGTCTTCTTTACCATTGTTGAGTCCTTACATCATATATTCTCGTGACCGTTCTTGGACAAGAAGTATTAGGAGTGTGCTTTCTACCTCTAGACCTCGTATAAAGGAAATCATCCAAAGTTCCAAACTGGAACAGTGTGATCTCAGATCTACAACAGCAAAACAGTACGTAAAGTTTGAGATCCTTAAGGAGCTGATTGCCTTATGGAGAGAACAATCCCATACACATCTACATGTGGGAGCTATACGACTTGTTCTAACCTAGCATGGAAGAAAAGGAATTCCTGCCACTGCCAGGATTTCGCTTCTCGACACTACCTATACAACGTACCATAATTCTTTAATTGGTACCTTGCTGACAACTTTTGACAAATGGAGTGTGATATTGACCATGGCTCCTGATTTTAACATCAAGTTGGATGATCCTACTCTATCTGAATGTCTTCAAGTTCAGATCCAGATCACTGGAGCAGATCAAGATCCGAGTGCCATCATGGCTACTCTTCATAACCAGATGATCTATCGTCTTCAGAATCATGAATTGGAGTTACACTTTCCAAACTCTACTTCGGATGCACTATACATGGTTGCTGATATTGTAAACAACCAGACAACTATCATTCAGATCCCGAAATAGTTACCTGCACAGGAGCTTGAAAGGTTGATGCCTACATAATGGATTACCAACTACCAGAAGGTATTCCATGCGCCTCATCGACATTCCTTTCATACAACAACTCCTCCGATTTTGCAGACTCTGAGAGATGGCTCAGTCAAAACCATCTACACTAGACCTAGTGATGACACGCCTGGTCCATCTACATCATGATCAATCCTGATGATCCAGCCCATTGAACATCCAGATCTGATAGATCTATCAAGATCAACAGCAGATTTAGCAATTGGGACAACAAGCCTTAAGATCCAGCCCGTGTTCTCACATACGGAAGGTAAAGACGGTCTTCTTATTCATTACTTCAAATCTAATGGAGATCCAGTCTATGTCAGTCATCATCGTGGACATTTTGTATGGGATGTCGACCCATCCATATGCGAAACAGACTGTGAGATCTGTCTCAACCCTGAGTCAGACACAGATGACAATGATCCAAGATATCAATGAAGAAGGAAGAAGAAATCCAAGCCCAAATCTCAGTGAGAAGAGAACAAATCCAATGAATCTCTGTTGCAGTGGAAGCAACAGAGCGATACTCTGCCTCAGTGGAGGATCGAGCAACAGATGTCTGCTTACAAGAGCTCCAAGATATTGGACTACCACCCTGATAAACAATGAAGGCACCAGTTGAGATCTAGTCATCCTTGTCACCAGCCCAATCAGCATCAGAGAAGGCATAAAGTGATAAAGGAGAATGTCTACGCAGTAGAATGCCATGGTCTAACGTTCCACACAAGTAGCGAAGTAGATGTTTGACCACAGCCCAATGAGTGTTGGTTGGTCGATGCATGAATTGAGAAAGGAGATTGACCACAAAGGCAATGTCAGGACATATCAAGGTCAGATACTGTAAACTCCCAAAAACAACCCGATATTGAGTAACATCATCAAAAGCAGGACTAGAGGTAAGAGTAAGAGGCTGATAAGATGCCATTGGGGTAAGAACCGGTTTGGCATCAACCATGTGTAACCGTGATAGAAGATCTAGAGTGTACTTGCGCTGGGACAATAGGAGGCCATGAGAGTGTGGGACAACTTCAACATCCAAGAAGTAAGAGAGAGAACCAAGATCTTTCAGGGAGAAACGACCAGTAAGAACATCAAGAAATCGCTGAACTACGGAGGAGTCACTTCCTGTGACAATAATATCATCGACATAGATAAGAAGGTAAAAAACAACACCAGAGCCACTGTAAATGAAAAGAGAAGTATCAGACCGGGAGTTGTAAAACCCCTGTGATAGTAGAAAGTGGCGGAACTCAGAGTACCAAGCTCTAGGGGCTTGCTTAAGCCTATAAATGGCCTTGCGAAGCCTGTAGACATAATCCGGATGATCCCGATCAGTGAAGCCTGGGGGCTGAACCATGTAAACATCCTCTGACAAGTGTCCCTGCAAGAAAGCATTATTGACATCAAGCTGACGCAGAGTCCACCCTTGGCTTACAGCCAAAGTGAGAACAAGGCGGATGGTGGTGGGTTTGACTACTAGACTGAAGGTCTCATGATAATCAACACCAGGATGCTGATGGAAACCCTTAGCGACAAGATGAGCTTTGTATATGTCAATAGACCCATCAGAATTATGATTGATACGGAAAACCCATTTGCAACCAACAAGATTATGAGCAGAAGAGGGGGGACTAACTCCCAAGTCCCATTACGGACCAAAGCATCAAATTCTTCAGACATAGCCAGCCTCCATTTAGGATCTTTGAGGGCCTGAGTCACAGTGGTATGTTCAAGCGACAGAGATGGTTGAGTCTGAGTGTGAAGAGAAAGTTTCAGATTGGGCTTCTGAATGTCATTTTTAGCACGAGTGACCATAGGATGAGTGTTCTGAGGAGGATGCTCAGTAGTAGGTGTGAAAGTGAAGGTAGGATCCATCTTAGTGGAGGATGAGGATGACTCAGGAAAAGGAGCAGGAGCAGGGCCAGTGGACGCCAGGGACGAGGAGGAAGACACATCTGCAAGACGGTAGTTTTGATTTGATTTTTGATCTGTTTATATGATCCCTGCTAGGTTTGGCATATGTATCATGAAGCAAAATCCAAGCATCACGTGAAGTATCAACACAATGAAGAAGGGAGGAGACAGTGAGAGTGAGTGTGCCCAGGAGTGCTCCAAGAATGAGACTATCTTGTTGAGTCCATGTCTCGTACGCAAGGTTGGCAGTGACGGTGTCGCCTGCTGCAGTAAGAAATTGTGGTAGTTTTGAAGTGGTGTCATCCAGAAAACCATGAAGGCCATAACCATGGAGAATGGTGGAGAATTGTTTCTGCCATGATAAGTAGTTGGAGGGTGTGAGTTTTATTGTAGTATGGTGCGCAAGATTTGGAACAATGAAGGGCTTGTGTGGTTCGACAGTGTTTTGGATGAGAGGTGGATCAGTGGAGGTGGCCGTCGTGGAAAATTCTGACGCCATGGCTGCTGTTGCAGGAAACAGCGCCGAAAAAAAACAAGGGAATTTTAGGGTTTCGGAGGAACCTTGGCTTTGATACCATGTTGAGGATCAATAGATAACATAATTTCATTGACACAATGTGGTTAAGAGATCTTTCTAGGCCGTAGGATAAATATGGAAAAGATATTACAAGAGATAACGATGGACAATGTTAATAGTTAGGAGAGATTATCTCCAATACCGCCCATTTCCAAACAACCTCCCACATTCGGCTATTAGCAGATGAGGAGTGGCCCGCAATAAGGTCATATGAGCCCGACGTCATCGTAAATTGCCCGTGTGGAGTAGGCCCCCACTTAGGAGCATCCTCCGCTATGGTCGCCAGGGTAAGTTGGGACTCGACCAAGTCTAGGCAGACCACGGAGGGGAGATACTGTTGAAATAAATGCCATTGCCAGCTACCCGCATCTGTAGTATAGTCGGACACTTTGGCATAAAGCATATGGATCGGAGGGGGAGAGCTCACTATAGAGACTAGAGGTCCCCATTTCAACAACTAATTGTCCAGCCAAAACAAAATTTTACGCCCGATTCCCAAAGTCCACTGTAAGCCTTATCGCACGATAGGCCAGGTAGCTGCGATACCTCACCATGTGGCTGAACCCCCCGCCCTATCAAGGGTGAGGGGAAGATGGTCTAGAGCCAGACAATACTTTGCTTGAAGAAGTCTGACACATAGCGCGGTAGGCCGGTGGATTAAAGCCCACCCAAGCTTTGTCAAAAGAGCATCATTCGAGATGTGGATATGTTTGAGGCAAAGGCCCCCTTCGTGTTTGGGCTTATACACTTCGTCCCATTTAATACGATGCATTGTCTGATGTTTAGTGGAAACCCCCTATATAAATTGGCGCATGGCATGCTCCAACTCATCCCAGAGCTGTCTGGGGAGCCGCATCGTTTGCATAGAGTAAAGGGAGAAGGCAGCAAGAACAAGTTGGGCTAGTGTCAAATGCCCTGCGAAAGAAAGGGTCTTGGCCTTCCATCCGGAAAGCTTCCGTTGGGCCGAATCTAAAATATGCTGGTATGTACGTCGCGTGGTACGCTCATGAAGCAGTGGGACACCTAAGTTCTTCACGAGAATGCGCGTACTGGAAGTGCATAAAAGTTGGCTAATCCTGCGCGTAGTGGTAGGAGGAACATTCTTGGAAAAGTAGATCCTGGTCTTGTCAACATTAACCTTCTGACCCGAAGCTGCACAGAGGACCTCCAAAGTGTGGTTAATTAACCGAGCTTATGCTTCCGTAGCTTCAACGAAGAGGATCAGATCATCGACGAAGAACAGGTGGGAGAGTGGGGGGCCATTAGGGCTCAGCCTAATCAGCTTCCAGGAACTGTTCTCCACTACGTGGGAGATGCTATGGCCCAGACGTTCCTTGCACAACACAAAAAGGTAAGATGAGAGCGGGTCACCCTGACGGAAACCGTGGGAGGGTTTAAAGGGGAAAGTCCAGCTGCCCTGCCAAGTAGCTTGCATAGTGATGGTGGTCACACAACACATAATAATAGTGATAAAGTTCTCAGGCAAACCTAAATCTTGCAGCGTGCTCAAGATAAACTCCTAGCGAAGCCGATCATAAGCTTTCTTCAGTTCAACCTTAAGCGCGAGAAAACCAGTCTTCCCTTTTTTCTTACGCATAGTGTGTATGACCTCTTAGGCGATAATAATATTGTCCGTGATATGCCTTCCTGGAATGAAGCCGCATTGAGTCTCCTCCACTAGATGCAACATCAGTGGCTTTAAACGATTCACCACAATTTTGAGAGGACATTGCACAGGCTAATGGGGCAAAAGTGCACCATTCTAGACGGGAAGGGGTTTTTAGGGATCAAGACAAGAATGGTGTGATTTAAATCGTCTTCCTATCTTTCCTGACTGAAGATCTACTAAGTGAAATGCATCACAGATGGCCCCACCGTTCCCCAATGCTTCTGGAAAAATAAAGCGTTAAAACCATCACTCCCTAGGGCTTTATTGGGGTTCATAGCAAAAAGAGCATTCTTGACTTCAATGGCATGGAGGGGCAGATTAAGCTCCTGGAGCCGGGCATCGGGGATCAAAGGGAAGGCAGCGGTGATAGGAAAGGTGGGGGGGTGGCCTGCTTTAGAAGTATACAGTTGGACAAAGTAAGAGTGGGCGAGTTGAGCGAGCTATTCAGGGTCGGTGATGGAGAGTCCATTAGAGTCCAGGAGCCACTCCACCGTCAAATTCTTACTCCGAGACATAATGAGACTGTAGTAAAATTTAGTATTACGGTCCCTCCTTTCGAGATCCAGTCGCACCAAGCTTTCTGATGCCAAAATAGTTCCTCCTCATATGGGACCTGGCTCAAGTCTGCACTCAATTTGTCCTCCAAGGCGAGGAGGGATTCTAAAGTATCATCCGTCATGTTTCATTAGATGGCCTCAAACCTCACCAGAAGTCTCTGTTTTTTGTGGAAGATGTTACCAAAGTGTTCTTTATTCCAGCTCGTAAGCTTGTGGGAGAACTTTGCTAGTGCTTGGCTCATTGTATCAGCTTGCGGTAGCCAATGGTCTACAACTACGGCCTCAAACGCCGGATGAGAGAACTAGGCATTCTGGAACCAAAAAGCTAGAGACCGCAGGGGGCGAGGCGACGGAGTCCGAAGTGTTAGTGTATATTGTTAGAGTAGTGCCCTAAAGGCAATCCCCTTGTGCAAAGTTATGTACAATCTTTATGAATAAATAAAGAAAGGCATGTTTCATTAATTTGATGTTCTTTATGAATTGATTTTGATCTTT
>JANZLC010000008.1:16656817-16671957 GCA_026413385.1 Erythroxylum gracilipes | reverse complement strand
GATGTTGAACCAGCTTATGTTGCCCCGTCTGATCTAGCAGGCCCATTGGCCACTCCTATTCCGACAACTTCACCCTATGTAGTTGGTTCTGTTGCATCTTCCAGCAACACTGACGGCCATCATATCCAAAATCAGATCAGGACCTTTCCTTTTTTATTTTCCTTACAATAATGGCAAAGTGGCCGTTGTCGCCCGGTCAAGCCAGGAAGCTCCATGTGAAGGTGAGTCCATCGAAGCTTGAAGGGATCTGCAGAGAAATGGTTGGGGGTGATGAAAGAGAGCGAGTTGTGGTTCTTAAGATGAAGTGGAAAGGACCCAAAACTAGTTTGGTTTCCTTTCAACTAGCTTCCAAGATGCAGATAAACTATAGCAGGGAAATGTTATTGAGGGAAGGTGAGTCCATTCACTGGGACGAGGAGTTCGAGAGAATTTGTAGCTTCCCGACTGCCTCCAAAGAAGATTCGTTCGCTCCCTGGAATGTGTCTTTCGATGTCTTAACTGTATGTTCCTTCCGTTTGTTAAAGAAAGGGTCTTGTCCTGGCAAGTTTTGACTTATAAATCGTTTCTAGGTGCCTAGTGCTTGATGGTGGTTTATCTTCTTATTGCAGAGTGAAGATCGAAATCCTAAGAGCAAATTGGTAGTTTTAGGAAATGTCTCCTTGAATATAGCTGAATTTATTACAAGAGTGGAGTCCCAGATAGAGAAGAAATTGCTTATCCCTTTACAGATTGATGGAATGGCCATTGAGGCGACTCTTTCGGTATGTTTATATCTTTGCAGATTCAATTCCATCACTGTTTTTGTATTTTTTCTTTTCTTCCTGCAACTAAGTAGCTAGGTGATATTTAATTTACAAAAATTTAAACCATTTATTGGTCTATTAAAATGCTAACATATTTCAGTTAAATTTTGATTTTTTTGCTTAAAAAATATAATTTCATTACTTATTTTTAAGTGATTTATTCTGATAAGTAAAATAAAAATGATAAAAAATTTATGAGAATTTAAAAGTATTATAAACAAGAGCTAAATATATGATTATTAATTTCATTAATTTTCATGATTATTAAAGATAACATTTTGGTTGTGGCTATTACCAGGCAACTTCAACCATTCTTTCCCAGAAAGCAAATAAAGATAACATTTTGATTGTGGCTATTACCAGCAACTTCAACCATTCTTTCCCAGAAAGCAAATAAAGATAACATTTTGATTGTATTCTATGTAGTGTTTATCAATAAAATTGCCTCATTATCCATTTAGTAAAGTCCATTAATAGACTTTGACGCGTAATGGGTTTCTTACAGGTGCGCTTGAGCTTCGCCGAGATCAGAAATTCAAATGACTCGACAAGAATGGGTCAAAATTCGGCAGGTGGAGAAAATAAAGAAGATGTCTTTCACGTGGTTAAGAAGTTTATAGCACTTGACAAGCAAAAGCGCAAAGAGGATGAACCGAGTTCAAGCGACTCGAACCACCCTTCTGTGTTTATTTCAGATGGTTCGCCAAAGAACGGCAGCAGTGATTCAGAGTCGAGTTCATGGGCTGAGATGGGATCGCCATCTAGTGAAAAAACTCGTTTTGACTTTGTTCCAAAGACTGGTTTGTTCTCATGGAAGAGAAGGCGAAGGAGTTTAAGATTGCCGAGAAAGAAAGTAGAATCGTTGGTCGAGAATCCTGACGTTAGTGGCGTTGGTCCCTTTGAGTTACAGGTAGATTACTAAAATCTATTGCCAAGAACCGTGATAGTACTTTAGATACCCCATTTAAATAAAGAAAAGGTCCCACTGAAATCTTTGTAAAATTTAGTTCTGGTGAGAGTACTTGATGTAGTCCTTCAAGTTCTGAATTATCACTGAAGTTCACTTTTTCTGATATTCCAGAAAGGAGGGAGCTTTATCAGAGGCAATGACTGGGAACCGAAAGATATACTGAGCAGAGATGGGGAGGCAAAACTCAAAACAGACGTGTTCTTGGCTTCCTTCGACCAACGAAGTGAAAGAGCAGCTGGGCAAAGCGCCTGCACAGCACTAGTGGCAGTCATTGCACACTGGTTCTGCTCAAACAAAGCCTGCATGCTTACCACTTCACAGTTCGACACTCTTATAACTGAAGGCTCATCCGAGTGGCGAAAACTTTGCGACAACGAGGCTCACCGGACTGACTTCCCCGATTGCCATTTCGATCTAGAGACGGTATTGAAGGCTGATCTTAGACCCTTGATCGTCCTCCAATCTTTTACCGGGATATTCAGTCCTGACAAGTTCGAAAATTTGAAGGGTGCAACGTCTTTTGATGATGTGTGGGGAGAGATAAGTAGAAACACTGATAGTTCTGAAGATAGAATCTATATAGTGAGTTGGAACGATCATTTCTTCGTGTTGAAGGTCGATAAAGACGCTTATTATATCATTGATTCTTTAGGTGAGAGGCTCTTCGAGGGTTGCAATCAGGCATACATGTTAAGGTTTGATGAGTCTTCTATGATGGTTGGAAAGAACACGAAAGAAGAGGTCGGAACAGAGGAAAGGGCAGGGGAAAATGGTAGAATGGATAATAGAGAAGAGAGTGAGACTATAATCTGCAAGGGCAAGGAGTGTTGTAAAGAGTTCATAAAGAGGTTTCTTGCAAATATACCGCTTAAGGAACTGGAGGAGGAAGAGAAAAAGGGGACAGTTTCTACATTCTCTCTCCTCAGGAGACTGCAGATAGATTTCCACTATTGTTCTCCTGTATAAGATTTTCCTTTTTGATCAGCCGCAGCAGCCATGGCTCATGTTAAGTTTATGAGTGGCCCCTAAGGTTTCCATCTGGAAGATGACAAGCACTTGTCTATTCTTTGATTTTCTTCTATTTCACTGGACAACTGACAATAACAAACCGATTTATTGGCAAGTCTTGTTGACAAATTTGCGAACAAGAGCTATAAGGTCCACAAGACTCCAATTAAAATTCTTGATTACCATATCCAATAGCTAAATAGACCACATACAAGCACAGCTTACAGCTAAAGAGAGGACCACAACATAATCGAATGACCACTCACTCATGCTAGCAAAAAGGTTAGGGTAAGCCCCTTTTATTTCTTGATCATCCATTTTCTACACTTTTTAATTAGAACGGGGACTGTTGTTCCGGCACTTAGTGACTAGTAATGAGTTCTTATAATGCTCAAGTCCTCTTCATTGCTGCAGAGTATGTAATGGTAAAATCATGAACGTATTATGTGCTCCAATTCACAAGAAAAACAAAAAAAACTCAGTTATCAACCTTATTTCATAATTTTCTTTTCCCAAAATTCAAGCACATAACGGGATGAAAGTATTTGACCTTAATTCTCAAGAACGACATTGCCTATGTACAAAGCTTTACATTGTACACACAACTAGCTACAAGGCTTTTCTTTGTACATCGTACACAGAAGTAGCTATATAGTTTTCTTTGTACATCCTACACACAATTAGCTGCACATTGTACACACAAGTACCTTCAAAGCTTTTCGTTGTACATTGTAATCATCCGGACCGCTAACCAAAGATGGGTTTTCTTGCATATATATAATTTCGCATTCTTACAGCAACCGCAGGAACTCAACTTTCATTCATTAAACTACCAAATTACATTGCCAAAAATGCTTTAACAGGCCATTTCTCGCCAAGGCATTTCATGAGTTTGAAGCTCACATATTGAAGCAAAACCAGGGGTCTATGAACCTGCACTTTCCATTTTACCACTTAAATGACTACACGGAAGCTTTGGTGGCCAAAATAATGGCTGATTCTCCACAGGGTGATTCAAAAATGTCTTCCGCTTTTTAGTCAGGTCTATGTTGTTTGTTGATTCAATTTTCTTGGGCAATGCAATGGATCGTCCACATTGACATTAGTAAAAGAGACGTCCTTATCCACTTTTTGCTTCTGATCATTCAACTTACACCGCTCCTGAGAAAATCCATCTGCAGCATCATGGCTTTGTTTGTTTTCCTTGCGCGAAAAAGGAGTTGACAGAGAGCCCAACCTCAGAGATAGATCACAACTAACTTCATGTTGGTTCAGATGATCATACCTAAGATCTTTCTGACCATCAGCTGGAACATTCACGTTGCAGGAGAAACGATTTTCTGATATACCACCCTTTATAGGCTCCAATTCGCCAAGAAATGACTTGGTAGTAGTACCAAAACAATGCTGCGTCTCAGGGCAACCGCCATGGTATAAGGGGTAAACACAGCACAAGCTTGATCCAGGATAATTTTCTATGCATAAGAATTGGTTACTGTTATTATAAGCCACATAGGTAGATTTGTCAGAGGTGACATTATGACCCTTCTGGGGAACAAGATTCTGTGGTTCTGAGGCTAACTGGGTCAGATTGGAAATTGTGGGATTTATGAGATTAGGATAGGTAGCTATAAATTGCAAGTTGCGCGGGTCATTTGTTTGGATGGAGCCATGTATCATGGCAGGAGTAGTATTGTTCGGATCTTCACCAGGACTCAGGTAACACCTAGGAGGATTGCTGTTCCTTTGGCTCCTCGAGGCTCTTCTTGGTGTGCATCCCAAATTTAAAGCAGCTGAGAAGTGTTCAAATGCAAGGAAGATCATTACATAAAAAGAATGCATATTTGCGGGATGCTTCTGGAGTCATCATGCAGTTACAGTAACCATGATCAAAGTGGAGAACATAGTGACAACCTTTGAGAGGGAAAAGAATAGTTAATGTACAATCAAATGTAGTAACTCCTCCTTATCTTTTCTAAGAAAACCAAACCAGCCACATGTTTTGAACGATCAACAATTCAAAAGAGTATTCCATGAAATTGACATCAGGCACTGAGAAAGTGACCCAAAACTAGTCCTAAGCAACAAAATTCACTGTTCTAGATGTGACAACCTCAATTTGAGTGGTCGACATTTTCACAAAAGAAAGGAAAAAGAAATAGGGTAGATACCTTCAATACAAGGTTGAAGGAGCTCTCCAGTTTCAGTACTCTCATCTCGTCGGATAATTGTGTTAATTGCATCGTTAGTTCGATCCCAGAGTGTTTTAATGTCCATATACTCGACCTGGGAAAAGTGGGACAAATAAAATAAAATAAAAAGAAGCATAAGCTTGAAGGAGCAACAGCAACTAAATATCTGAAGAAGCAAAAGCTTAGTCCAGTTGGTGAGAACAAAAAGGAAACGAGACAATGAAAATAGTTTTGGATCTTAAGATATCTCATGTAAAATTGACTTGAGTATTTTGGTTGGACAAAAGAAAAGCGGGTGAAGAGTAGGCAGACTGACAGAACCTCACCTCAGAATTAGCTTTGGAGTACATAATTTCTTCGGCTTTCAAGACGACAACAGGGAGCTTTTCTTGCCATTCCTTGTTCTTCTTAGTTGCAGAACTATGAACCTCATTAACGAGTCTAATCAACAAAAGAAAAGGAAATTTGGATGAAAAAGAAGCGCAGTTGAACAGAATCAAAGACACTTGAGTATGCTAGGCGTATAACCTGAAAATGTCTTGAATAAGAGAACCTCTCATGGGATGGTGTCTATCACTGTGCCAAGCTCTTCTAACACACTCATAAGGTCTAGGGCCTGGCCTAGGCATCTTCTTGACTGGGGAGCTGAAAGAGAAACCAAGTTTGAATATTTTGCGAGAAAATGAAGAAGCTAATGCTATTTAACTTCAACTGTGACCCAGAGAAAGGAGGAAGCTTTAGTTTGAGCTTTGGGTTTGTTTTACCCAAGAGTCTCTCTCTTTCTTTCACTTTGGACTTTTCCAAAGATCCCCGTGAACCTCACAGCCACAATAGAGGTTGGGGTTGGCTTGGACACCACCGACAGCGACAACATTATAAACAGGTTGCCTTGCCAGCCCCACCACACATGTAACTGTCTGCGTCTGTGTCCGTGGATAATACATTCCCATTCCTCATACAATTTTAGTTGAAGCAATGTAAATGAAAAATTATTCATCTTACGGTAAAAAGGGAATACATTTCTTCTCTCTTTTTTGGCAAGTCATGGGCATTTCATCCATGGCTCTGCAAAATTGTCTCCTCCTTTCCTGCAATCTCTTCCAAAGCTGTCACTCAGGCTAGTGTGCGCATTAATAAATGTGCGGACAGTACAACAGACGGCCATCCATTCGCATTTAGAAATTAGAATAGAGTATGGTGTTAGATTTTGGGGAACAGAACAGAACAGATTCTCTTTTCTCTTTACCCTATTCCCTCTTCACTCCATTTCAAAACTTTCTTAGCCATCCAATTTTTTAACGTTGTGAAGGGCTCACTGCTCACATGTTCGTAATGGTGGCCTCATTTCATTTTCTGGCTTTTGCAAATATCTTCTAGGCGATTACAACACCAAGTCCAACATTTTGATTCTTCATAATTGCATCACTCGTGCCTTCACCTCTTTCAGTCAGGTTTGTTTTCTTTGGACTCTTGAATCTATAGGTTGCGGTCTTGTAAACTTTTCTTTTATACATGCATTAAAAGTGGTATTTTTCTTCAACAGGTTGATAAATATGGAGGATGACTGTAATAATACAATAACAAACGTAAAAAAAGTACAATTTTCAAATTTTAAATTAAGTTATGGACGACTGTCATTATTTTGAAGATGACTTTTAGGCTATTACATATGATTTGGAAAAAGAAAAAAAAGCAAATTCATTCATAAATGAAAATTTTAAAGATGCATATGATTAATAGCATTTAGAACTCAACAGAATTCTTTTAGTTAAATTATATTAATCTCTTCCTCAATCAAACACAATTTAATATACAAATTGTATAACCATAGCAAACCCCCTTATGGGTGGGTAAAATTAATTACGGATGAAGCATGTAAGCGTTCCTCATACTCAACCATAACAGGGGGTCTCATCTGTGATAGTACAGGCGCTTAGCTTAGAGGCTTCAGCCAGAATCTGGGTTGGTGTTCATCTGTCTCTGCGAAACTCTGGGGAGTATTTTCTAAGCTCACACTTGCTTGGAATAAGGGTTATCGGCAGATCGAACTAGAAGTGGACTCCATAACGGTGCTGAATCTTTTGTCTTCCTCGGCTACTCGATCAAGGGCTCTCAATCCCCTCATCATGGCCCTCAACGAATTATTCACTCGAAACTAGACTGTTGTACATCGACATATCTATCGAGAGAGCAATAGATGTGCAGACTGGCTTGTGAACTTTGCATAACGTTTTGATTTCAGAATCACGATTTTTAATACTACACCCATTACGTGTCATTCTATCCTTTTAGATGATATGTTAGGGGTCTGTTTCCCTAGGCTAATCATGTAATTGTTTCGTCTTTCTTCCTTTAATAATAATAAAAAAGACCTCTCACATATACGAGACGTATGCTTCCAAGGTTTTTCATCAAACTAACAAATTGAAGGATTCACTTGGACCTAATACATTCCTGTTTACATCTTATATTTAACAAAAATGTTGAGTGACTTAAATAACTGACTTCACCTAGATATTAATTTATGTGTAGAACTAGAGAGTTGAAAACTTCACCTACACTTAACATTTGTCAATAGTTAAATTTTTTATATTCAGTTAAGGAGTTAAAAGGTAAATGAATTCATTAAAAGAAATTGGATCTCAAAGTTACGTGACATCCAAAAGCAAATCAAGTCTAACAAATCCATACAAATGATAAGACTAAGTGTGGACCAAGGGAAATGGACTATTCATAAACACCATGTAATACACATTCTTGGGGACATAATAGCAACCAAGTTACATGCAATAGCACATGACCTAATTTTGGTTACCAAATTCCTCAAACTAGATTTCGTATTAGTGAATTCATTGCAATATCATATCCCTCTTTGGTAATTTATAACAATGGTGAAGCCACTTATCAGGATAGTGTTCTTAAATTTTTGGGTTTTACTTGAATGTTTTGGGTGAGTGGTTGTGTTAGTAATGTCGATGGTTCAGGGAAGGTTTTTTCTAAAGTATTAAAGCAGAAGGTTGTAAAGTCTCGGAAGCATAGTGAAGGGATAGAATGAATGCAAACATCAAGGGGATAGGTCTGCGCATTATGCAAAGGACCTTGACTTTTTAGCAAAAGAGATGACTTCAGTGAAGGAGCTCCAGTCAATGGATTCTATCAAGTTATATCGGTATCCTTGATGATGAGATCCTACAAGAGAGCAGTGAGTATATATGAAAGGATTGGATAAGGTTATCTCTCAAAACATTATTGGAGGGATAATAGAAATAGGTAGTTTTTTGTACTTGGTTATGTATAGTTTCAGCTCCTGTGTCATACTTTGATTTTCTTGTATCCAATATAAATTTGCCTCAAGACTGATTAGGTTAGGTTTGTCTTTTGATTTGGGCTTGGTATGAGATTTGGTTTTGGGCAATCTCTAGTTGTGTATATAAAACTTTATTTTCTTGATTTATAAAGTTACTAATTTATCAAAAAAAAATCATTTCAGAAAATTCTGCTATTCCTTTCATGCCAAATGTAATATACTAGTACGTTAAAAACTATGGTAAACAAGCTTTGGTTTCCTTTGTTGTGTTTGTAGTAGTACAATGGATTCCAAAGAAACTTTGAATGTGTTTCCATAAGGATGTAGAGTAGCAGCATTTATATAAGTGATCAAGCTATTCTTAAGCAGTTGAGCATAAGGCACACTGTAAAGGCCATAAAGCAAATAAAACAACCCACCATATCATTAATAAAACCCATAAATTATTAAACACATATAAAAGTTGACATCTGGAAAAAAAATTGCAAGCACCAATGAAATCAGCTTCTTCTTCATCTTTTCTCTCAATTATTTCCGGTTGGTAAGAGTGTTAAAATACCCTCTTTCTCTTGCGTGTGAAACTTCTCTCATAGGTTTCTTCGTTGTTCTTGTTTTGTAGAAAATGAGAGGAAATTGTGGAGGTTAACAATCCCAAAATCTCTTAAAATATAGGTTAAATTTCAGTTGCTATTTTATGTCTTTTTTGTGATTTTTGATCATCCTACACTAGTTTAGAGTTGGAATACATGTTGTGGTTGTTTGAGACAAATTAAAGTCATAGAAAGAGATAAAAAATTAGAGAACAAGTGGTTAGAAAATGAGGACAAAAAAGGAGAAGATAGTAGATGAGGAAAGGGTCAAGATGATGAATTTTTTGGAAATTTTAAGGTGCATTAAGAGGCAAAGTAATAAATGCAAATAGTGAAGGATAAATCTAGAATTTTAGTAATTAGATAAGGGTATTTTAGTAATTATGGTTGTTAAGTTAGTAAGGATATTATTTTTTATAATTAAGAATAAAGAGGAAAAGGAAATAATGTTGGATTATTAAGTGTAATTGGATTAGAAATTTTCTTAAATTAGTGTAATATAATTTTGTAATTTCTAGGTCCGAAGGTTTGATTAAGGAGTAATTTGGATTATCTATTAGTTGAGTCCGAAATTGAGCAAGGATAACCTTAAACTGTACTCTTAGAATAACGTATCGTTTTTATTAAGAAATTATTTTTAGCGAATGATATTTTGAATTAATTATTAAATTTGAACTCAACTAATTGATAGTCCAAATTTAATGATTAATAGTTACATGCTTGAATTATGTTTACTTATTTAACAAATAATTAATAAAGTAAAAGGTGTTTCACTTTTATATTTTGTTACATTTTATAACTTGTTAATTGGATGGAAAATATGTTAATTAAATAGAGATTGATTAATAATAAGTTGTAAATAATTGGTGAAAATCGAGAATCGGTGGCTTGCTTAGGATAGGCTACATTTAATGACCATAGATTGATAAGTTGTTCAGATATGAGTGAGCAATGGCTAGGTACCTATCTATGGATTAGGTACCGAGACATCCTGAGTCCTTGGGACGTCCTATACCGATGGCTAGGTACTAGAGTGGTTCTGGGACATCACGAGTCCTGGGGATATCCTATGCAGATGACTAGATACTGAAGTAGTACTAAGGTACCAAGTGAGATTGAGAAATTATGGTATCTTATGCCTATATCTATACATCTAATTGTGTTTCCAGTTCTAGAATTACATCATTTTTTATATATTATTTCAATGAAAGTGAGGCTTGCACCATGTTATAAATTCCTAATAATCTAAAATGGCCTCTTATTGAACTCTTATGAAACTAAGCTATTATCTTAGTCCTTAAGGTTTGATCATACTCCATCACTTATCTTTCTTTTCAAGTTGACAACTCATTAGACCAATTATAAGCAAAACCAAGAAACTTTCATGCACATATGTTCTTATTATTTTATATGATTTTCACGTCAAATTTCTTTTTTTAACGTCAAATTTCTTTTTTTTACTTATGTTTTGATTTCTTTTTTTTCAAGAATTAGGGGCTTTTTTAAAATATGAAGAAAATCACAATTCTCAGAGGAATACGATCAAGCTTATGTTTATGTACTAGCTTATGTCTTATATGGATTAAGTGAAATAAAAGACCTAACCTAGGACATGGCTTAGAGAGAGAATGTATAGCATTGAAAAATATTTATAAAGTAATATGGATTGAGCAATGTCTGTGCTAGAGATTGTATGCTAATTATAAAAGAAATAGAAAGATCTATAGTTTGGGGATATGAGCATGCTAGATACTACGTCTCCCACTTAGAAGAAATGGGTATATCTATAGCCTGAGCCATGATTATGGCCTAGACCATGTTCAAAAGTGTGAAAACCTATATAAAGTATAAAAGCCCTAATATTTGTGGGACTTTTGGAGAATTTACAATTTAGACACATCATTATCTCTCTAAAAGTTAAGGTTAGCCATCAAAAGCCCAAAAACCCTCAGAAGGCCAATCTAAGGCTATTTTCATTTAAGAATTAAGATCTAAATATCATTTGAACGAATCAAGTTACTAACAAAATTAGGATTTTCATTTAAATTTATTTCTACCATATTTTCTTATTTTTGTCTATTATTTTGTTGTTTTGATTATGATTCCTGGGTGATGTGATATATTTAAACCAAAATAGTACTAAAGATCACTGGGTAAGTGTACCTATTATTCTTATCGTATAATTTAATGAATACGAGTGTTGATACTGTGAGGAATATAAATAATGATACTAACTATCTTTCTATTATTTAATCTAACAAAATGGATGATTGAATTTAAAAGAATGACTAAGAAACAAAAGTTACTAATCTAAATAACAAGTCAAAGCAGTAGACAAAGAATGAACTAATCAATTAATAATCAAGATCTATATAAATAATCCTCCTTCAACCTTTTTTGTGCCTAAATTTATCTTAATCCAATGATTAACTCTAGTTTCTTAAACTAGTAGAGATTGTAAATTGTAAAGATCTCTTTCTAATCAAAACTCCTAACAACATATTAACTTATTCAATGAATTTTATTTGATATATTTGACTCTTAATACAAAAAATATCTATGTGGTCCTTTCTCTCTGATTTCATAAAACTCTTATTATTCAATTTATGGTGTATTCATACGTATGATTTCTCAATCCCTATATATGAAATCTAAAATTGAATCAAAATGTTAGAAAATCTAAATTCAAATATAAGAAGTAATTATGAGTAATTCACTAAAAGGCTTAGGTCTTTCATTAATCAAAGAATCAATCCAAATACAAAGTTTAGGAATTTATCCCATCTAGATCTATTTTAATTTAGTTCACACCAAGGTAAAGAAATCTAATAACAATCAAGAAAGAAAATAAGATAAAAACAAGTCATTAAGAAATCTAATAACAACCAAGAAAGAAAATTAGATAAAATAAGTCATTCTCATGGATTCTTAAAATCTTGAAGTCCTTTAGTTGAATCTTGATGGAATCCACTTATTTGTCTTCAATTTTGCTCCTTTCTTATCCTGTGATGTTTTAGACTGGCTCTTTATAACTTCTCTCTGTTGTCCCCTTTATAACTTCTTTCTTTTTTTTAAGCACAAAATCTTATAATTTTTGTAAAATTTATCACCAACATGAGACCACTATAGGTCTATATTGCACTAGTAATGACTTAGTAACTTGATAATTAAATTATAAATTGATAGGTGCTTAATTGATTATGAAATTATTCTATAACACTTAGCGATAATTGACATGAAATTGCTTAAGATACTTACTTTGACTCATATGTGATTTTAGGCATAATTCAAACGCAAGAAAGTTAACGTGAGTCGAAAGCACGATATTTGGGTCATTTTTCGAAGATTAATTTTCACTTGTCTTCATGGATCAAGAAGAAGAAATTAAAAGATAAGAAGAAAATTAAAGGAAGAACCAAAATGCAAAGAACAGTGAATGAAGATGTACAACTCGAAAAAGAGACAAAAAAGGCATTGCAAGATGAAGAAAACCTAGCGCAGGAGGACAAGGTAGGAGATGAAACATAACGCAGAAGCAATGAGTAACTAGGAGCAAAATGACATAGCATGAAGAAGGAAATGACGTCTACGTAACGTAGACAGCCTAAGTCTTTTTTTTAAGCACAAATCTTAGATTTTTTGCAAAAAATATCACTAACATGAGACCACTATAGGTCTATATTGCACTAATAATGACTTAGGAACTTGATAATTAAATTATAAATTGATAGGTACTTAATTGATTATGAAATTATTCCATAACACTTAGCGATTATTGACTTGAAATTGTTTAAGAAACTCACTTTGACTCATATGTGATTTTAGGCACAATGCGAAAGCAAAGAAGTTAAAGTGAGTCAAAAGCACAATATTTGAGCAATTTCTGAAGATTAATTTTCACTTGTCTTTATGGAGCAAGAAAAAGAAAATTGAAGCAAGAGAAGACAAGATAAAGAATAAAAGAATAGGATAAGGCATAAAACTCATAAAAGAGGGCTGCTGGAAATCAACACTCATGGTGCATGTTTTTGCATGGACGAATGTGAATTTAATGGAGTGTAGGCTAGATGATGAAAGGTGGACAAGCAAGGAGTAAAACGACAGCACATATGTGACGTGAAGGAGAAGCATAATTCGACATCAACCTATGAAGAAAACGCAACGTTACAAGGTGGATCAAAGAGCAAAATGCAGATAGCATATGCGTTCAATGCAGATATTTGTGTTAAATGTAGACACGTCTACGTTTAACCCAGGCATTAAACGTAGCCCATGCATTTTACATAAAAACGCACAGTAACCAGGGCGTAAAAACACTGTGGATGGACCAAATGTTCATTGGTCACATCAGTGAACAATAGAGAATAAAGAATAGAGAATAGAGAGCTTGCAGTAGAAACAAAGGGAGGCGTAGTGAAGAGAGCAGCTAGGGTCTTCGATAGGCATATTAATGGGTGTTGAAGCATTTTTTCGGGAGAGACCCATAGAAGGCAAGACATTCCAACACCAATTTAGAGGTGACATTGACGCCGACGACCTAGGTTAACTGTATTTCATAATTTTTTTGTTTCTTTCTCTCCTATTAAATTGATTGTGTTATCCTAGGCATATGGATTTAGGTTGTGTATGGATAATCAGATTTTCGTTATTGTTCAGTTATTAGTGTATGACCTTTGGGTATTGTGAAAAGATAATTTTAATGTATTCATTGATCGTTTAATTGCAAACCCATTGCTAGAATTTTGATATAATTTGTAATTGTTACGTTGAAATTCATGTGTAGCGACTAATGATTCGTTATCATTAGGGATAACATGACCTAGGTTAAATGACGCATCGTATGTGGTTGTTACCTTGATTAATCGATTTTTCGAATTCGTAATGCTACTGTCTAATTAAATCTAGAGATCGTATCCTAGGTTATTCAGTGGTTAGGTTTAATTAATGATCGTATCTTGATTAAACAAAACCCAAGGGAAAACTCGGGTTAATTATTAACCCACAATTAATAGTTGCTAGGAGAGGTTTAAGAAAAAAAATCAAGAAAATACGTTTAATTAGGGTGTAGGCCAAGATTGAACCAAAGAACGGGTCCCTACTAAATTCCTCACTTTTATCAATTTTCACATGTTTTCTTTAATTTGTTTTTATTAGTCTAGTTTCATTTTTTTATTTGAAAAATCCAAAACACCCAAAACCTAAACATCGATTAATTTTATTTCATAAACTTTGCACACACTCTTTGTGAGATCGACTTAGACTAACTATTGCTATAGTAGTAGTCTAGGCTTTATTTTGACTAGCGTTACAACACGCTGTCAATTTTGGCGTCGTTGCTATGGAGTGCGGTGTTTTAGTTTTAGTTTATGAATTTAAATGATGTTTTGTATATATTTGTTTGTAATTGATTTCTTTTTAGTTATTTCGTGATCTTTTCTTTATTTTGTTTCGTGTTTGTGATTTATAAAAAAATCATGGATGGAAGTAATTTTTTCTTTAACTCTTATTCTCAATCCTATAACCAAGGTTGGACTAATTAACCTAAATTTGGTTATATATGGGATAACTATCAGAATTACTTCTTTGATAGTTTGCAGGATGTACAATAATTCTCGATCGGGAGATATCAATCATCTAGAACCACAAAGTGAAGAGGAGCAGCCATATCAACCTAAGGTGTATCCAATGGACTTTTATGCGGAAACTTTACAAAGTGATGAGGAGCTTAAGAATTTTGAGGTCAATCCTCAACGAATTGCTTGTTTCAAAGAAGTTGAGGAGGAGCTTAAGGTAGAAAAGGCTATATCGTTTAGCTCAGAGGTGAGTACTGAGTTCATGATTATTTTTTAGATGAACTCTTCACTTTACATAGCAGATTGAAGGAATTAAATGAGGAAGAAAAAGGCGAAGAGACATTGGAGATCTTTCCAGAGTATATGAACTTAGTCAAGATTGAAAGTAAGAGGATAGGGAAGATGCTGAATATGACGGATGATCAACTAAGGCCCTATCCAGAACAACCTCGCGTGGAAGTGGCACTACCTATAATACCTAAAGATGAATTTTGTCACATGAGGAGAATAAGGAGTCGAGCCAGGGATGCTAAACAAAGGCGCTTCTTGGGAGGCAACCCAAGGGAAGTAAATTTCTTTTCTTTACATCTTTGCATTTCTTTTTATATGCATGTGTATTCTTTGTTGGTTTGTTTCTTGCTTGTTTTAAGTTTTCAATCAAAATGAGAGAAAGAATAAAACAAACAAAATAAACATT
>JANZLC010000008.1:16645200-16656717 GCA_026413385.1 Erythroxylum gracilipes | reverse complement strand
TTATTTAACTTACTCAACTCTAACTCTTAGCTACTAATTAACTTAGCTAATAAGTAATTTAAGCAACTCCAACTCTTAGCTACTAAGTAACTTAGCTACTAAGTAATTATTTAGAGCCATACACATGTAAAAGACAAAGAGAGTTTGACTTCTGACAGAAATAATCAAAGCTTAAAATGATAAAAGAGAGCCTTTTGTCTAACTAAAAATTTCTTTCTAGATAATAATTTTTTGATGGAAAGCTTTTGTTCTCTCTTTATAAATTCTTTACAAATCTCCTCAAGTTCATGTAATTTCAATTTTCTATGATTTATAATTTCATCAAAACTCATATGCACTGCTTAATAGCTCAAAATCACTTATGTTCCAATTCAACAGGGAGGTGACAAGCCTTACCAAATACTAACGTGTAGGGTGACATGCCAATTAGTGACTTATATATTATATGGTATGGCCAAAGCACATCTTCAAGTCGCAAACTTCAGTATTTTCTTATCAAGTTGACCATTTTTTCTATAATTGATTTAATTTCTAGGTTTGAGACCTTAGCTTGCCTACTTATTTATAGATGGTATGATGTACCAATCTTATATGTCACTCCATATTTCTTCAAGGTTGCCTCTATCATTCAGTTGCAAAAATGCTTGCCTTAGATCGTTGATTAAAGCTTATAAAATACTGAACCGATAGAAAATGTTTGGTTTAAGAAAACCTATAATTGTTTGGAGTCATTAGTTTTGGTGGCCTTTGCTTCCATCCACTTTGATACATAATCAATAGTCAATACAAATATGAAAAAAACTAAAAGAAGAGGGAAAAGGTCTCATAAAATTGATGCCCCATGTAAGGCCCCAACATATACCTTAGAGGCATTATAGCATGTCTAGGGTATATTAACAAGTGAACATAAAGAATTAAGTGCATCTAAGTATAATAAGGGATATAATAGTAATTAATTTAAAAGACAAGGGTAAATTGGTAATTTGCTCACTTCAGCATGGACATGCATAATTATACTTAAAATATTCATTAGAATGAAATCAACTGATGATATTATATGCCAAAGTGGAAAATAAATAAAGAAGAATGACCAAATGTGTAATTTGCCTAAAGTCAACATATGGTCAAATACAATTGAAGCATGTGTGTAATTATAGAAATTGCATGAAATGGGTATATAATAGAGGAGAGAGGGACCGTTCATTTGGGATTTTAATTTCAAATTTTCATCTTCTCATTTCCTCTCGATTTCATCTTCTTAATCATATCATTTTGCATGTATAAGGAATCAAGCTAATTCTAAGTGGAAATCAAGGTAGAAATTAGTGGTATTTGTTCTCATCTTTATCTTTTCTTGCTTTGATCATGAAGAGCTAGAATTATAAGGTTGGAATTGGGATTAAGATTGTATTTGTGGTGTTTCTAGTTAGTGAATTAAGCAAAGCTAAAGCTAAAGAGAAGGAAAAGCATTATAAGAGCTAGTTGGCCAATTTCAAGGTTTGAGACTACACTTAGTTTAATTTCTCTTTGTGCATGTTTAAATGTGTACAAAGATTAATTTGGAAATGGAATGGATGCTGGAATGGTGTCTCAGTTTTATTTTGCATGGAATTTGTTAAATATGATGAGAGAGTAAAGTTTAGTGGAATTCTATCTTAGGTTTGCATGAACCAGTTCCATTGTTTTGGCTATAACTCAACCTATAGACCTCTAAATTGGGCGATTCCAATTGTAGATGAAACTTAATACGTATTAATAAAAATCTCTAGAAAAGATCCGGCCCTAATTCTGGCTTCATGACATTGGAAATTGAGATTAACAATGGTGACCTGATGCTACCATTATTTTGGAGCAGTGTGTGATGTTTGGTACATATCTCACTATTTAGAAGTCAAAATGCCTGATTTTTCATGATATAGAAACTAGAGACATAGAGAAACAAATATATAGAGGACTTAAAGCCCAATTTGAATGTTCTCTATGTGAAATGTACAAAACAAGTGGAGGTATGAATTCTAGGTACGAGATATAACATGTAGGAAACAGAAATCCTCCCCATCGTTTAATTTGCTTCTGGATTGATTTGTTTGCCCATTTGTAGGGATTTCTTCCTCAATGTGAGGCCCTTGATTCCCCACTATGTGGCTAGCCCAAATTGTATTATTTTGAGTTTTTTGCTTCTGATTTTACCAAATCACATTCGAACATTTTCAAATGTTTATGAAACTTTGCAAACACCTAGAAATAAATGAAATATGACTTACTGTATGTGAACTGGGTGATTAAACATTGAAATTTAAGATTGAACACAATGCGTGCTAAAGGAAATTTACATGTATATAGATGATTTATATGCATATTTATTTCTTATATGTGTATAGTATGACTATGCAAGTTTACGTACTAATTTTATGAATATAATTAAGTACAATTTAAAATGATTTTTATTTAAATTACATACAAGAATTATACTGGAATTATGTGAATATACATAAAGAAACACGACTGAACAAAACATATACGAAATAAATCATAAGAGTACATGTGATTTGTATACTAGTCTAATGGTGGTAAGTTATGACTTGAATGTATAAATTAAATATAGATTTTATGATTTCAAAAGAATATCATATGATTTGTCAATATATTAATAATGAAATTGGAAAATGATTAAAGAAAAATGTTATTGTTCCTCCTTTATTGTCTTAGTGGTGGATAGATAGGCATGCCTATAGGGTTATAGTAAAGGTGCTACAATTTCACACAATGGTTTCTTCATTTCAAGACTATAATGTCTCTATAGTTTGATGTCTTTGGGTATCTATAGTTTGTTACCTACGTGTAACTATAGTTCGATACCTTCAAGTATCTATAATTTCATACTTTTGGGTATTTATAGTTTGATATCTTTGGTTATCTATAACTCTCGTTATCCACATCCACGGGAATTGCAAGCCTAACACATAAATTAAATTAAACAATTATAAATAAGATATACAGCATGACAACATGAATAATTTGTATTGATGAGAATTGAATATTAATATTTGGGTTATATATGTGAATTTATGGCATATGAATAATATATTGAAGCTTATTTGCATCGTGTACCTTGATTAATTATGCCATTATAATTTATTTGAGTTTATGATATTCATGAATATGTGTGTGCTTGGCGGATGACTGCTGTGAGTGGTCATCCAAACTGAGTGTTTTCCAATTAAGCTTTTAAGCTTAGCACGAGTGCTGATCTGTGTAGGTCTACGTAATAGGAGTGAGGCATAGGGATCATTTGCAGGGATCAAGGCCAACTGCTAGAAGTAAATGTACTTTTGGAATGTATCTTTTGGTTAAAGATGATAGTATATGTAATGAAGGAAATTGTAATTTGTCAACAAATTATAACTAATAATTTAATTTGTATGTAATTTTTTAAAGATTATCATATAAATGTAAAGATGTAATACTACTCTTAAATGATAATGTTAAGTGATATGAAATTGTGTAATATGTATATGTACAACATTGAATAGACAAATGTGTGATGACAATCCCTATAAATGAATAGAAATGTCTGTCATGAATATATGTACAGGAATTTGGTTGCCATGTATATGGGTAGTTGTAGGTTCCGTATAAGGGTGTTACACCCCAAATTTCAAAAATTTCACAAACTAAAAATTGAGTTTACTCTTTAGTTTATCCAATTAAGATTTTTATAGATTTGTAGGTAACATATTAGTAGCCAAATAATTTCTATGTTAGCATACAATGGAAATTGGACACTAGTAGAAAACAATTTCTGACAGGTGCTTAATTGGTTATGAAATTATTCTATAACACCTAGTGATTATTGGCATGAAATTGCTTAAGGTACTCACTTTGACTCATGTATGATTTTAGATACAATTAGTTTATTTGTCACATCGGTGAATAGTAGCAAGGGCGATAAAGATATAGAGTAGGGAGGTATGGCAGTAAAAAAATAATCTAGGGGATTTCAGGTATTTGAGTGGGGCTGAAGCATTTTCTTTGGAGAGACCCATGGATAGTTAAGTTCCTGATGCCAATTAGGAGGTGACATCGACACCGACGACCCAGGTTAAGTGTATTTTCTTTGTTTTTGTTGTTTCTTTCTCTCATTAGAAATTAATTGTGTTATCTTATAGTAATTGATTTGGTTTTTATGTATGGATAATCGTACATTCGTTATTGTTTGGTTATTTGTATATGAACCTATTGGGTATTATGAAAAGATGATTTTAATGCGTTCATTGAATCGTTTATTGGCAAACCCATCGGTAGATTTAAATATAATTCGTAATTCTTATGTTGAAATTCATATGTAGTGACTAATGATTCGTAATCATTAGGGATAACATGACCTAGGTTAAATGACACATTATATGTGGTTGTTGCTTTGATTAATCAGTTTTCTTAATTCGTAAATGCTACTGCCTAATTAAATCTAGAGATCATATCCTAGGTTATCCAGTTGTTAGGTTTAATTAACCATCGTATCTTGATTAAACAAAATCCAAGGAAAAACTTGAGTTAATTATTAACCCACGATTAATAGTTTCTAGGAGAGATTTAAGAACAAAAATTAAAAAATATGTTTAATTAGGGTGTAGGTCGAGATTGAACCAAAGAACCAGGTCCTTACTAAATTCCCCACTTTAGTTTCATTTTATTTTCTTCTTTCTAAAACCAAATCCCCCTACTAGCGTTATGACGCACTGTCAATTTTGTTTATGATTTTAATTGGTGTTTTGTATATATTTATTAGTTATTGATTCCTTTTCAGTTATTTCGTGATCTTTTCATTTTTTTTGTTTCGTGTTTGTGATTAAAAAAATTTCAATATGGACGAAAGTAATTTCTTTTATAACTCATATTCTCAATCTTATAACAATGTTTGGACTGATCAATCTTCAATCTAACTTTTGTTATAGACGAGATAACCATCAGAATTACTTTTATGATAGTTTGCAGGACGTAATTTTCATATAGACCAGAAGCTTCCTATCACGACTCCGGTCCATCTCTAGAAAAGTTGATTAATATTGTGAACGCTAATACTTTACAATTGCAACAGAATACTCCATAATTCCAGCAGGATGGAGGGCAATTTCCACAAAATACATGGTTTAATGCCTAAGATTCGAAGAGCAAACACGACTCAAGTATATCTCTAGAAGATTTGCTTAGTATTATGGCTGCTAACAATCTTCAAATTCAACAGGATATATAATAGTTTCAACAAAATATGCAACAACTATTTTAGCAAGGTGTACAACAAATCTGATAGGATACTTTGCAATTATAGCAAGATGCATTGCCTCAATAGGAAGATATCAATCATCTGGAATTGTAAAGCAAAAAGGAGCAGTCGTATCAACTCGAGGTGTACCCAATGAATGTTTGTGCGGAAACTTTACAAAGTGATGAGGAGCTTGAGAATTTTGAGGTCAACCCTCAACGATTTGCTTGTATCAAAGAAGTTGAGGAGGAGCTTGAGGTAGAAAAAGATATATCATTTAGCTCGGAGGTGAGTACTGAGTTCATGATTATTTTTTAGGCTAACTCGTCACCTTTACATATCAGATTGTAAGAATTAAATGAGGAAGAAAAAGGCGAAGAGACATTTGAGATCTTTCCAGAATACATGGACTTAGTTAAGATTGAAAGTTAGAGGAGTTGGAAGATGCTATCTAGAACAACCTCGTGTCAACGTGGTGTTAACTGTAATATCTCAAGATCACAATTTTGTCACGTGAGGAGAAGGAGTCGAGCCAATGACTCTAAACAAAGGCATCTCTTGGGAGGCAACTCAAGGAAAGTAAATTTCATTTCTTTACATTTTTGCATTTCTTTTTATATGCATGTGTGTTCTTTGTTGGTTTATTTCTTGCTTGTTTTAAGTTTTCAATCAAAATGAGAGAAAGAATAAAATAAACAAAACAAACATTTTCTCATTTTTTATTGATTATGAAATTATTCTATAACAGTTAGCGATTATTTACATGAAATTGCTTAAGGTACTCACTTTGACTCATATATGATTTTAGGTACAATTAGAAAGCAAATAAGTTAAAGTGAGTCGAAAGCTCTAAATTTTGACTATTTTTTGAAGATTAATTTTTGCTTGTCTTCATGGAGCAAGAAGAAGAAAAATAAAGAAAAGAAAAAAAAATTGAAAACACAAAGAAGATGAATCAAAGTGGTTCATGGTGGTGGATGTTTCATGCAAAGGTGCAACATCAAAATGACAGAAGAAAATGGAGAATACGTAAGGCAGCAAGTTAGAAGCATAAAGGAAACGATAGCGCAGAGACACAATAGCTGGGGTTGCAAACAACAATGTTTAGGTGGATGCTGGAAGGAGGACAAAATGACATAGCAGCAAAGCAAGAAACGACGTCTGTGTCACGTAGATGTCCTGCGTTAAACGCAACGCAGACAAGAGCTGCGCTTACAAAACAACAGTGAGGTTAAAAGTGATACGTGAACAATAGCTTAGACCAACAAGTTTATTTGTCACATTATGAATAGTAGCGATGGCGATAGAAATAGAGAGTAGGGAGGCGTGGTAGTGAAGAAATAACCTAGGGGGTTTTGGGTAGGGTAATTTGAGTGGGGCTGAAGCATTTTCTTTGGAGAGACCCATAAAAGGCTAAGTTCTTGATGCTAGTTTAGAGGTGACATCGACGCCGATGACTCGGGTTAAGTATATTTCTTTGTTTTTGTTGTTTCTTTCTCTCATTAGAAATTGATTATGTTATCCTATGGTAATTGATTTGAGTTTTGTGTATTGATAATTGTACATTCGTTATTGTTCGGTTATTTATGTATGAACTCAATGGGTATTGTGAAAAGTTAATTTTAATGCGTTCATTAAAGAGTTTATTTGCATACCTATTGCTAGAATTTCGATATAATCCGTAATTGTTATGTTGAAATTTATGTGTAGCGACTAATGATTCGTAATCATTAGGGATAATATGACCCAGGTTAAATGACACATCGTATGTGGTTATTGCCTTGATAAATCGTTTTTCCTAATTCGTAACGCTACTTCCTAATTAAATCTAATGATCATATCCTAGGTTATTCGGTAGTTAGGTTTAATTAACGATCGTATCTTGATTAAACAAAATCTAAGGGAAAACTCAAGTTAATTATTAACCTATGATTAATAGTTTCTAGGAGAGACTTAAGAACAACAAATCAAAGAAATATGTTTAATTAGGGTGTAGGCCGAGATTGAACCAAATAACCGGGTCCCTACTGAATTCTCCACTTTTATCATTTTTTGCATGTTTTCTTTAATTTGTTTTTATTAGTTTAGTTTCATTTTATTTTCTTCTTTCTAAAACCAAAACCCACCCGTTAAACCTAAACACCAGTTTAATTTCATTTCAACAACTTTACATACACTCTTTGTGGGATCAACAAAGACTCACCACTACTATAGTAATAATCTATTTATTTTATTTTGACTAGCGTTAAAACGTGCTGTCAGTTTCTCATCCAAAATTTCTTCTTACAAATTAAAAATTGTTTAAACATGTGACAAGTGACTTAAATGATATGCCACTCAATTTTCAATGCCTTGTTTTTATTTGATTTCCAAATCAAATTCACTTAATAACAAAATCCACCTTATCAATCTTAATTTTTCCTCTTTCTTCAATAATAAACATATTTAAGAGTTGCATGATCAGAAAAATAATGACCTTAGTACCTTACAAAAAAGATCAATTTTTTTTGAAAGCAAAGCCTATTGTACCAACTATTTTTTAATTATTGAGTAATTCTTTTGGGAGTTACTTAAGGTTAAAGATGTATAATAAATAACATGAGGCACTTTTCCTACTTGTTTTCCTAAAACAACTCCTACAACTTTATCACTTGCATCATACATGAGTTTGAATGGCAATTCTCAATTTAGCAGTTAAAAAATAGAGGTTAAAACTAGTAGACTTTTTAGCTTATTGAAAGCTTCTTTGCAACAATCATCAAATTCAAAAATAACGTCTTGGTAGAGTAACTCACAAAATAGAGATGCCATTTTCAAAGATCCTTGACGACCTTAAATAAAAAATTGCTTGGGAAAAAAACAAGCAAACTTCCCATGCACTAGTGAGGAGTAAGAAAAAGATCGAATAACATCGATTTTGGCCTTATCTACTTTAGTTCCCCCAGAAGATAAAATGAAAAATTTTAAATTTAAGAACTAGGTAAGTTCTGACTTATCTTTGTAAAATGAAGCTCAAATTATACAAACACTCATCAAAAGAATCTCCATGAATAGAAAATTGCCCATAAAAACTTAAATAATTTCTCTACATAATCTGAAAATATGCTTGCCATACACCTTTAGAAAGTAGTTAGCACATTACAAGTTCTAAAAGTCATTCGGTTATATGGGAAAACTCTAGAAGGACAAGTAAAAGTCATTTTCCCATAATCCTCTAAAGTAATTGTGATATGGATGTAACCTAGAAAAACATCAAGAAAACTATAAAATGCTTTACCAATTAATCCTTCTAATATCTGATCAATAAATGGGAAAGGAAACTATCTTTTCTAGTTATAAATTTTATTTTTCTGTAGTCGATACAAACTCGCCATCCATTTTAGGCTCTAAAAGGAATTAAGTCTTTATCATTTTTGTTGAAAATTGTAATTCCAATCTTCTTTGGTTCTACTTGTATAAGCTAACCCATTTACTATCTAAAATTGGGTAGATTATCCTAACTTAGTGCACCTTCAAAATTTCTCTTATCACTATCTCAATCTTTAATGGATTTAATCTTTTTTTAGGTTGCCTTATATGTTTAGTTCTATCTTCTAAGAGAATCTTATGCATGCAAGTCTTAATCCTTTTAATATCCACTATAGTCTCTCTAATGGCTATTTTGAATTTTTTAAAACCTCCACCAATTTCTGCTCATGTGTAAAGTTCAACTTGCTTAAGATTATCACTAGAAAAGTGTCTCCCTCTCTAAGGAACATATATTTTAAGTGTTCTAGTAATGATTTTAACTCCAATCTTGGTGCTTACATAAATAAAGGAACAAGTTGATTGCTAAGAATGGGCATGCCTAAGTCCAAGTATTCTCATATCTTAAGGAACATATATTTAGTCTGATTTGATCATTATTCTCCATATCCAATACATAGAACTCAGAGAAAAAAATAATTTATCATTAACATGTATAAGAACATCCTCCACTAACTCCTTGGGATATGTATTGGACGTATCTTCTAATTTAATAACAGTTTCTGTCTTTTTTAATGGTCTTAAGTTGAGAGTCAAATAAATAAAATAACGCATGACGTTGATGGAAGCACCAAAATCTAGTATAGCATTTTCTACTTTAAAACCATCAATATTGTATGGTATGGAAAACATACCTAAATCCTTACGCTTTTTTGAGAGGATTGTATGAATGATAATAAACATATTTCTTCCTAAGCTTACATTTTAAGCCCCTTTCAATTTTTGTCTTCTTTTTACAATACATATTTCTTTCAAGAATTTTGCATTTCTAAGAACTTGTTTAATTATATCAAGAATGGGAATATTTACCTCACATATTTGTAATGACTCATATAAATCAACATCTTATTCCAACTTTTGATTGTCTTTTAATGCATTTGGAAAAGGATGAACTGTAACTAAAGGAGAAGTAGGTGACTTACCCATAGGTGTGGACAAACTTTCTTTTACTTCAGCATGTTCATTTCCTTTTGTACTTGAATTTGATGAAATCGGGACTTTCACAGACTACTCCACTTGGTTTCCACTTTGCAATGTAGTAGTGTTGGAATTGTCCTTGGGATTTGCCATTGTTTATAATGGTAATTTATTCAATCCTTGAAATTCTAAGCGACTAATTGTAATGGATAACTGACTCATCTAATTTTCTAAGTTCTAAATGTTGGACTTAGCCTTTTTTTGAATCTTGATAATGTTAGTAGCCAAAGTGTTGACAAAAATGTACTTAAATTGAAGTTTTTAGTCAGTTGATGTTTCGGAGGATATGGTTATCTGTACTGTGGCAAGTTATAAATTGTTTATTTTACCTGACTATTACTATAATGAAAGTTAGGTTGATCCCTCTAACCTAGGTTATAGGTATTCAAAAATGAATTATACTTCTATTGATATGGCCCCAAAACTTTAACTTGCTCATAAGGTTCCTCTTAAAGGGTAAGGCATATATCACATGGATGCCCTATAATTAAACAAATCCCACATACCTTTTCTGCTTCCATTTTTTCTAAAACCAATTGATGAATAAGTGTAGAAAGATCATCCATAAGTTTTTCAAGAGAAGAAACATTTACCTCATTAACTCATCAAGTTAAAAGTCTATCTTATCACTAACTACAGGGATATAGATGTGATATTAGCAATTAATGTGTGAGTCGTATCTCGTGTTTTATCAATAAGTTCTCCTCCACTAATTGCATCAATAATACTCCTTTTGGGTGGTACAAGTCCTTTATTAAAACATTGAATTAGGTGTTATTTGCTAATTTGGTAGTATGGATAACTAGTACATAGGTTTTTAAGTACTCGTATAAAGACTCTCTAGTGTGTTATCAAGTGCCACAAATGTCCTTTCTAATGATATGTGTTTAATTGTTGATATATTTAATCATTTACACTTAGCGATTAATGATACAAAATTGCTTAAGATACTCACTTTAATTCATATGTGATTTTAGGTACAATTTGGAAGAAAAGAAATTAAAGTGAGTCAAAAACACCCCATTTGGGACATTTTTCGAAGATCAATACTCGTTTGTCTTCATGGAATGGATAAAGAAAATTAAAAGATAAAAAATGGAAGACAAAGAAGAAGAAAATTTAAATGCAAGTAGCTGAAAAAAAAGCAAGAAAAGGCTGTGCACTGTTGCTATGCGTTTTATACCAAACGCACAACAACAAAAGCGTTAAACGCTGGCATCCCATAGAAATCGAGGGACGCGGCGCACAAGGGATTTAAGAGTATCAAATTAAATTGTCAAAAGTAGAGTGGGAGGGACGCAGGGCAGGTGCAGCCATGAGGAGAAGGGAGGTGGCTTGGAGCTGCGTTGGCTTGAAGCTGCGGTATGAGTGAAGACATTGGCAGCGTGGAAGCATATGAGTGCAGGAGAGGAAGGTTTTAATTGATGAGTTGCAAACTTAAATCGTCCCATCGATGAACAATGTACAGTGAGAGGGTAGCCTAAAAGGAGCACCGAAGTGTTTTTCTGGGAAAGATCTATGAAGGGCTAGACATCCCAACGCCGGTTTGGAAGTGACATCGACGCCAACGACTCGGGTTAAAGTATTTTTGTATTATTTTGTTGTTTCTTTCTCTCATTAGGAATTGATTGTGTTATCTTATATTAATTGATTTGGGTATTGTCTATGGATAATTAGGAATGGCAATGGGGCGGGTTTGGGGCGGATTATGCGATCCCCGCCCCCATCCCCATTTATAATTTCGTTCCCCA
>JANZLC010000008.1:16603453-16619935 GCA_026413385.1 Erythroxylum gracilipes | reverse complement strand
TCAAACTCCTCATTTCTCATATTTCTTACCCTTAACATGAGCCCTTGTACTGGCGATCAGTCCATGTTCATTCGCTCCGTCGGTCGATCAGTCACTCTCCATCTACAGAACAGTTTATCGCTCGGTCGATAGCCGAGCGCTACACTCACAACTCATCGATCGTTCATCAGTCGATCTACATAGTCGGTCTACACAGTCGATCGTTCAATAGACGATCTACACCTTCAGTCGATCGATCTCTCTCGTTCGGTCGGTCACCCCATCCGACCATCACACTCATAACCATGACTTAGCTCTCCCTTCGCATTGAGCCCTTCCTTTGGGGACGGGATGTTACACTCTCAACCATGAGCTGAAAAATTTTGGAAGGCAAAACTCTCAAAGAATGCATGCCTCTTATTTTAAAGCAAAAGTCTAGGATAAATTGGCGATAACAACTCCTTTTTCTTCTTCAATTCCATCTTATCTTCAAGAAACGAACATAAAATCACATATTTGATTAAAGGAGAAGGGAAGTTATGTGATGATAAGATAAGATTCAATGAAATTGCATTCAATTTTTATAAAAAGCTATTAAGGAAAAATACAAACAATAGATCACATTTCCAGGATTTGAAGTGCTTCATAAACCATTCCATAAGCTAAAAGCAAAAAATTGATCTCACTAGATCTTTCAGCCTTTAGGAAATCAAAGAAGTCTTATTTAGCTTTAATCCAAATAAGGCTTATAAGCCTGACGGATCCAATGCTTTCTTTTTTATGAAAACTTGGAGCTTAACTGGTGTACTAGTGATTGAAATTATCTATAAATTCTTTAGGAGTAGGAAATTACTTGGGGAATTGAATATAATTCATGTAATCCTAGTTCCAAAGACAAAGAACCTTAATTCCATTCATGATTATCGCTTTATCTCATACTATAACATAATCTATAAGGTAATCTCAAAGCTCTTAGCCATTAGATTGAAGGAAGCTCTTAATTTGCTAATAACTCCTTTTCAAGGAGCTTTTATATTTGAGATGTCCATTAGGGACAATATTCTACTACTACAGAAGGTTTTTAAAGATTATGACACAAAGGCCTCAATCAAGATCTATTTAATGAAAGTTGATTATGCAAAAAGCCCTTGACTCCCTAGAGTAAATCTATGTTTAATAAGAATATATTAAAATTTTAAGTTAAAATTTAACAATAAGTTCATATAAAACTATATAATCAAAAGACTATACTTGCTATATAGCACTTAGAAATCACTAATAGCTACACTCAAGAATCACAGAGCAATTAATTGATTCTCCAAATGAGTTGACATTGAGGACTAAAATAGTGGTTGTCCTTTGTAAATAAAAATGTTTTTTCCTGATTATGTAAAAAATGACTTATAAAAAAGTTTTTTTGGTATTGAAAACCTTAGACTGGTTCTTTTTAGTTCATTGTCTTAATATTTTTTACTTCCAACAACTTATGTGGAGTGGATTCTTGCTTATGAATCTTCAACTTCCTATAATATCCTGGTAAATTCCAAAGCCTTTTACAGGGAAAAAGGGTATCATACACGGAGACTCCCTATCCCCTTATCTGTTTACCTTAGCCAATAAAGTCTTCACTAGACTTCTTAATTTTAATAATAATTCAAGCGATTGGTTTATGTTCCACCATAAATGTAGAGGAATTAAAATATGTCACATAGTATCTATAGATGATCTTATGCTATTCTCTAATGTAGAACCCTCCTCCTTTAACTAATGGCAAGTTCACAAAACCATTCTCAAGGATGTCATGCTTGAAAGTCAATAAGGATAAAAGCAGGCTTTATATATCTTATGATTATATGAATGTTGATCTCTTTAGCTCTATATCTAGATTGAGTGTTCACTTTACTCCTTCTAAATATATTGGTGTGGCTATTTTTACCAAGAAACTTAGATTTATGGGCTATTTACCTTTGTTATAATCCATTAAAAGTAGGGTTAACTCTTAACAGAATAGAGATTTGCCAAGTGTTGGCAAATTTTGGCTAATTATGTTAATCTCGAGGAATGTTCGTATACAATAAAGCTTCCATCTTCTTCTCCTGATAAGAATTACCAAACAAAAAGAGAAGATAATAAGGAATTGCCTATGGTTATGGAAAGTAGAGAGTTCAAAAGGGGCTAAGATTAACTAGAAGGATATGTTTCTTCCTAAGCAAGAAGGTGGGTTGGATATAACTTCTATACAAACTATGAATATAACTTTGCTTGATAAAAGGATATTGAGGTTTTTTAATGGCAAGGAGGCTTTATTATCTAAATAGATGCACGAATATTATACGTCCTTGACTACTTTTTGGAAGCTTAAAATCAATAAAGAGTACTCATGATAATTGCTCCAAATGCTTATACTAAGAGATCAAATCAACCCATCTTTTGAAATCTTGATGAGGAATGGTAAACAAACTTAGTTTTACTTTGAAAATTGGTGTAATCTTGGATTTTTACATCAGATGGAGGACTTATTTGCACTCATTATAAGAATTCCCCTTTTATGCCAAGGTTAGTGACACAATTTTTAGAGGGAATTAGTGTTACAACTTTAGAGGAGCAGGCTAAATTCTTAAAAATTTGCCTTTATATCAGCTGAACTCAAATTATGATGACAAAGTTAGTTGGGTAAGGGACCCTTCACAAAGGTTCAATAATAAATCTTTCTTCGAGATATTCATACCTTTTTCTTAAATATTCTAATTGTTCAATCTTATTTAGACTAAATTTCTATCCCATAAGGCCTCATTCAATAGCTAGTTGATAGTGAGGCAAAGAATACAGATAAAAGACAGATGCTATGGAATTTAAAGTACCCTATGCTTATTATGTTAACTAGTTCCTAAAACTAATGCACATCTCTTCTTTCAATGCTCCTACTCCTAAGATATTTGGTCCAAGATTAAACATTTGATGCAATTACATTATGGTGAAAGGGCATGGCTACACATTGTCAAATAGGCTTGTAAAGCTGTTAACAAGCTAAGAATTTGAGGCAGGAAACTAGTATCTTCATTAATGCCTTCTTATATTATATTTATTCTATTTGAAGGGAAAATAACAACAAACTCCACAAGGGCTTAGCTTTGGATAAATATGTAATGGCAACTGATACTAGCATATGGGTCAGGGAAATATTAATATCACACAAAGCACATTTAGAAGCCATCATTTAAATGGATCTTAATTAGAACCTAGATTATTAATTGTCATCTTTCTAGCTTAGCAATTACATAGTTTTTAATGTTTTAGCTAGTTAGGTTCCTCTAGCTAATTTGCTACTTCCCCAAATAGGTTATAACTTATGATTCCTATTTGTTATACTAATATGCAAGCTTCAAGCTTAGTTAATACAATTCTTTCAATTTCTAAAAAAAGGATGAACTATAATGGTTAATATATAATATGTAGTAATAATATATGAGAATAAAACTATATCTGGGAAAAAATATAATCAACTTTGACAGTAGTATTAGAGGACTTAAAACACCTATTATAAACAAGTTTATCAAAAAGAGTAATGCAAAGTCTTTTAGTCAAATGATCAACTAATATTGATATTTTTTATAAAAATTCTAATATTAATAAATTAAAATGCATTATATTGTGATGCATCTTTTTATATAAGTGCTTTGATGTTCATATTTTGACCTCTAAATGCTTAGTCCATTTAATATTCTTATTATCGTTAATAAACAACTTTAAAAAAAGATTATTACAATATAACTAGAGAGGTCCAACAACTGAATTAATGACAAACATTTCAAAAATCAAATTTCTTAACTAAATTACCTATGAAGCAGTCTATCTTTAACCAAATTACTTGTGAAGAATACTTATAACATGCAACAAACTCAATAAACATAATATGATACAAGTGTTTATTTGAAACTTTTCAAGAAACAACATTATCTGGAAATTAAAAAATACAACTTGATGTCAACTTCCTACCATCTGAACATAGAGCAAAACAAAAATATTTATACCTAATTATATCTAACTTCTAAACTTTTTATGTATTAACATATAATCGTTGATTCCTTAAAGGTGTCTTTAAACTCTTTTAAGTACATATTGATGGTTTATTTGTAGGTTAAATAAATATCTACCTAATAGTCCAATTGAATGCAATGTTTGATCTAAACACACCTAAGCATACTTCAAACTACTAATGACATTGGAATAAGGACCATTCTTTACTACCTCTCTTTCAACTTCATTCTTTGGATACTGTGCCAAAGACAATAGTCTCCATGATACGTTAGTTTTCACAAAGTTTATAATTATCTATATTAAAATTTTGCAACATATGTTCAATGTATCTTTTTCTAGAAAGACCTAAAAATTTTCAAGATTTGTTTGAAAAAATTGAATATATAGGACAAAAAACACTTCACCAAGAGATCTCATGTCAAAATTCTTGAGAAAAAAAAAATAGTTAACCTAATGCAACATGTCTAAGTCATTTTGATACAAGCAAGACATCATCTTAATATAAAAGTAAAAATTGAACTTGTTTCATCTAATCTTATAGTACAAGCATATATCAACTCTATTTCTCACAAAGACGAAAAAAGTAATTATCTTATCAAACTTCATGTAACACTAATAAGAAGCTTGTCCTAGTTTGTATATGGATTTTTTCAATTGCAAATTAGATGGAACTTTTCATCATTTTGAAACCATTCACATTGCATTATATAGATCTCATAAAGGTCTTTATTAAGAAAGGAGATTTTAACATCTATTTGATATACTTATATATCATAATGGACTACTATTCCTTTGATTAATTTAAATGCATATTTGGAAGATACTAGAGAGGACATGACATTAAAGTTCATTCCTTATCTATCATTTAAATTCTTAGCAATTAACTTGCTAAATCATACATTTGAAGTGCTCTTTGATTTTATAAACCCATTTGCAACTAATACATTCATAATTTCAAGTTAAATCATTTTCTCACTTATGATTATATTTTATAACTACATTTCATCCATCTTTGCACCTAGATGATAGATAACATTTGAAAAGTAACTAAACAACATGTTCAATATGATAATTATTTTCACCCATAATCAGAAGATATAGTATTCCTCATCACTCATATGGCACCATTAAATCCCATTTAACGGAAATTTAGAAAAAAAGCTACATTAATAATGAATTGATATTTTATTGCTAGAGAGAGAGTTTTTTCAGTTAAAAGTTTAAATCAAATAATTTTAAAATATCTTTTTTAAAGACTTCAAAAACATTGTTTGACTTTTATTTTCTTTCATTAAAAAGGACTTTTTAAAACCTAATTTACATATGAAAAACATATATGTTTGTCCTATTATCAAAATGGTTAGCAGTCAATTTGAACTTTGTGAACCACGTTATAAATACAGTTGTTGCTAGAGTGAAAGTTTTGCCAGTTAAAAGTTTAAATTAAATAATTTTAAAATATCATTTTTTTTTATACTTCAAAATCATGATTTGATTTTTATTTTAGTACATTAAAAAAGGACTTTTTACCTAATTTACATATGATAAACATATATGCTTTTCATATTATGAAAACGTTTAGCAGCCAATTTGAACCTTGTGAATCACGTTCTAAATACAGTTGTTCTGAGTTAATATTAGTTGGGTCCAGGCGTCTAGGCATGAAACAAGGCTGGCGTTCTTTACAAAATAATGGACACATTAATCTCGCGCACAAGTGCATATCCAAATTATTAATAGTCTTACCATAGATAATACTCTGTTGACGTTAAGCCAGACAATCAATCTAAGCAGGCTGCTGGTTAATACCCATCCTGGACTCTTTTAGACCTTACTCACGTAAACTCGTAAGTTGCAACTTGCATTTAACGTGCAAACTCAAAACAAGTTTTCATTAGCTATGGCTTTCTAAGAAGGTCACTAAAACCAATCTTTACTAACAATTCAACTATCTTTTAAAGGTCATTAACCCAACTTTATTAACAATACAACTATATTTTACAGTTTACACCAATCAAAACGCCGTCTTTGCAATTCAAACCATAGCAACCTTCATAACCTTGTTATGATGCACACTCATAACAAGGTGAGCTAATGCCATTAGCCCTCTTATTAGTTGCAACGATACACTTTACAGGAACTACATTTATTAAATCTGAGAGCGTCACCATTTTCTGGGTGAATCTCTATCGATTTGCATATGTTTCGATGATTTTTTGGTCCACCAGAGACAGAACACTGAGGAGATGATGACTGAACCTGCCATGCCTCCCACTACCGCTCCAAAAATTCTCCCTATCCTCTTCTTTCTTCCTCCGACGAAGCTAGTGCCATCAGAGACTACAGAAAATACAGGTGTATCAGGAGTTGGGAACAGTGGAAAAGTACTTGTCAAGTAGCTAGAATTTATTTTAAGACGGAAACATAGTAAAGAAAATTGGACAATGTGGAGAAAGGAACCTTCAGAAACATGAATTGCTGACACTAGAGGTCCATACGTGGATTGATATGGAATGCAACATGTGCCCTTTCCGGCCCAGAAGAAGTGGATGTCCATAATGGTATTGGTCACATTTGCTTCGAATCTTTTAATCAAAGCTGTTTTGGATCCACCTGCCTCTTTTTGGATGTTGAAGTCCTTCAAAACTAATTTCCCCTGGAACAAGTAAGAAATTTTTTTCTCAATAACATTGCTGAGCACATTGACCAAGTAGAATAGTCGATACACAACATTTTTATCCGTCTTGAACTTCCATAAATTGTTCCAGAAGTTAAGAATCATATAATGGTTTTCTGGCATTACCTGAATGTATACATCAAATAAACGCCTTCCAAGGCCTTTCCAAGAAGACTTCGTATCGTCCATTCCAATCTCTGCAAAGTGAATCTCGACATTGTATCTTCCATTCTTTAAATCAAGGCCGTAGTACCTCAACGAACTAGGCGAAATTCTTGCTGTCTTGTACAATTCAGACTCCAAAGTGTTTGTGATCTGGGTATCAGTTTTTGCAATATAATATGGTCCATTGGGATTCGAGATGAAGGTCCCTGCATTACTCACTGCCCATAGGCCACCAGGGCTTGTGTACAGAGAGGCAGCTCCCATAGTTTCAGAATCATCATCATAGTCAATGCCAGTTGGAGATACTTGGCCTGTGCCACCACATTTGATCGAAAATGAAGCTGCCATAGGATACACAAATTCAATGGTTGGAAACAGAAGAAGGTGTAAATTGTATCTTGTACATGCATGAAATAATTGTATCATGTACATGCATGAAATAAAGTTATATGCGCATAATTTCCAAATGTCTTTTTACTTACAGGACGGTATTTTGCTGCTGCATTTGGAATCATCTTGGAGACACTGTAATGCCTTGGAAGACTTGCTGTACCAATCATCATGCGCTTGGTGTCAAAAACTTGAGATCAAGAGTCTTTATGAAAATAAAAGCTGATGGAATTGGAATTGATACAGAAGTTGAAGATAATGAAGGCTTAAAGGTGTGGAAGAAATGAGACTCATGCACGTAATATTCTGGTCAAAGAATGCAAATTTCAAAAACCATCAATAAGATTCAGGAAAGAACCTTATCCTAATACCAAATGCCAATCCCTAGCACCAGTATCTAACCAAATGGCACCAAAATTATTAAGAGTTCTTCAAAAGTCCCACCTGTCCAGTAAGCCATTTGTGTTGACAGAAGTCCCAACAACACTCCTGAGAGTAATAATAAAGAAAAGGAAAAAAATCATTACTTTGAAATGCTTTGCAAGAGCAGAGATGATGGTCAACTTACACTGACAATCCAACTTTGGTGAAACTGTGTGGCAAGTTTCCAGATAGGGGATTGAAAGAAACGTCTCTGCCAGTATTTGTAATCAATTGAAATAAATTTAGAGATAGCTATAAACCAAGTCATTAAACACCATCATTAGACTGTAGTACAATAGTCAGCTTCCAATTTCCCTAGCTTTCCTTTTACAGCAATTTCTTCATTGTGATTTCCCGTGGATCACGTCGTCTTGCTTAAGGTGATGTTTGTCAACATCGATACAAATAATAAAAGAGGAGTAAGGTGTCACTTACACAGCAATAAGATTGGAACCTACAATAGTGGCAGGAATTACTCCACTCAATTTGTTGCTTCCAAGATATCTGAAATGTATGACGTGTGTTATTTCTGAACATAACCTGGCTTCAGTATTGGGGAGACAATAATATGGAAGACTAAAACACACAACTTTTATGGCTTACAGATATTCTAAAGAAGAAATTTCTCGGAATGATGATGGGATTGGGCCTGTCAACTTGTTAAAACTCAAATCTCTGTCATGGCAATGTTATTGCAATAACAAAACAGAATCAGGAAATTTCACTGTCTATTAATCATGATCAAGTCTTATAGTTAATTAGATGGGGGAGAGTATTCTAGTCTGAACGTTCTAAATGAGGAAAGGAAACTACAGATTCTATTTCTGTTTGAACTTTGAAGTGACTTACAATAAATTTAACATGGAAAATGTGCCAATGCTTTCTGGAATCTGTTCAGAAAGTCGACAGTTCCTCAAGATCCTGAAAGAGTAAACCTTAAATAAAAAGAAGAATTGGTGTAACAGCTCTGCATAGTTAAAAGGGAATTAGTAAGCTTACAGAATGGATAATATTGTTTGATTCTGCAAGAATCGCAGAGAAGAATCTTCACCTTGAAGATCACCAATTCTCCTAAAATGGACAGAAGAAATTTAATATATGCAACAAAAGGATCGATGCTCTGACAGCAAGTGACACGTGGAAATAACACCTACTCTAAAATGATAGAATCCTAAATCGAAGGCCTTACAGGTCTTGCAGATTGTTTAGGGCACTAAAACTGCTCGGGATTGGACCTTCAAGTAATGTGCCTTGTAGTCGTCTATTTTTAAATAAGAAATTCACATAGATAAGTGAAGCCATCTCAACGAAAAGGAAACACAGATGGAATTTTCATTCTAAAAATTCTGAGGCTTACAAGTCCTTCAGTTCTGTCAGAGTTCCCAAAAATGCTGGAAGCTTTCCTGTAAAGAGATTATCCGATGCCCATCTGAGATGAACAAGAATTGTTTAATATGAGATCACCGTCTATCCAATATCACTGCAGTGAATGGATAGGGAAGTACAGAATTTGAAGAGATTTCAGATTCGAAAGTTCTGGCGGAATCTGTCCGCCTACTCCACTGCTATCGATATATCTGAAAAAAAACATTTATTATTTGATTACTTCAGAGCTAAAACGATCAGTCGAGTGTCTCACAATAGTAAAAGAGAAGGTTTAGATGTGATCGTATCCTTGACCAGCCTTTGCATCAATAGTAGATGACTCACAGCTGCTGTAAGGAGGTCAAGTTTCCAAAGGATGTGGGCAATGCTCCATTCAAATTGTTTGAGCTAAAACTTCTGTACACAAATTAGAGATGCATAGATAAGAATACTATTACTCTAAAACTGTAAAGGTCAATTAGAAATCTGAAAATTTGCAGATGACATCACTTAACAGAGAAATCAACTTGGTTAGATTTCCAAGTTCTTGAGGTACTGGACCACTTAGATTGTTGATGCCCAGACTCCTGTTCCATTAGCGGTTACCGTATAAATATCAGAAGCTCTAAACATGAAAAATTCTTGTAACATAAGTTTTCGAAGGCAATTACAGGTATTCCATGTTTGACAATTGTCCAATTTCTGGAGGGATAGACCCATTCAATACGTTTTGCCCCAGGTTCCTATAAAGCAACTCGGTAACTTTAAAGCTACGACGAGATATAAATAAGGAATTGTATGAACTAAGAATTGATGTATACAAGTCCATTAGCTGCTTAAATACGAACAGTTCTTGAGGTATTTCACCAGAAATGTCCAAAGCATAAATCTTCCTGAATCAATATCAACGTAAAAGAGGTTCTCAGCATGAAGGAACTATTCACATAAGAAATGCAGACGATTAAGCTAATGCTTATGATTCATACTGACAAGCGAGTGATGTGACAAATGTTGCGTGTGCAGGTACAGGCAACTCGAGGGTTGGCATTTTCGTTGGTCCAAGCTGCATTCTGGGTGCAGGGGTCAATGGTAATGTTCATTTTCCCCCTCAAATTCCAGTAATCTATCAATTTGTTGAGAGCAGTCACTGAAGAAAAGAAGCAAATTTCGCACATATAATCATCGTAAAACTACTGATATCAGCAATATCACCTACTTATTAGAAATGGTTATTAAACGATACGTATGAACAACCTTCGCTAGGATCAGTGGTTTGTTGTGCAGATACAACCTGAAGCACCAAAAGAACTAGAAGAAAGAAGCTCAAGAATCCCATTATCGAGTGGCAGAGCAGAGGTCAGACATAACAGAAAAAGCTAATCCAAGTGAACTGAAACTGATTTCCTACGGGGCCGTCTTCTATCGGCTGAACCTAAACAGTCACAGAGACCGGCTGGCACATGATTTAAAATGTCAACTCGAATATATCTTTTCCGCTGCTATAAAGCTAGATTCGCATCCAGTAAAACAACAACGAGAAAACAGTCAAGAGGTCAACATTTCCATCTTAGACATTTAGTCATCTACGCAGCACCCCAATGTTGACTTTTGCTTTTATCGTCAATAGGTTCTCGGCAGAGATGGGCCTGGTAATTTTTTAAGGCTTTTGATAACGCCATTATCTGCTGAAATCTTTCTTTTAGTATTTATCAAGTTTTTCATAGCCAATGACCTTTTGCAGAGACAGTGACCTTTTCGTCCCGCTTTTCAGGGTTCTTTCTCTTACTAACAACAACAGACAATAACAAAAAGACACTTTTAAGTGAAATATTTAATCATTTCGTTCCTGATAATAGTGGTGGTGATAGAGACTCAAATTAAAAGGATAGACACATTGAAACATAAAACTTGAAATGGTCATCAGATGACTACGGAGAAGCGGCATGTTACAAATATACAATTCTAATAAATTTCATTACTTTATTGATAAACTTACGATTCCATGAATGTGAACTTTCTAAAATGGTCTAGCTTTGTCGTAGTCAAAATTTCTCACCGTTTTTACAAGTAAACATGTTTTGTCCTTCCAGGAGGAGGAGAAGCATTCCGATGATTGTATGCCAAAGCTTACGCATCTAATCTGAGGAGTTGAATTCTTTTAATTGAAAACTTCAACCTTGAGACATGAAGGTGAAGATCCCTCTTTTCTATTATTTTTTTTTTCCATGATAAATGACCAAGAGTCGATATATTTTTAAGCGTAAACTAGCAGTTTTTCATAATTCACTCCTCCCGAACTCATGTCTTCATATAACAGGGCAGCCGCTCAGTTTACACGGTTTGAATCACTGTGGCTTGTAGGCCACAGGTAGAAAACCCACAAAAACCTGTGAGAATCAACTGAAATAACACAAATGACAGTAAGAGAACCTTGGAATGCTTGACCTTTGCAATGAATGTCACTAACTTGAGCATCTGAGAGCAGAGGCCAAGAAATTTTGAGGCAAACGAAAGCTTAAAGAGGGAAGACGAGGAATTGCAAATACTCATAAAAATGTTAACTACTGAATGAAAATGAATATAATTATTATAACACTGTAACAAATTTTTAAAAAAATAAAAATAAAAATAATTATTATAATTATAATAGTCGGTTATAACAAAAGAATATAATTATTATAACACTGTAACACATTTTTCTAAAAATAAAAATAAAAATAATTATTATAATTATAATAGTCGGCTATAACAAAAGAGTAAGAAATAAAAGCGAATATAATTATTATAATTATAATAGTATGTTATAATAAAGGAATAATTATTATTATCATTAATAATAGTTAGGTTGTTAAAACTATTAAGAAATAAAAATTTGTTAAATTTTTAGTTTACATCAAATTTTAGTATATTTTAATTAATTATATTTAATTGTTAATATATATAATTAATTAATATTATTTTAATTAATTAATTAAAATTAATTAAATTATTATATTATTTTAATTAATTATATTGTAATATTATTTTAATTAATTAATTTATTATATTGAAATATTATTTTAATTTATTATATTGTAATTAATTAATTATATTTAATTATACAAGATTTAAAAAAAATGAAGAGAGTGTCACTTAGGAATGATTGACATTCCTCTCGTGCTTAAAGGGCATAGAGTAATATTTGAAAGTTGAATATTATAATACTGTCTCTATAATAATAATATATAACCAACCATCTATTTTTTATTTCATATCTACTGAACTCTTCCCAAACTCATCAACTAAACACCTCCTTAACGTTTGGTTAACTTAAGAGTGAGGAGGAATTGCCCAACTTCAAAATACTCTTAATTGCCCAAATTCCCTCTTTACACTCTCAACTAGTTTATAATTTCTCTTATCCAACTTCTCCTTTGTTAATCTTGTTGATATCCTATATGAACTAAGAACTTAATCATGTCAATAGCCACAAACACATTTTAACAGTATCATTGGTATTAAAATAACTTGGTCCTGAAGAAATCTTTAAGGCTTTTGATAACCCCATTACCTGCAGAAATCTTTCTTTTAGTATTTATCAAGTTTTTCATAGCCTATGACCTTTCACAGAGACAGTGACCTTTTCGCCCCGCTTTTCAGGGTTCTTTCTCTTACTTACAACAGACAATAACAAAAAGACCCTTTTAAGTGAATTATTTAATCATTTCGTTCCTGATAATAGTGGTGGTGATAGAGACTCAAATTAAAAGGATAGACACATTGAAACAAAAAACTTGAAATGGTCATCAGATGACTATGGAGAAGCGGCATGTTACAAATATACAATTCCAATAAATTTCATTACTTTATTGATAAACTTACGATTCCATGAATGTGAACTTTCTAAAATGATCTAGCTTTGTGATAGGTCAAAATTTCTCACCGTGTTTACAAGTAAACATGTTTTGTCTGTCGGACAATTTTGTTCTTTTTCATAAAGTTGGATAATTATTAATTATATTTTTTATTTTTTAAATAAATTATCAATTAAGCTACTTAATTTGATCCAGATAAAAATAATAAAGTGACCCAATAAATGATCTAGATTAATGGGTTAAAGTTCGAGTAAAAAAAAGATCCCAATTAGTGTGAATCAGACCAATATCGACCTTGTGATGAGAAAATCCGATATGGAAGCTATATAAAGGTTAAGGTTTCCTACAGTTGCTCATATCAATCGTAAGCATAAGGAATCTCTAACCTGTTAGGAAAGCTGACGTATTGAGAAAACTATAGAAAGACCTAAACTATGTGTTGGGAAATACTTTCTATAAAAATCGCGGGAGATTCGTGATCGTTTGAAGCTTGGAATCAAAGATGGAATCGAAATCAAGTATTTCGCATTATCTTCATTTTTAATCCTTTCATGCTGATTCTGAGTACGTAATAAGGTCTATACTACGTATTACATGTGGTATCAGAGCGATTACGTGATTGAATCGTCGGAAACGAAGGTTTTTTGATTTTTCATCTCATGTGGTTTTCCTCAACTTCTGATTCGTTTTTTAGTTTTTTTTACGTATATAATTACATACAAGTGGTATACATAAGGCTAGCTATAAAAATGGGTTGAAAATGGGCCGAACGGAGCGAAAAATGGCTTCCCGGGACGTCAAAAAATGCCTCCAGCGTTAGAAAAGAAGGAGAACTGCATGTAGCCGACGCTGCTACAGTGCATATGGAGTCAGCGTACGGCTGGCGTGTGCAATGCACGCCCTAATTGCGCGCCGACACATAGCTCCACGAAGCAACGGATGCATGTCGCTCGTGTGCTCTCGCAACCTGCACTCTCATGAGCATAGGATGGAGGGCGTGTGCCACATGGCACGCCAAATGGAGGACATGTGGTGCTGCGTGCATTGCATGTGTCATATAGTAGTCACGCGTCTGGACGTGGGTGGTGCATGACACGCTCGTGTTAGACGCATCTGACTCGTGCGGACCCCCACCATATCAGACAGCTGACGTCAACTGTACGGACTTTGCTACATTAATTTACAAAAAAACAAAAATTTCAGATTTCCCGTAAGGGTACCTCGGGGTGTTTTGGGTTAGTTTCTGGGTTTGGAAAATTTATAAAGTAATTTTTTCTATTTTCTGGATTTATTACATTAGTAATAAATTAAAGTTTAACTCTAGGGAAAGGAATTAAGATATTATGAATCCGACTGCAAGTGAATTTTCATGCTTCGGACATCGTATGAGGGAGATACATGAGGTTTTTGTGTCTCGGGTCTCATGTTCAGTGTGTTGGGATTGCATGATAGTCGATCAGAAAAGGAATTAAGATATTTTGAAGTCATTTCTAAGTGAACTTTTGTGCAACGAACTTACCATAAAGGAAATACATGAGGTTTTCGTGTCTCGGGTGGTCGGTTCAGTGTCCGGTGATGCACGATAGTCACTCTACTGAGATTTTTCTTTTACGAAAGTCTCAAATGAAGTTTTCAGAGAATGTCTTCAGCACGAGTGTGTGACAATGAGACTCTGCATTCGGTTTTTTGCATTTATTGATGTTAAATTGTCACATACCATATGTCCATAAAGAATGTGAGGATAACATAAAGATGTATCCCTTGTGTTTGTGGACTTTTTGAATGCTGATGAGAATGTAGTCATCAAAGTGACCTTTCAAGTCAGTATTTTGAGTTGTTCTGCTTGCATGTTGGGGGATGTCTATGATTTTATGTTTGGTTATTCTACCCAAAGATGTTGGCCTTACATAACATTTTGAGATGTGTATAAAGGTATTGGATGGAGGAAAGTTGTTGCTTGAATGATGTATACACCCACAGGTGGAAGTGTCATGAGAGTTGATGTTTTGTACTCTGATCGCTTTTATATGTGGAGGTCTAGTTACATATATTATGTATTCAACCCACAGGTGTTTCACAATATGCATGACCGGATTTTCAGTAAAGATCCTATTCAATATCTTTGAGTATCGCTTTTGTCTTATATTTGTGTTGATTTAAAGATTACCTTCTTGAAGTCACCTTTTCAGTCAACAAATTCAGTGTCTGAAACCCTAACCAGTTTCAATATAAACAAGTGGATAGAGGATGTATTGAATGCTATGGAAATAGCTGAGGTTGATTTGACCATACGGATGGATATGCCATCTTCACCTACATCCATGAACTCAAGAGTTCATAAAGCAACCTATAAAGCATGGGATCGGTCTAACATATTATATCTAATGACCATTAAGAGATCCATTCCTAACCATCTGCTAAGTAGACTTCTGGACACAGACATAGCGAAGGAGTTTCTTGATAATATCTCCCAGAGGTACACAGTCTCACCTGATGTTGAGACAAGTTCCTTGATAAAACAATTATTCTCCATAAGGTATATAGGAGAAAAGGGGAGTAATGAAGTACATATCGAGAATAATTCATCTTCATAGTAGATTGAAGATGTTGGGACTTCAAATCTTTGATAGCCTATTGCGTTGTTGAGGAGAAGAAACTCAAACTTGTTACTCCTATAGCTCTCGAAGCAACTTAAGGGAAGATAAAAATGAAGCCCACTAAGTTCGAAGGTAGAAAGATCAAATCTTCCTCACATGCTGATATTGGTTAAACCAGTGCTGGTAAAGGTCCTAGGGACATAAAGAAACCAATAGTATTAGGTTTAAAAGGAAAGACTGTGATCATCATGTTACTCTTTGGCTTGTTAATTATGAATCTAATTTACGATAGTCGCATTAAGTACTTGGTGGCTATTTAGTGGAGCATCTGATTAAGGTACTTCCACAGTGCAAAGGTTTATATCCAAGATAAAGCCAAATAAAAGGAAGGAGAAACTGATGGTTTACAACAATAAAGAGGTGGAAGTAATATCTATAAGGGATGTATGTTGTAGCATCCCACTCCCGCAAGACCCGAACCCGACATCGTTGGTGATATCCGAGCCCGTGCCTCACAAGGGTGGTATGCTAGAGCAGTCGGTTACAGTCAAAAGTTCAGTATAACATTTTTTTGAATATGGTCATATGCGCAGAAATCAGTAGACAAGTTGGGCACGCTGAACTTTGTAAACATTTTTAGCCGTAATACAATTTCAGCCAGAATAATACATTCCACTGTATTTAGCCATTTAACGAACCACAATCCACAACCAAATTGGGCCCAATTTTATTTATAAACATTTGCAGTAATTACATTACAATCAAAAGAATGTCAATAGCCACTTGGGGCCCACTGAAATACAAACACTATTTTACAGAAATCGCAGAAATATAAATTTCTACAAGAATAGAATGCCACTAATGCAGACGTGAACTGATCCCGACCTCTATCTCTGACTGGTATGCAGTAGGCATACTCCCGTTTGTCTAACGGGGTACTCTTCAGAGCCTGAAAAATAGTTGCAAATTTTGGGTGAGTTTTGCGAACTCAGTG
>JANZLC010000008.1:16552305-16578750 GCA_026413385.1 Erythroxylum gracilipes | reverse complement strand
ATAAATTCAGACTAAGAGCTTAACTGTGCTTGGGTGAGAGTAGTACTAGGATGGGTGACCTCCTGGGAAGGCCTCGGAAAAAGCAAAATCGTGAGGGCTTGGCTGGGCCAAGGTCCAAAGCGGACAATATCTGTAACCGGGTGTAAGATCCCACATCGGTTGGGAAGGAGAACGAACCACCCCTTATAAGGGTGTGGATACCTTCCCCTTGCAGACGCGTTTTCCATCCCCTAACGCACCAGATCCCATCAGAACTCAGAAGTTAAATGTTCTTGGGCAAGAGTAGTACTAGGATGGGTGACCTCCTGAGAAGTCCCGTGAAAAAGCAAAATTGTGAGGGCATGGCTGGGCCAAGGCCTAAAGTAGACAATATCTGTGAGTGGGCGATCTGGGCTATTACAGTAGTATCAGTGCTAGTATCCGGGCCGTTGTGCCAGCGAGGACGCTGGGCCTCCTGTGGGGGTGGATTGTAAGATCTCACATCGGTTGGGAAGGAGAACGAAGCATCCCTTATAAGGGTGTGGATACCTTCCCCTTGCAGACGCATTTTTCATGCCCTAACGCACCGGATCCCATTAGAACTTTGAAGTTAAATGTGCTTGAGCAAGAGTAGTACTAGGATGGGTGATCTCCTGAGAAGTCCTATGAAAAAGCAAAATTGTGAGGGCTTGGTTGGGCTAAGGCCCAAAGCGGACAATATCTGTGAGCGGGTGATCTGGGCTGTTACAGAAAATGTCTTACTAGGGAACCTATTCAACAAATTTATAACAGTTTTAAGGCTATACTTCTATAAAAATTTAGGTACTAAGAAGTTACTCTTCATAATCCTAATTCTTTTATCATGCCTTTCTACCACATCATTTTATTAAGGTTTACCTAGCATAGTATACTATGCATATTTTGCATATCTTTTAAATAACTTTACAAATGGACCTAGACATTGTCTTGACTCGTTATATTTCCTATAGTATTTAACCCCTCAATCATATTTTAGAAATTTCACTTTTTTTTTACTAATTCCTTTTCAATCAGTTATATATTCCTCAAGGGCATCTACTACTTGAGATTTTTCTTGTAAATAGACATAACCATACAAAGCAAAGTCATCTATAAAGATAATGAATTTTTTCTCCATTAAAAGATGGAGCATCAAAAGAACTATAAACATTAGTATGTATAATCTTAAGAACAAAAGTGCTTCATGTGACTCCTTTCTTATTATATTTGATTTGCTTTCCTTTGAAATCTATATTTAGAAGAATCTCATTCTTTACTAATCTTTCCAACCTTTCTTTAAATACATGACCTAAACATCTATGTCATAAGTAAGCATATTTTTTAATCTAATTCATTACATTTAATACCAATATTACTATTAATAATAAAAAAGATTTAACAAATTTATTACCAATGTTTCAATTTATATAAATCATTAGTAAGAACAAAGTAACCAAAAAATAAAGTGTTCTTAAATAAATTAAAACAACCATTTCAAAAATCTCCTTTAAACCTAATAACATCAAGTTTTAGAACAAAAAATAGGTTCTTAGAAAACGAAGGTATATAAAGAGTTTTTAAAAGATCTACCGATAGACCTTTAATTAAGCCTTCATACTATTTCCCGTAAAGAAAAAAATTTGCATTAGGGTTATGACTTGGATCATATGAAATTCCTTCATCATATTGGAAGTATAAGTTTTGGAAACACCTTTACTAGTTAAGGGTAAGGTTGCATACTACTAGACATCTCCATACTTCACGCAAAACTGGGATTTCTACTAATTATTATTATTGTTGTTGTTGTATATTGGAAATATAAGTTGTAGCACCAATATTAATCCACCAAAAATTAAGAGGAACTTCTTAAATGAAAAGAAGGTGAATGGTGATAAACCTAGTTTAGAGAATGCTAGTGATGATGAGTATATCATGAAACTTAAGTAGCTAAGGTTACTAGTCACTAGGAGGGCATTAAGCAAGCATGTGGTAGAGAATGAAGCTAATGAATAATGGAAAAAACATTTTCAATACTATATGTGCCAACAAGAAAGTGTTGGTTTCTTTTTTGATTGGGAGGTATAAGGATAAGATTTTATCTAATATAGTTCCCATGCAAGTGGCACACATTCTTTTCGGATGTCTATGGTAATTTGATAGGTGAACAATGCATGAAAGAAATAAGAATATGTATTCTTTTTCAATAATTGGAAAATTATTTACCATTTCTCCATTATTACCAAAATATGTTTATAAATATCAACTTTAGGTTTATGAGAGTGAGTAAGAGATATTAAGGGGAAAGAAACAATGAAGAACACTTGGAGGTAATTTATACCTTTTAAGGAATGTAAAAATTAGAGATGCATACTTACTTAAGCATCAACTGCAATATGATTTTGTAGATGAAGGTACCGATTTGAGGATAAATCATTTTAAAGAAAGAGGTAATGATAAGACTCAAATAATGACTTGATATGTGAATTTTGACCTAAGGGAGGTATGAAGTGCGGGTTAGATAACTTGTGAGAAATTTAAGTCAAGTGCCAAAAAGAAGTTGGAGATTACATTTATAGAACATAATTGAGACAAAATTAGAAGTTACTAGTATGTATATTTTTCTAGGTTTTGCATATAAGAGATTTAGAAGAAAATTGGTGTTGAAGTTTAACATTACTATTATGTATATTTTCCAGGTTTTGCATATAAGAGATTTAGAAGAAAATTGGTGTTGAAGTTTAACATATAATTGATAGTGGAGTCACGTTTTCTTCACACATTAAAAACTTTAGAATAAAATTAGTATTTAGTATTGGCTAAAATAAACTTCAAATACTTCTTTTAATAAGTTAAGAGTTTTGTTGTTTCAAGTTGTTGTTTCCTTTTATGTTTCCTTTTAAAACTCTATATTTAGAGTTTTATGCTTATATAAGGCTATGAGATGGATGCAATTGATAGCTTATCATTATTATTATTTAATCAAAAAACTTTAGAGAGTTTTTTTTTCATCCTTATTCTTATAGAAACTCTTGATTTAGATTCTCCATTAATAGTAGATCTTATCTGGCTTGTTAGTGGCAATCAAATCTAGAATCTTATCACTCCCATCCCTTTCTTTTTAGGAGTGTGGCGATCATATCCTTCTTTTTTATCTATTTTTCTTTAATTTATTAGATTAACATGTTTTTAATAGAATGATCATAGCTTATGTCAAATAGATGTTTGAATATTTTCATTCATATTAACGAGGATCATATCAATATTGCTCTTGGGTTTTTGTCTTTATCTTTCCTTAATAAGGTAAAGTATCATCTCCATTGAATAATTATTCGATTGTTAGTCCCATTTCTGTTAAAGGTGCCTGAAAAACATTAGTGACATTAAATTTTCTTTATATTAAACTTTAGTAACCATAAAAACCTTCATTGTATATAATCCTCTTAGGTCTATAAGTTTTATTTTTGAAACATTAATTTATGAAAACTTCTATTGAAATTGCATATTTTTGTTTTCTAACTTGATAGATGAAGAAACTTCTCTTAGATCTGAGGCTTTTAGGCATATACAATCTTAATATCAGGAAGCTAAAAAGACTTCTCTTAAAACTAAGGCTTTTCAATCTGTAGGTTTTTTTATATTAAGGAAATAAAGAGATTTTTCATTTACTTAGAGGCTTTTCAACCAACTTATTTTTGTTTTATATCAAAGAGCTAAAGAGACTTATCTTATATTTTTTTTATGATAGGGAGCTACAGAGACTTCTTATGTGCCAAAGATTTTTTAATTATAAGTTTTTCCTTTATGTAAGGATCCAAAATATATTTTTCTTAGACAAGACTTTTTTTAACCTATAAACTTTTCTTATAAGCTAAATAACTGAAGAGAATTCTTATGTAACTAAGTTTTTTTTTTTAATTTGTACGTTTTTCTTTTATGCCAAGGAGTTAATGAGACTTCTCTTAGACTTGAAACTTTTTATTCTCTAAGTTTTTCTTTTATTGCAGGGATTTAAAGTGGAGGCTTTTTAGCCTAAAGGTTTTTCTTATATGCTAAGTAGTTAAAGAGACTTCTCCTAGAACTAAAGTTTTTCAACAAACAACTTTTTTTTGTTATCCAAGGAACTTAATAGAGTTCTTTTAAACCCAAGGCTTTTTAAGCTACATTTTTTATTATATATTAAGGAATTAAAGAAACTTCCACTGAAACTGAGGTATTTTAGCAATAAAGTTTTTCTTTTGTGCTAATTAATTGAAAAGGCTTCTCTGGTACCTAATTTTTTTAACCTTTAGGTATTTTTTATATTGTACTTTGTATATTGTTCAGTATACTTTAAATATTATTTAGCATAAATAATTTTATTATAAAATAAAATATAGTTAAAATTAATAAAAGTGTTTTTTATTTTTATGTTGCCAAACAGTCTACTACATGAAGCTCTTTTTAAAAAGCTATTTTTTTAATTGACAGTCAAACAGTCAACTAACTTTTAAAAAAAGCTCTTCTCAGATAAACTCTACTGACAAAAACTCTACTGATAAAAGCTCTACTAATAAAAACTCAACCAAACGGGCACTTAATACTTTTTAGCCTACAAGTTTTTCTTTTATGGTACATAGTCAAAGAAACTTTTGCTAGACCGGAGGAATTTAAGCCTTTAGAATTTTCTTTTATGCCAGAGAACTAAAAGGGCTCCTATTATACCTAAAATTTTTAACTTGTTGGTTTTTCTTCTATTCTAAGGAGCTTAAGAGACTTCTCTAGATTTGATACCTTTTAGCATACATGTTTTTCTTATATGTTAGGGAGTTAAAGATACTTCTCCTAGACTTAAGGTTTTTTAGCCTTTAGGTTTTTATTTTTGAGACTTAATTATATTTGAGTCAAATAAATAATATTTTATTGAAAAGAAAAATAATTTTTTTTTGAAACTTCTATCTCGTCATAACACTTCATTAGATAAGTTATTCAACTTAGCAATTTATAATCTTCACTTATAATCATGTGAATCACCCATTAAGAAGTGTTTCCCTGTTGGGTTTCCTGACTCTCGATCTTTACGAAGGACTTACGTTTTGCTTATGCCTAATGTCATCATCCCTTCTATATGAAACGAACTCAACCGTTTTTATATAATTAAGTCATTAGCCACTTTTTTAAAAAATTTTGCAATCTTTGATCTCTTATTTAATATCTTGATAAAAATGAAAATATAAATTTGTGGCCTTTTTGGTAGTTTTGGTGGCAATTACTTTTAGTCTTTAGACTAATTCACTATCTACAATATAATCAACCAACCTATTTAGTGATGTCTTGGGCTTATGAAGGTCTTCCTTAACCTTTTATTTGTTTTCATCTTTAACTCATTTTACCTATAACTTCATCTTCTCAGCTTCAATAATTGAAAATGCACTCACTTTATTTTCATTATTTTCATTATTATTAGTCATACTTTTTACATATTATCTTGATTTGATACTATATTAGGTTTTATTTTATTTTATTGTTAGGTAGTTTTAGAGATATATTGTTAGGAAGGCATTTTAATCTTAGTTGTTTAATAACTATTTAATATTATTTATTAATTTTATTTATTTAATAATTCTTCAATTTTTAGTATATCATTTATTTTAATAATTATTCATGTATCACAAGAATTTCATAACTGCAGACAATATATTATTTAATTTCAATTTGCAAACATATCATAGTACACTAATTAATATCAAAATACACTAATTAATATCCAAATACATTAATTGCAATTCGCAAACATGTCATAATACACTGGATATTGTTTGAAACTTCTTCCTTAAATAAGTTAGACTTCCGATTTTTCTTGTGCTTCTTTTGATTACTACAAGCTGACACTATGTCTTCACCAACAGTAGCTGTGGAGTTTCAAGTACATGACTAACCAACGCTGAAAGCAAAGTATCAGGATTCCAAATAGCAGCGGCTCCTTCAATCCATTCACACAGTTGTGGAGCATCAAGTACATGACTAACCGGAGCTTCACTTGGCAACTGCAATCACAAGGCACATAGCATACAAGGAAATGAAGGTTAAGTTTCCAAAAGTATCTGTGTTGTTACATATATGATTAACTTAAACCCTTCACCAGTAATTACAAGGAAATGAAGGTTAAATTTCCAAAAGTAATCGTGTTCTTAAATATATGATTAACCTAAACCTTTCACTAGTAATTACAAGGAAATGAAGGTTAAATTTCCAAAAGTAACCATGTTCTTACACATATGCTTACCCCTGCAACATTAATTACATAACTTGGAATTAACAAAGAGAAAACTTCAATAATCATATATGATGTGAAAGCAATGAGAGTGTCATCGTGCGTGGACAGAACAATCACCGTAGAAAGAATCACCTAAATGCGTCTTGGTGCTTGACTGATAGCATCCCTAGCATGTGTTGATCAAACCATGGACCATTAGTCTAGCATTATAAGCTACCAAATGTCAATTGAATGTGCTGATAATGAAATAAGCATCCTTCAAAAGTAATTTCACAAGCTTAAACTATGTGGCAATAAAAACAAAAACCTTGAAGTATATTTAAGAGAAAACACAGGCGTCGATCACCATATATAGCACTTCGTAGAAGATTAAAGAGAAATATGATGAAATAACTAAAAAGAACTGCCTTGGCCATAAAGTTCCAGATTGCACATATCACCCAGTAAAATGTAAACTTGCTAAACTTTCATAATCTGAGATGAGCGTACTCTTTAACTTCTCTTTTTGATATAAACCAACAAATCTAAAGCTAAATAGAGTTCTTAAAAGGAAATGCTATCTCTAAGCAATTTATCCCGTTGATCTGAAACTTGATAACCAAGTTGTTCCTCTAAGTCCATAAATAAAAGATGTTTCTATCATCTTAGTATACTAATAGTAGAAGCTTCTTATGCGTAATTTGTCTAATAGTTCACAATGATAAATACCAAAAAATGACAAATAGAGGTTCTACTGATTCAAGAAATGCAGTTCTCAAGAAGAGGAGGATTGTCTTCGTTGATGAGGCTAGCGGAAAGCTTTGTGATGTCAAAACTTTTAAGAACGAGCTAACTGCTTCCCTGGAAAATAATACTAATAAAATAGTTTTGGTTTGATCAAAAAAATTCAGTATACATAGCAAAACAAAGATGCTAATCACAAAGATTTTACTCCGTTCAACTCCCCCAATGTGCCAATGCCGAGTAACGAGATACAATTTTTTCAAGCAGATTCAGTAATCATATATTCTCTGCGTAATTTAAACATGAAACCTCTTCCTCCTTTTTTTTCTCCACTCCCAACTTTAAACACATTACAGAACAAACTATTCATCACAGAAATCTCATAGAATCTGAAATTTTGAACAAAAGAAACAAAAGTAGATAGATATTAGAACTCTCCTACAAAATTGTAACATTATGTTTGAAGATGGTAGTAGCAGGAGCTACCTAACGGTTATTGTTGTCTGGCGTACCTGAACCAAAGAAACAAAAAAAGAACAGGGTGTGAGAATTATGTGGTTACTATTTGGTGCAGAGTCTTCAAACATAACAATAAAACATCAAAGCTCTTAAATAATAAACCAAAAGAATTGGTAAGTTTGAAACATTACAGTTTTGAATGGAGACATAATTTCGCATAAAACAACAAAGACCATTGGATGTGAAACAAACTGAGTAATTATCTGATAATGCTTGGCGGTTAAGAGAACCCTCGATGTTGGTGGTGAACTTATAAAGTATAAGTGCAATGACACCCACAGAAATTCCACCTAGCAATGCCTGTACAGGTGAAGGAGTTTTCTCGAATGTTATGGCACCTGTAGCCATTGCCATTAAGCTGGCCAATACTTGCTCTTTCAATGATTTATTTTCCCTTGGTGAACTTAATCTCTAGTAACACAAGATCACAACCTCAAATTTTAGAATGAATTGAAAATACTAAACATTGATATATAGGACATTATACTTTAGTTCATACAATGTAAACTAATTCAATTTCAACTAAAACGCATAATTGAGACTAAATTGAATTCGGTTGATAAATTATCCAACTCTTTCTAGTCCAAAGAGAGTTGTCAAAAGAGCATGTTAGATGCCAATTTTGGAAATTGAAGTCTCAGGCCTTAAACATGAGGACAATAGAGCAGAACGATATAAAACTAATCAGAAGCTAATTCCACAAGTTCTGCCAGAAACAATACATCAAACTCAAAACCAAGGATCAAGATTCAACTCTGAGTAGTCTAAGCTTAAGCATAAGATAGCATCTAACATTAAAAAAAGAGAAAATATATTTTTTAAAAAAAGTATAGATTCCTTCTAACCAACCAAAATTGGTTCATCATAAGAAATCAAATTGTAGAATATGATAACAAAGCAAGAGAGTGGCATATAACACTTAAAGGATCATAGTTACACATATATCCAACAAAACCCAATTCAAACAAACTACAAACTGAATTTTAACATATAAAAGCAAAGAAACTTAACGATAAGAGTTGCAAAATTTTCAAACTTTAAAAATAAGATAAATACCTATTTCACTATGAAACCAATTTACAAAAATTGAAGTGAAAATAAGTTGATCAACCTATAAACGAATAAAGATTTAATTTCTGAATACCAGTTCTTTGGTGAGCTTAGCCCAGCGGCAAATAGAGCAGAAGAGGAAGATAGAAATGGCAGCAGTGAGGAGGACACTGGTGGTGACTTGAAAAGGCGAAGGGTCATTAGTAGTGGAGAAAATGGTGGGTGAGGAAGAGAGAGGTAGGTCTATAGGACTAGTTTCTCCTAGAGAGACGTCGGCAATGATGAGCCATGGAAGCGAAGAGTGAGGAGGGAAAACAGAAAGAGAGAAATGAGAGATGGGTCTTTGGTGGAAGAGAAGAGAGTGGGAATGGAAAAGAGTGGAGGGGGTTATTTGGTAGGGACTGAAAGGCGGAGAAGAAGAGGAAACAGTAGAAGAAACGTGAAGAAGAAACAAGAAAAATGGTAGGAAATGAATATTTCTAAATATTAATTGAACAAACTACAACGTTTTTTTCAACAAAATGTTGCAGTTTCTAAAAATGTAAAAAATCTGCGACGTTTTACAAAAACATCGCGAAAAAATTGGGTCTTTTCTTGACGTTTAAACAATTTCATAAAAAGGCTGAACAATTCGCGACGTTTTTGAAAAAATGTCGCAAATTGTATGTATTTGTTGTAGTGCATTGATACCACTATAAGTTGAAAAGATAATTAAAGGATATAGTTAAAATTAGTTGATAGGGTTTATTATGCCCTTAGTGTAATTTAAAGGAGAAATGCCAATAAATGGACATGGACTTTGTTAATAGAAGGAGAAAAGGGAATAGTATTGAGATGGAGTAAAGGATAATAAAACAAAGTGATAGAATTAGTTGTTATTTTTCATTCCTTCTCTTTAAATAAATGTTATATATTTATAGTGATCGTATATCAACTTCCTCTCTCATCCATTAACATCATTATGCAATTTGAGTCACATGTTACTTTTTTCGTATCTTATTTCTAAATACTCCTTCTCATTAAATATTTTCAATCATATATTATTTTATCCTTATTTAGTTTCTAGACATTTCTTCATATTATATTTTGTTATCATTTTTCAAAAAATTCTCTGAAAACATATAATTTATCATATCTAAATTATTAGTGTTGTCTTTGTAAGTTAATAAGTTTTTTTCTTTTAAATATTGAATTGAATTAAGAATAAGAAAATCCCAAGGCTTTATCAAATGAATTAATTACCAAAACATTTCCAATCTTTCATCAAATTTTCAATTATAGGCTGAACTTTAAAAAGTAGTAATTAAAAGCCCAAACTTTTAACTATTTTGAATTCTAGCTTGACATTAGTCTCACCATTATCTTGGCTGAAGTGACACTGTCACGTGTCACTAGACTCCCACTAATTAGACACATTAGCGTTATTGAAAAGGAGGATGCTTGATTAGCGAAATGACTTGATTCTTGGCCTTAGTGAAATGACGTTTCACTTATTATCAAATGTCGCTTCACACCCTCGTTCACAACAGGTCAGTTTCGATCTTTTCTTTCTTTTTGGAATTTTAGTTTCAACGTTCTTTCATTTCCCTGACTTTGAGTAATTTCGATTTTTTCCATCATCTTAAGATACTTGGTAGCTTGGAATTGTGTAATTGATTGCCATGTCTTATGTGGCTTCTACAGATAAGCTGTTGACATGTTATTATATATGTTGAATTTGGGTATGGAAACTGATGAAGCAACATTTGTTTTAATCTTATCTACACGATCAGCAATGGGGGCATTAGACATTGGGAGATGGTTTCATTCTTGGATTAGACATACTAGGTTTGTTTTTGATTCACTATTTATGATATGTTATGTTGTTCTATTAGGGTTTCGGTAAGTAAGGGTGTTTAGCTTATAAAGGTATGAAATTTGTAAGGTATGTTTTTAGTGCCTATATGCCCATGGACTATGGTTTATAAGTGTCGTAATGATGTGGTCTCTCTTTACCATTTTGGACATTAATTCTTTGTTGGGTGAATTTTTGAAAAGAAATCATAGTGGTGCTGCATTTAAGGTAGTAATTAAATATTTGTATGATAATATTGTAACAGGATAAAGTAATATAGCCAGAAATAAAGTATATGTAGTTTTTTTTGGGTATGCACCTAGTATATATTTCATATGGGATGAGTGTGAAGGTATTGCTAATGGATTCAAGGGTGTTATTGTTCTTTTGATAGTGTAGCAGAAGCAGGAAGGATATTCTTAATTTTGTGAAGAGTAAACATTATGTTCAACGGTAAAATAACTGTAATATATATTATTTGTTATATGTGATAATTCAATTATATTCAAATATAATTAATATTGATATTTCTATATATAATATAGATTTTGAATACTGACTGCCTCAATTGTAATCCCTTGATGAAGTTACGAATTTCAAATGCTAAGCCTAAAGTTGGTCATCATTTTTATGAATGCATTAATACAAAAGTAAGTAATTCAATTTTTTTTGCAATGCTAATCGTATAAATTAATGTTAATCAATATTCAAATTGAAGGTCTCTTGTAGGTACTTGGTATTTTTGAAAGACAAGAAAGTTTGTTTTTTTTGTAAAATATGTCAAACAAATTCTATATGTTGAGGTAAGAGTCTTATTCGAAAGATGAACAAAGTAAGTATGTCTAGAAATTTATGTGCATTATGCAAATTTGTGATAAGTCCTAATATTTATGTTTATATCTTTATTTTATAGGTCCTATTCGATTTCATAGCTTGGTTGTCAGATGTAAGTACAAAAAAAATGGAGATATTTTAATAGTTAGAAGAGCAAATGTAACTATTATGTTTATTGGGAGTCTTTTGTCTTATATTTAATAACCTACCATTTAATATTCAGTTGTAAGCTTTTGATGTTGTTAAGGAAACTACAATTATTATAAGGTTGTACATTTTAGAACTAACTGCATTTAATCCAACCTGGGTTTTAGTTACAAATCAAAAGGAGTTGGGAATATGCCAAATCTATCTCCCAATTGCAACTCAATCTATATAAGAAACTGTCGCAGATAATGCCTTCAGGCTTGTCTTTTTTAAAATAGTGAAATCAGATGTAGAAAATGCATATAAAATTTTGATAGTGCTAAACTAAAAGGCTATTGACCTTACTATTTCCTTAACCCATATGAAAATTTTGCTAGATTTTATAATTGTTTAACAACTCAATTGAACTCAAATCTTGGGAAACCAAAATTAATATGTAATAAAGAAACTACAGTGACTGTAAATCGCATCAGCAACAGACTTCAGCCTAAGACTTGTCTTATTAAACATGTTGAAATTCACAGGTTAATGCTAGAAATTGAAATACATACAAACATGGACAGTGGAATACTTGTACTTTAATACCTTCAACATATGAAAATGGCATAAAATCTCTTCCCACACCTCAGGATGAGTAACTATCCGGAAAAAGAAAAAAATCATGCATAACAACAATAAAGTCAATATCATTTTTGAAGAGTAAATTGCAAAGTAAGTTAAAACAATCAAATAAATAGGTAACAGAAATTGACATAATTCTGGAAACTGAAACAATATCTTAAAAAAAACTGTGATACTGTTTGGTTAGCATTACTCTAACTGCTTTAAACAAGATACTTAGTGTAGCTCTTTCAGCCGTAAGCATCATCTCCATATCCATAAACCCGCTCCAATAGCTCCACAGACATGAACTACCACTAGCTGTAGCTCCACAGGTGTTTGCATACAATCACTCACACCATCTATACGTAAACAATAAGGAATTACAGTCAGTCACACCATCCATACATAAACAATGATCAACTTTAACAAATTATGACCTATTTTAAGATCATACATGCACAAACATAAAGGAATTACCACCTGTTTCAGTAAAAACTTACATATAAGAAAAGCAAGAAAATTAAGGTGGACTCCTAAATGCCATTTAAATGCACATTAAGGTGGTGCTAGTGCTATTGAAGCTTTACGTACATAGGCAAGTGCAAAAAACTTAAGAAACTCAATTGTTCTTACAACTCCATAACTTGTGTTCGATTTAGGATAATAGTGCAATACTACATCTAAGATCGACCTAAACATGACTGAAGTACGACTTTATAAGAAATAAAGAGCAATGCATTATGAACAACACCCATATCATCTCATGTTCCTCTCAACTTTTGACTCAACCAAATAAGTAAATAAAAAGAGAGATATATACCCAAAAAAACCAAAAAAATATAGAGTAAAAGAGCTAAGATTGAATTAGGTAAACGAAGCAATATTCACCAACTACACAGTCATAACAATAATTGCACAAGTTAAGATTTCCTAGTAGCAGATTTTTTAGCCATTAGTTCGATCCTTCTCTTAGGTTAAGTTGTATTAGCAGTTGTACCTTGGGATGCTTGAGTTGTTGTTACATTAGTATAGAAGGTTGTAACACTTGACATTGACCCTCACCCATCTATGGAGTATAAACAACCAATTATGTAAATATTATCATCTCCCTTATAATTACATATAAGTAGTATAAATATGAATTTAAATGACTTATGTAAAGTAGTTATTCCTGGTAACTTCCCCAAATATTACTCCATATCCTCTACGTTCCTATAAAAACAAAAAGAATTATAATGTTATATAAGTTTTTAAAAAAACTAAAATTTTATACTTAAAAGTTAACCAACCATTCTCGTCTCTCTTCGTAATATAGTAGATGCAATATTTGACCTATAGATACAGATTTTGTAGATCTACCTACTCCATCGCTATGAATATTGGATGAAGTGGGTTCATTAGATACTGATTTTGGTAGCCTTCCTCTTTTTTACTGCAGTATAAACATTGAAGATAAACATATAGTTAATAATACTGGATGAATAACAACACATTCATTACACAACTAGAATATGTATGTAAACAACTTCAAGTTACCTTGGAGGTTGATTCTTATTTTTTCATCCCTTTATATTAGGACCAATTTCATGGCAATGATGGCATCTCATAGTTACTCCAACCTTGTTCAATTTGTTAGGATTTTGAATGCGAGATGTAGATGGTTCAGTAAATATTGATTTTGGTGGCCTTCCTCTTTTTTCGTTGCAGTATACACATTGAAGATAAACATATGGTTAATAATACTGGATGAATAACAACACATTTGTTACACACCTAAAATATGCACCTTATCAGCTTCAGGTTGCCTTAGAGGTTGATTCTTATTTTTGCATCTTCTTATATTGTGACCGATTTCATAACAATGATGGCATCTCATAGCTACTCCAACCTTGCTCAATTTGTCATGTTTTAGGCTTAACTCCATCAAGCCTCTAATGGACTTATGTAGAAATTTGTAACACATAGACATGACTCTATGTCCTTTATCTTTGGAAATCCTTTTTAAAACTAGCATGCTTTGTTCATCAACAGCCATATCATTTTTTCTTTTAATCTTACCCCCAACATATTTATTTTCTTGCCTTTCCAACATTCCACTATAATGAAATTCAAAATTTACTAACATTTGCAATGGGAACGTGTGACTAAATACAAAATGATAAATATTCCAACAACTACGATGAGCAATAACTAAGAAGAAAAAAAGAAGCAACAACTAAGATAAGCAATTATATTCTCTCTATTAAAAGCAATATAATATACAAGAAACTATTAAGCTTACATATACATAAAAACTTCCTACTTAAACTCTTCTAACATATATAGTTCACACACATTTTCAGATGCAAGGAGATAAGTAAAAGTCCAATATGATTACATTAGTATAATACAACCATTACATCACAATATTACACCCACATTTACAGATGCAAGGAGCTTCATAAAAAGCTAGTAATACACCAAAATAATAGAAACTAAAATGATTAAACTGACTCAGGTAATAGAAACAAACCTTTATAAATTTCCTGAAGCTTTTTTAGAATACTTCACAACTTAGCATGCCTCACCTACTGAAACCATCATAAGTAAGTCATTATGAGGTGTACAACTTAAAAAAAAATGTTTTCACAACATACAAGTAAGAAAATACACTCAAAATTTTTAAAGAAATTAATAATGGTATTCAAATAGGGTAACAAGCAATAAAAGCAACCAACACACACCCTATCACCAACTACACTTAATAAGCAACCCCTGATTCTCAAGTTGGGATGAAAGGGAATTAAGTTGAACTTATACAGCTTCTAGATAAACCTCCCAATATAGTATATGATTGGTAAGTGAGGAAAGAACAGTGATGGTGTCAATATGAGAATTGCATCGACAATTCCTTCAATTGTAAACACAAATCAATTGCTTTGAACCAGTTAGCTTATATTGATAGTTTATTTATCAGTTAGCATATCCAATCTATGCAATTTAATTGCTTGATAGGTCCACATAATCTATTCCTTTGAGTCTCTAACTCATTGATGTGCCATGAGTTGAATTTTGTTAAACCTTGGGGGAAATTGGATAAATATAATATATGTCTTAACAAATTTAATTAAACCTACCAACTAGTAATATTGTTAACTCTTACGCAATATGTTATGGAGGTTTAACTTGACATCCTCTATCAACTAATATGTTACAAAATATATTGATATTTTATTTATCAAAACCTCTCGTGTTCTAGATTTAAATTACACGAATAACTCTTCGCCTTTTAAAACACCTTCCTTATTATATTAAAGAAGCTTCATTTGATGTTCTCCCTTATAATGGTTTCTCGATATGAATAAATCGTATCTCAATATCTCACAATAATTGTATTGAAAATTTGAAATAGTAATATATACATCTAAATTAATTAAGATAGTGATAAATTAATAATAGCCATCTTATCAGTCACTTTACAATCAATTTGAACATTCAAAATACAACTATTTTTTTCAGACTCTCATAAACTCCTCACAGGAAAGCTAATGTTTTTCTTCCTGAAACTGTTAGGATACGTAAATTAAGGGAAAACTTTTTGTGGAAGCACAATGTCACTTAGAAGCAGAACATTTTCAAATCATTATATAAATAAACGAATGTCAAATTCCAATTTCAAACCCTAGTATAACAACATACCATTTCATAAATAGCAAATCAAGAACAAACAACAATAGAGAGGGAGGGGAGAAATCATACCCTAGACGACGCCACAGGAAGTCCGCCAATGAAAGTCATAATTTCACAAACTTTTAGTTTTCTCCCACGATGAAACCACTCCATTATGAAGTATTCACTCACGAAAGAACGTTTGTTGGTTTGATGGAGCAATTCACTTTGCGATAGAAGAATCACCCACAAACGATTAAGGGTTTTAGTTTCGTATTTTTGGGGTTATCAACGGAGAAGAGATTAGGGATTTTAGTTACAGACTTTTGGGGCTATCAACAAAGGAGAAGAGAGTGACATTTGATAATAAGCGAAACGACGTCTCTTTTCTAAGGCTAAGAAACGACGTCGTTTTGCTAATTAAACATCCTTAGCCTTTTAATGACACTAACGTGTCTAATTAGTGGGGGCCCAATGATGTGACAGTGTCACGTTAGTCAATATAATGATGAGATTAACATCGGGCTAAAATTGAAAAAAATTAAAAGTTTGGACATTTTATTACTTTTTTTTAAAGTTCGAGCTATAATTAAAATTTTGACGAAAGTTAGGAATTTTTTGGGTAATTAACCCTTATAAAATTAACAAAGATGACTCATCCTTTAGAAAGAAAAACAAAGATAAATTAGAGCTCAAACAAGCAATTAGCTTCCAAGTAATAACAAGAAAAAAAAAAAACTAAGCTAGCGAAACTTGGTGGAGATGAAGGCAACTCAAGGAGTCACTATCTCCACGAGATATGGTTAATCTAAAACTATTTTCATGAGAATATATAAGAATTTTCAAAAACAATTATTTTAAGTTTACTAAACAAGCTGACATTTATAGGTGAAATTCCAATTCAACATCTCATACTATTTTAAGTTACAGTATTAATGTGTTGATATCAAAACTTTTTGTGCCCTATGTCTAGGGGGTTTGATTCTATACTTTAGTCCATTTAAACCTTAATCAATTATGTAGATTCAGATTATATTCAAGACTGGTGAGGAAGGCCAAATGACCCAGTTTAATTTTTTAGGTTTCTATTACCCATTCAAGGTGATTCCACACTTTCAGCCAGCCGTTATCGTGATATTTAGATCACCCAAAAAAGAAGATTGTGTGTCAAAATGTGAGAACTCCTATTGTGAGAATAGACATTTATATTTTCTGCATTCCTACCATTTAATTTGGAAGACTTGCATCTTATTATGATGTAAATCAATTACTTTCACCACATCAGGCTTAGTAGGAACAACTAGGAGAGTCTCTCGAAGACTGGTTTAATCCCAAATGGTAGGCTAGCTACCTAACCACGATTTAATTTAATAAACACTGTACCTCATTTTTCTTTTAAACTATAACTATTTTCATTCGAGCAAATTACACACAGCTGTATGGTATATATATGGCTAGTTTTTCACTCCATAAAAAGCACCCGTCTAATTATACGATTAGTCTGCCCTCCATCAACCCAGTTCAGCCATTCCTTTGTATCTCTAGACGTTGCACAGATTCCATGAAAGTCCTGGAAATGACATTAAGTTATGATTTTGGTCATATGTGGTCAAATGGTATTTGAGAGTAAGAAATAGTATACGTACTGCCATGGAACGTCTCCTGCGAGTAGCCAGTCTCCGTCTTTATCTTGGTATGTGATTGTGTAACATGCAGATCCATTCCCATGTTTTTGGACTGTGAAATGCAAAGTAATGGCCAAAGACAAAAGAGATCAAAATGACACAGACCTTGGATTGACGCCTTGATAAAATAATGTAAAAGTTAGAGAAACCATACACTTGGCAAACATGGAGATGAGGGATTTTGAGAGTGCCTGATAAGAATTGTAGAGCTTTAAACGCCTTGATAAAATAATGTAAAAGCTAGAGAAACCATACACTTAGCAAACATGGAGATGAGGGATTTTGAGAGTGCCTGATAAGAATTGTAGAGCTTTAAATTGATCTTCCTGGTTATTGCCAGTCCCTCCATCTTTACCTTCACATACATCGACTTCGATACAACATTTTCTTCTCTACGTATTCGATTGTTCACAACACGATCACCTTGGTGCTGGTGAAACAACTTCTTCCTCCATGATTTTATGGGTGGCCATCCCACAACATGATCTTCCGCTGCTTCATTCCTATGATCATCAAATAGTCAAAATTTTGTTATTTTTATCTTCTAAAATCAATGTTTTTTCACGTATATATGTAAATTGTAGGTGTAATGAACTTTAAATAAAACATCTACGTGAATCTACCGAAGAAGTTTAACATTTGATACGACCATAAGGGATGAAAAGATTTGGAATCGATATATAGGGAGCATACTTCTTGAATTTGCAAGAAATTATTTTCTTTTCTTCCACGCCGTCATCTTCCTCGTTAGGCTGGCCACTCCAGACAAGCAAAGGAAAAGCTTTAGTTCGTGATTCATCTTTGATCCTGTCAAACGCCTCTTTGAAGCTACGTTTCTTGTTTAAACAGCCTTCATGTCTCCGTTGTTGGAAGCTGACTATTTCTTTGGACTCCAAACCATTCTTATTTAGGTGGGAACAGGCTTTGGTAAGATCGTAGGTTGAGAGGGAAAGACATAGTTGAAGCTCCATTTCGTTGCATGTAGCAATTAACCAACAAAGCACACAATAGTTGATAATAAACGAAGAAAGGAAAAGGAACACGAAAAGAGGTTAAGCTTCAAGCTTAAAGTGAACGGAGTTTCCGACTTTGGAACTGTGAAGCATATATACAAGAGGGAGGGAGGTAAGAAATTGAACATTGTCCTGTAGAATGGAATAAGCTAGGGACCACAGAGAAGTTGGGTCGGCGAAAACACTAACAAAGATATGGACAGTTGAGGAAAGAAGCAACGTACCAGGACAGGTTAGCTCGGTTTTTCTTCTGGGTCTTGGCTTTAATGTGTGTCTCTGTACTCAACAACTTTACTTAGCCGTTTTTATTGAAAAAGTTAATGTTATTAATGCCTGAGCTACGAATTGAAAAAGAAGCCGTTTTGTTTTGTACAATGCTGGCTTTCATATAGAATTGGGATTAGTTTCATTTACAGTCGCTAGACTATTGAAGGTAATGCCACCGTTCATCCTCGGATGCCTTGATATATTGGTTGACGATCACATCAGGACTTGGTAAATAATTTGAATAAATATGTTATCAATTCTCTTGTTCTTCTGATGATAAGTCATCTCATTTCCTTTATGACTTGCTATTGAATTTTGTAAATTGGTAGGGGAAATCATGATGAAGATTGAGAGGCGTTCCATCTACAAGATTTTACTATTTAGTAATGCTTAATTATAGTGCAGTTCTTAAGTCTTGATTACAAAACCTGACACAAAGTCTCAGCACATTATTTCATGTGTAAAAATTGTCCATTATGTTTGTCAAACATATCATGATGCATGTACTCGTCGCTCCATGATAATCGCTACTCAAACATTCTCTTCATCGTCTCCATTGATTATGATGATACTAAGCTTGCAACTACCTTCCATTATTATATATATATTACAATCGATTCCTTCTGTCGGATTTCAGTTCCACAATTGTAAGCCAATAATATATGTACGAGAGAATAGAATCGAATCGACATAGACAATCAACAAAACAATTAAAAAATTATGTTTGCCAAATGCTTCCCTATTGTTGATTAGGTGAGGTCACATAGAAGGACTGTGATCCAATGTAAGAGGACGTGCTTGGGCATATGTATATCCTGATCCTGAGAATGGCAAGCTTGTGAAGTTCACGTGCTTGCCAGGATGGGCATGGCATGCTCTATGTAGGTCGGGCCTGCAGGGGTCTGTGTGGTTTAATATTGGACACATCAATTCAATAATCGAGCTTTCTCCGTGGAGAATCTGGCGCTGGAAGCTCGCGCTCGTGTGGTGGAACCCCAACAAATTGGAACATAATTTACTGTGGTTTTGGCTGGCATTCATGAATTCATTAGAACTCGCTGTACCCATCTGTGACTTTGCTGTCTGGCTAGAATTTGACAAACTGTGAGATTCAATGGTTGATAGTGATGCCCTGTTGAAGAGTAAGCTTCACCATTCAAGGTATATGTTGGAAACCCACACGGTCGTGGCCAATTTTGGAGTGATCGAGATCTAGCATTTGTGGTTACGAGTAATTATTTTCTTCAAATTAAACTACTTAATTCAGTTCCATCTTTCCGATATTATAAAATGAAAAGTTTAGTTTCTGCTATACAAAAGGGGGAAGCGTTCATTTATCCAATTAAGAAAACAAAGCATATATATATTATAGATGGTTTTAAAGAAATCGCTGCTAGGAACGTATTAATTAGCTAGGGATATTCATAATAAAACTTATTAGTTTATGTTAATTGCCAATAAAAATTTTAGTAGGTGCTGTTACCCAAGTATATATGGTTATCTAAAATAAAATGTTAAAAATGGAATATTGGCATGTTAAGGGATCTCCCAAGCGATTACAAAGATAAGCATATAGACAAAAATTAGTTTATGCATACGAACTATTCATTTATCTTGAACGTCACTCCATAGATTTAGAGGCAAACAAAATATATTCTTAAAGTAGGGTATCACTATCGAATTAAAGTGAGGAGACAGGAGGCCCAGTGTGCATCAAAAGCATTGGTTTCTTATCCCTTAGGAGGTAAGCATGAGAAGAAGACGAAACGTATCCGAGGAGAAAGGTGGTGTTTAAAGAGAGACCTCCTCCATCTAGTGAGAAAGATGCATGCCCACAAATCGAAGTTAGTCGAGTGTTCACGGATCACATCCACTTGTATTAAAACGGACGATAGGTAGCTTCCATCCTTTGGTCTTTAACAAAGGTGAGCAGCGGTTCATGTGGTTGGACATTCTAGCAAGTTTGTCAAGGATTCCCATTTCATGTTCGGCACACGTGGGGAAGTATGGGGCCTTCCAAGTTCTGTTCGCTTCCACTGCCGTATTCAGTGTACATCCCAACAAGGATTCCCATTTCTTACCTCCTCTCGTGCTCGTGCTTCCTCCACCAAGGTTGTAGTTGACGATGTCTTTAAGATGTGAAGACCCACATCTTCAAGGATGTTTATCATGATGATGTTTCAAATTAAAATTATGAATGATCAAAGTGATACACCAGCTTCTAATTCATGATTATTATTAAACTTCTATTAATTAAAGTGAGTCCATATATTTTAAGTGAATCTCTGTATGATCAAAATATCTTACTTCAACTTAAAATTTTAAAACAATAAATTATGAATCTATCCGGTTTAATTTCATTTTTATGTCTCTTTTTGATTCGAGATTATTTTATTTATAAATTTCTATGATTTCATTTGTAAATTTCTAATAAGAAAATACTATCAAAATATTAAACCTTTAAGCTTGTTTAACAAAAATTTTACTACTTATTTGAACACTTTTCTAAGCTGAACGAGTTTATTACAATCTAGAGTTTTTTTTTTTTGGATAGAAAACACATTACAAGATCATGAATCCAACTAATAAGGAATAGAAGAATCCCAAACCTAGTATTAATGAAAAGTTCTTTAAAAAATTCACTTTAGGCCTAGCATTATGTGACTTGAATCATTACGCCACCCTCATTAATCCTATGTGGGGATCATCAAATTTGATGGATTAATTATGTCGAGTTACCATCGCGTACTCTAGGATAAGAAATAATTATGCCTTTTATAATGAATCTTTTTGAAGAAATAGTTCGTCACTAGATAAGCCAAAACTTGTATGAATAAGAATTTAATTTTCTTCATCTCTAATAGGCACCATTAGCGTTACCAACTATGTTTCGACTGTTAGATAGAAGAATTAAATGCCAAAAGTTTATAATGGCACCAATAACAAGACCTTTTCTGTCACAGTTATCAATTAAAAAAATTGATACACTAAATATAAAAATGAGATATATGGTTTTAAAGTACGAACTAAATATAAGTGGTTTTTTATAAGATTGTTTTTTTTCTTCTCAAATCTACTTTTTTAATATATGGAGAATACATGTTTTTGAAATGTCATTTTGATTCTCGTTAATAATGTAATCTAGAGAGGAAATATATAAGTTTGAACTCACTGATCTTGAGATGGAAGAATTAGTTATTGAAGAAATAATTTATGTCAAAATAGTATATCTTTTGCAATGAATCACCAGTTTTATCACAAAATAAACACTTTGATGATAAGTTTAAATAATCATTCTAAACTATTTGTTGTTTGAATAATAATATAAATCAATATCATAATATTCTTATATATTATTTTTAATAAGATGATATAGTAAAAAAATTGATTATCGTGACTAAAATTTGTGTGAAAAATTAAATGAAATGAATTTTTAAAGTTATAAATAGTAATGTTTTATATCACTATTACAAAAATTTTAATGAACAGTTTGGTATTATCATAATAAGATTCTAATTATAAACCAGTAATGTCCTCGTAAAATAATAAAAATTAATGATATGTTGTGACAAACTAAAAAACTTAATAGTGAAAACGAAATTAAAATATTTAAATTATAATAATATGTAATTTGAATTTTTTAAAAAAGTTTCTTTTTATCTTCAACAGTATAACATAGAAATGCACACATACTTCAATTAGTTGCAATCAGTTATAATATAAGAAAATTAAATCTAATAAATCTATCATAATATTAATAAGGATGATTCATTCATTTCAATTATCAAACTTTTAAAAGTATATGCTTTTAGCAATGAACTATTAGGTTCAAATATCTTCCTTTGTTAAGAAAATATTCAAAAAGGAACAAAGATAATGATGGCTTGGACTAGTGGAGAGACTCTTGCTTTTCTTTAAAATAGCTTTTGGTTTCTTTGTAGTTTTTACCCCTTTCTAACCCAGTTCACTTTTCAAGCTTTTACTCCAGCACGTGTTTCTTCATCTAGCTTGTGTCTCGTTCTCTTCCTAGGTATTTCTTCAGTTGTTCCTTTAGTTAGAATGTGTTGGTGGGTTGGTGTATTTCTGAACACATTACTTCGGGCATTTTAGTTTTTCCATCTTTTGTTATTTCTTACCGTACTCATATTACTGCTTGGGAGCTATTTAAACTTTTTGCTTCCTAGTTATAATGCCATGATCTTCTGTCTCCTACCATGTCTCATTGAATCTCAGTCATCTATTATGAGACAGGGTAGGGGACAGGGGTCCCTAGTTATATGATGTTTCCTTATTAAGCTTTAATTCAAAGAAATGTCAACACCCAAATCTTGCACAACAAAGAAATATTTGTTGATGAGGGCAATGAACTAGTAAAAATTCATATGACCATTCAGGAGGATAACCAATTGTCTCCTACGGTGGTGTAAATAGAGAAAAAAAATATGAATTTAGTGATGATAATATAAAGAAATTGAGGAAGAGCATATATAATGGATCCAAAGCTTTCTTTATATTTATGATCTTGTGGAATATCAGGAGAATTAATTTCCTTAAAAAACAACAATACTTAAGAGATTTTGTGTTGGAAAATAAATCTGTTATTTTTGGTATGTTAGAAGCAAAGCTCAATCATGAGAGATTTTTAAAACTAAAGCTGAAGGGTAACTATTGGACTTTTATGTCTAACCATCAGCACTACTATTGGTGCTAGCTACTAATCAAATGATTCACCTTTAAATTTGATTTCTCTAGGAGAATGTGAATATAGCCATCTAATTTATCTGACTCAAATTATGCTTTCAAATAGCTGACTTATGGGACAAGTTGAGAAGTTTCAAGTCCATATCTAAGGTTCTATGGTTAATATTAGGAGACTTCAATCAAAGATTCTAAAATTCTGAGGTGAAAGACAATATGTGCCTGAAGGATTTCAAAATTGATTTTAGAGTATGTAGAGGAACTGACAGTCGCTAGCCTGAAATTTGAGAGCTATTTGTTCATATGAAGCAATAAACAAAGCTTAACGTAGCATATTTGTAAATAACTTGACACGACACTTATAAATGGAGATTGACTAGCAAAATTACCTATAAGTAAAGAAACTTTTAGGAACTGTTGGTTTTCTTGACCATTCTCTTATCATTATATAGCAGTTGTTTTTACAAACAAAAGAAGTAACTACTAACTACTTTAGATTAAAAAAAAATTAATAAATGAGGAAGGTTTTGATGAAGTTACCCTCAGCGAAATATTGGCATCCTATGTTTGAAGTTGATTAAAGAGGAACTCAAATTGTTGAATTTTAAAAGGTAAGATAATACTTTCCTGATTATTTTTTCTGCTAAATAGAGGCTAGTTAAAGCTTAGGAGGAGATCTATAACTCTCCAAAGGACTCTCTCTTGATTGAGAAAGGGAACTCAACCTTATTCTATTATAATAAAGTTATGTCTAATTGTAACTCTCTATTGAAACAATGCACTCAACTAGATTACCAAAGATGGGGGATAAAAACTTTATCTTCTTCCATAAATCCATCTTATCAAGGAAGAATTATAATATAATAAGTTCTCTGATTTCTACTAATGGAGGATTAGTTACCCCATAGGGGGAATTATAATAAGAGGCTCTAAATTTCTTTAAAGACTCATTAGAAGTGTTGGCCCCAAAATTTTCTTATTTATTTGCTTATTTATTTTTCTTTATTTTATTTTCTTAGAATGGAGTCCATGATCTTTCTAGCATAAAGAGAATTTAGAAGTATTAAGTGGAGAAATTAAAATTATAGTATGGTGTAAGTTAAATTAAAGTAAGAATGCATAAGGGGCAATCTTGGTAGATCACTTAAGTCTAAAAGTTATAAGGCATCAAAGGAAGGGTAGAATGGGAAAAGGAAAATTTTAGTCTTGCATTTGAAGAAACAAACACGTGAATGAGAGAAAAAGAAGAGAGAAAATAAAGAAGAGAAGAAGAGAAGGAGAGAAAAGAAGGAAGAAAATTAGGGTTTTTGGAGATCTTGAAGAACTTGAAGATTTGAAGCTAAAACAAGTAAGTATAAGCATTGCCTCTTCTTCATTGTTAGATGAAGCATATTTAGTGATTGTTAGAAGTGAAAAATAATGTAGAATGTGGGTAGGAAGTTGTTGATGAATGGTATGAGTTAATGTTTTACATTTTGGGTTAATGAGCAAAGATAGATCATGAATGGGTTTATGACTAATATTGGGTTGAAATGAAGTTGAAAATGAAGATCTCTTGTGCATGTTCATTATAAATTCCTTGTTTAGATTGTGTATTGTTGTTAATGTTGGTATGGTTTGTTGTGATTGGTTTGTGTGAATGAGCGTATATGGTTTGATAAAAGACAAATTTTGGTGTTGGTGTTGGGTTTCTGGGTTTTGTCCGAAGACTTCGCTGCGGTGACATTTTCCAGAGGGGTTTTCTTGCTGAACCTCAGGAGTTCACCGCGGCGAAACCAAGGGTTGGCCGCGACGAACTTTACCTGCGAAGCGTTCGCCGCGACGAACATTTTGTTGTCGTGGTGAACCTACCACTTTCCACGCTTCCAATCCTTCGAACTTGAATGCTTTCAACTTCCTGTTCACGTGATCCTTACCCGACGACCCCTAGCGGTCGCCTCGGGATAGGGAACGAGACCTAGGCCCAACAAGAAGCTTATGTTGCAATAAGGTCATCAATTCAGTTGTTGAGTTTCTTCAACAATAATCAACTCTCATAGGAGGAATTAGAGAAGTTGAATAGACATGTAAATGCTTAAGAGGTGAAATAAGTGGCTTGAAATTAATCTAGAAAAAGCATTAGGTCTAGATGGGTAAAATGGAGGCTTTTATTAAAAAGCATGGCCTTTAATTAAAGAGTTAGTAACTAATGTTATTCTGAAACTCTATAAGAAGGGGAAGCTACTTAAGGAAATTAATAAGACCTTTATATGTCTCATTCCTAAAGTTCAAAATCCTAGATCACTCAATGAATATAGGCCAATATCTTTTTGCAATCACTCGTACAAAATTATCTCAAAACTATTAACTAATAGACTAAAGAAGGTGTTAAAGCTAAGAATTAGTGACACTCAAGGAGTCTTTATAAAAGACAGTTTAATAAGGGACAATGTGCTTATAACTCAATAGTTGTTTAAGGAGTACAAAATTCTCCTAATAATTATTCTATAAAACTGATTTTCATAAATTATATGATTCTATTAGTTGAATTTCATTCTCTAACTATTTGAGGAGTTTGGTTTTCATAAGAGTTTCAAATCTTAGATCAAACTTTTTTATCACTGCTACCTTTTATAGTGTGTTAATTAATGGAGAACTAACTAAGTTGTTTAAGGGTGGTAAGGATTTGAGGCAAAGGGACCCTTAGTCACCATACAAGGTCATCCTTTACATAGAGGCCCTTGTTATATTATTAAGGTTCAACACAAAGAAGGATCCCAATTTTAGATACCATAGCATATTCAAAAAGTGGAGTTGTTCAGCCTCTCTTTTACTAATAATTTGTTTATATTTTCGAAAGCACATGAAAAATTAGTTAGCATTCTAATGTCTTCTTTTCATTCCTTAAAAGAGATCTCATGATTAGCAATCAATAGGAAGAAAATTCAAATGATTGTAGCCACTAGTGCACTCTAATCTACAAGCTGGTTATTAATAATTTTGTTGGATCCCGTTTCCGGAACCCAACTACTTAATCCGAAATCGCATTAGAACTTGACTAATCTGAAAAATCCCGATACAATTTTTTTTTCCATCTTATTCATTTTAAAACCATTCGAAAACATCTTTCTATAAACCTCAATTATGAAATCAGATTCTTATCCTTATTCTGATCTTAGTCCTATTTCGTCGTAA
>JANZLC010000008.1:16506887-16520296 GCA_026413385.1 Erythroxylum gracilipes | reverse complement strand
AATAATTGAGATAGAATTAGCAAAAATTGTCTTCTTGGAAGTTGTAGACGATCCTTTTATCTTTCCGACGCTATAAAGTTTGTAATTTTTGGATATCGGAATCAAGAGATATGAGTGTTACAAGTTAGGGTGTTGTATATGGATTGTGTATGTGATAGCTTTGATGAATGATTGGAATATGTGGGTTTGATGAATCAATTGAGATGAGATTTGAGAAATTGATGAAATAAGCTTGATATTTGAGTTAGTATGAAGTGTTTTGGCTTTGGAATAACTGAATTTGCATTAGAATAAGTGATTTTTGCAATATTATAAGTGTTTATATTGTTAGGAAGGAGTTTGGAAGCACGAAAGAAGGTTTGGAGGTGTTTGGGAAGCTCCATGTCCATTGGATGTCCATTTAACGGACCTTCTCGGGTCAAAAAGGACCCCTTGTGTCGCCGGAAGTCCGTTTAACGGACCTTCTCGGGTGAAATGGTGCAATTCACCAGATTGGATGTCCGTTTAGCAGACATTCACAGGAACGATGGTGAATTTTGACACTCTTAGAGGCAGACTCAGACTTTTTGGTCTTCATGAAAGTTGTAGGACTTGAAGTCTACGTTCTAATAGTTTAAACATGAAAGCAATCTGACATTATTAGGAAAAGTTATGGGATTCTCTCCAAGACATGTTAAAATCGATTTAGGGTTTAAACATGGTTTGTTCTTTTGGGCATAACACCCTCATCCAACCTCCAATTAAAGTGATTCTTAGACCTATGGATTTCTAAGACATGTAACTACCGCTCCAGGAACATTTGTATCATTTGGAGTTGATTTGAGAGAGTTTGCATGAAAACAAGAGGGAGGTCGGTTAGGAGAGCATGATTAGGGTTGGAACACCCTTTACCTTTTTAAGCATATCTTACGCTGTAGAGCTCCGATCGAGGTGATTATTAAATCAAAATAAACAAGAGACATAGAGCTATGTTTTATGTGAAGAAGTGAAATTGAAATTCCAACTTTAAGGTTTCCAAATTCTGTTCACAAATAGGATAAATGAGTTCAAGCATGGTGATTGGTTAGTATGGGCTCGGCACTGAAGATATGGTATGTAAATTTTTTAGGATGTTATGATTAATAATTGCTAATAAGGGTTAAAAAAATTGATGGCTAATGAGGGTTAAATGCAATAACCCTTCAAGGCAATATGAAATAGGCAAGCGTTCATGTTTTCGCTGAGAAGGTTGGGTTCCGGAAACGGGAGCCAACAAATGGTACACTTTATTGACAAGTAGTTGGTATTTTTATATACCTTACTGTCTCTCATCTAGATATTGCTCACGTTGTTCACATTGTCAATCAACTCACATATGCACCTCATACCACTCACTTTCTGTTTTTCTTCTTATACATCATTACGTTTGAGGCACCTTATTTTAAATGCTTCACTTCAATCATTCATCTTCATTGGACTTGTACACATACTTTGATGCCAACTAGGCTGGAGACCTAACTGATCGTTGATATACTATTAGCTACTATTTCTCCCTTGGCAAATCTTTTATTTCTTAGTACATCAAAAGCAAACGATTGCCTCTCACTCAAACACTAAATCAAAATATCAAGCCCTAACTGACACTATCTCTGAACTTTTATAGTTACGATGGTTACTTCAAGAAATTAGTGTCTCCTTTTCTTCAACAGTTTCTCTCTTTTGTGATAATTATAATTCCATACAAATTGCTCATAATGATGTCTTTCATGAATAAACTAAACATATTGACATTAATTGTCATCATGTTCTTCACAGAACTATACAACTATTCTCAATCTCATTTCAAGCACAAATTGTTGATCTTTTTACCAAATCACATCCACTTGATGTTTTCAAGATCTTCTCACCAAACTCAAGTTATCGTCTTCACTACCACCTTGAGTTTGAAGGTGGATATTAATATAATCTTCAGAAGTCAAATATCAACATATATTTAGCCTTCATTTTCTCTTGGAATCAAGTAAATTAATGTTGTGTAATTATTTAGTTGATTTGTTTCTTTAATTGGAGTCACCTAAAGTATATAAATAGATAGATGTACATAATATTATAGGTAGATCGAAATACAAAAAGCATTTTGTCATTTTTTAAATTTCTAAAGATTGAGTAATTGGTAAATTCCAATCATTAATCACTAGACTACAAAAAAGAGGAAGTGTGATACGTTCCTACTTTGCGATAAGTATACAATCTTTTAGACTTGGCTAAAGAATAATTATATTTTAATCTAATTTAAAATCAACAATCAATCAAGTTTGTTTTAATTATTTCAATTTTAAATTTAATAAAAACTCTTTTATTTTGATTAAATTTGAATTTATTAAAAAAGGATTTCATATTTCAAACAAACTTAAAAGAAAACAACCTAAACTCAATTCAAAGCTTAAATTGGACTCTCATGTTTCATAAGGTTTTTCCTTCTTGCAAAGTTAGCTAATAAGCACAAGAAATTCAATTTGCAAGAAAGTGACAAGCATCTTAGGGTCGTTCGATTCCAGTTTTGTTTTTCTATCATAGTTTTTAATTTTAATTTTCCATTTTTAGTTTATGTTCTCTTTAGATAAAAACATAAATTTGTTTGATTATTAATGTCAATTTCATTACAACCACGTACAAGCTTATGTTACTACTCGAATATCTAACTTTTCTTTGTTTCTCTTCTTTGCGGTCACTAATCTTCATGTATTTTTTATTTTCGAAACTCTGGTCTCCGGTACTCAATGAAATATTCTTTTTGCATTTCATGATCCATCTACTTCAATCATTCTCTCATTTTTTCCTCTATTGGTTTTAAGTATTTTCATGAACACTCGCTGATGACAGACCCCATGAAAGCTTTAGTTCCATTTTTGTTAAGCATCTTGAAATAATTAATCAATTACTTTTTTCTCTTCAACTTTCTATATATATATATATTTGGTGACCTTATTCGACGTATCAATAACAGCTTTAAAATTTTCATCTTATTGACTGAATGGGATTTAAAATTTTTATAAAATAATAAATAAAAATAAAATTTAGATCCTATTTTTAAAACTTATCTAACATATTACTATCCCTACTAAAATTTCATTAAATTGTAATGATAAAGTATTTATTTTGATTGCAATTAATTGTACCTATTTTACTATTTGCAATAAAATTATTCAAATTCATAATGTTGCATTTATGAAGGAAAACTTTAAAACCTTTTTCAAAGACAAATTTTATTTTAAAATATAAGAAATATAAAAAGAATTTTTTATATATAAATCTATCTCAAGTGCGAGAACTATCATATAGATAAGAATTGATCCTCTATTTTCAAATCATACCTCTATTCTAATTAATGCTCCTTTTCAGAGAACCTCCAAACACTATCTTGTCAAAGTGAAGAGTTTTAATATGGAAATATTTGAGAGATTGTCTACTTAAGTATTTGCCACTAAACAATAAAAACTCAAAGTTATTAAACCAGAGCTGAAAAAGTTGAAAGCCTCTTATTCTCTTAACAATCAGCTATTGATAAAGTTAAAGAAAGTATGGTTGGCACTCAATTTCTACTATTAATCGTGGTGATTCTATAATTATTTAAAAGGCAAAGCTAGATTTGGAGATTTATCTAAGAGTTGTACAAAATCATTTATCACTCATCTGATAGAGGGCTAGAATTAGCTATCTTAAAAAGAGGGATAGAGAAACCAAGTTCTTTTCAAGCTTCCAATCTACTTTGGAAGTAGCATGTTCTGGTCCTAGCCACAACTACTCAAAAGGAGAGGAATCTTAAAAAGTTCCAAAATAAAGAACGTTCTAAGCAGACAATCGTGCAAGTCATCCTCCAGAATGTAAATGAACAATCCATATGCTAGGAACTAATGCAGGATTAACAGAGATATAGTGTAGAGTAAAGATAATACCTAGAAGGAAGCAGATCCCATATCAAGTAGTGCATCCTTTATGGTGAGTGCAATCTTCAGGCAATAACAAGAGATATTAAATGACAATTAATGACTAAATAGAGCTGGAAGAAAATGTGAACAACCAGATTGGATCACTCTTACTTGTGGTTGTTCAAATTATAGAAGGAAGAAATGCTACATCCATTGAAACCTTTGAAGGATTTTTGAGTTTTCCAATCGCTAATTAGGTAAAATATGGAGCCATCAACTGTCTGTAGAATGATTTTTTTACCTATTTGTAAAATGACGATAAAGTGAGAATAATTAAATGGTGTGTTTTCATGTACTTGTTTGGGTTAGCGAGAGTTTGGTCTTTCTCAAGTCTGGAGGTGCTTGTACTCTTTAAGTTTCCATTATGGACACCAACTTATGTAATGCTATTTTATTAATGGTATCTTTTAATTTTTCTAAACAAATAACTTGTTTTTAATAAAAGCAACACTATATTAGTATTTGAAACTAACATATACTTTCGCAGTATATGGTTGCTATCCCTTTAGCAGCGATAGGAGACAAAATAAAAAAATCTTGTCCCTCTCCCATATTTAGTTGCTGTTTTTAGACTTTTGTCATCCGTCCCTAGATGATAGAAACAAAAATTTTTGTTCTTCCAAAAATTGAACGACAAACTTTTTTCCTTGTCTCCAAATATGTTGCGAGCACATTGCTCTTTACTGGACACAACCTTTATATTGTTGTTATTATTGTTGTTATTATTATTATTATTAATTTTGTATCTATTATTATTATTATTATTATTATAAATTTTGTTTTGATTATTATTATTATTTATTATCATTATAAATTTTGTACTTATTATTATTCTTTAATTTTTATCTGTTTTGTTAATTAAAACCAAACAATTTACTGTTTCAAATTTTTGTTTTTTTCTGTCTTTAAATTTTTGCTCCGGCCATTGCATACAGGTGTCAGCAACCATCCGTAGCCTTAGACTCTAAAATAATAGATTTAAATAATTATTACGAAAATTCTCACATAATTAATATCCTTTTATATCACATAATTTCAATAGTAGGAGACAGTTAGGATGCTTGAGTATCTCGGTGAAAAATGTGCAGGAGATAAAATGAAGGATAAATTTGATGTCATCGTACCGAACTGGTCCCACCCATCCCCCAAAAATCTTGCATCTCTACTCTCCCATTTTCTCTCTCTTCGGCTCCTTCTATTTAATATTTATTTCCATTAACAAGCAATAATAAGAAAATGTAAAGTTGTAAACCCAAGCACCAAGCACAAGGCGGTTCTCTCTCTCGTCTCTTGTCTCTGTCTCTGTCCCGATCATTCACAAAACGTATTAGAGTCTATAACCATCTCTCGATCGTCTGTGCTTCTTTTTGTTTCTATTTTAGTTAACGGTTGTTCTTTGGATACTCCTCAACTCTCCTACTTTCCGTAAGTAAATAAAACTGTTTCTCTTCAGTTTAATTTTCATTTCTTTTATGTATGCAGTCGTCGTCTTTTAATATGATTACATTTGTCTGCCTTTTTACTGAAAAGGAAAGTGCCTAAAACTCGAAAGAAATCAATAATCTTGATTTCATTGAGCTTTTCCTTTGATCTTCTTCTGTATAGCTGCTGAGTTGAATTTTCTAATTATAAAGCAAGGAAAAAAAATTCTTTTCTCTGGTGGATTTATTGAAGGTGATCTGTTTCCGAAAAGCTAATGTTTATATGCTTACTTTCTCAGAAAACAATTAGAGGATGATATTATGTAGTGCTGGTTGTTTGTGATCTTTTGTTTGAATGGAAATGTTTTGACGAGCTTAGTAGCGTATAGTTTTCATACGGCAAATAAATAGTTGAGAAGTTGACGTTATGCTGGGATCTCTCTAGTTTGGCATCTGGGATAAGCAAGTCCCGGTTTGGATATGGTTGTGGCAGAGTGCTTTTGTATTTGTTGGCAACTTCACTTCAGTTCGGAAAACATTTTATTTGATTTTACTTCATCGTGGGTAATTTGATCTTAGAGCATTTTCTTATCCTTTTGTGTCTTGAGATGTAAGCCTAATTTTAGACGTTATAAAATCATCATTCACAGGCGGAATGCCGTTTGATACTTTTTGTTCTGTATTTGAGTTCATTTACATCAATTAGTTCTGGCTTAAGCTCTCCTAGTCTTTAAATTTATTATCTTGTGGCATAAGCTTGTTTATGTGATTGTTCTGCATATCTTGAGATTCCTTTATTGGGTGATGTCTCCAAGCTGGATGTTCTCTTGCTGTTCAATCAGCTATCTTATGTTTGTTTTCTCTTTTTGGCATCTATCATTTTAGTTTTAGATAAATCTCTTAAAGAATAAGAAGGTTTAGTATATTGGAGGGTGTGATGTGATGAAAATAAGAACCAGAAACCATCATCCCATTTAACCAAATTGGAATGTCCTGGATCTGAAAACAGTCCCCTTGTCTTTTTGTTTTCTATTTCTTTCCTTTTCTTATATAGGTGTTTATAATTTTTTAGGAAGACTAATGGCTGGAAAAGTTGTTTCTGCTCAACCAAGTACTTTCGAATATGAGCTTTTGGAAGGTGATCCTGACCGCATTAAAACTGTTGTGGCTACTTCAAACCCGTCAACACCATGGATAGATCCTGCAACTTTGAAACTTCGACACAGAATTGGTAGAGGCCCTTTTGGTGATGTCTGGCTAGCTACTCTTCATCAATGTTTCGAGGATTATGATCAGTACCATGAAGTTGCTATTAAGATGCTAACTCCTATTAAGGAAGAATATATGAGGACTTTGCTGGATAAATTTGATTATTTATTTTCAAAGTGTCAAGGGATTGAAGGCGTTTGCTTGTTACATGGAATTTCAACTATTAGTGGAAAGGTTTGTGATCTAATCATATTGGTGCAGTAAAAAGGACTTCTTTCATCATTACTCTTAACAGATGAAGTCTCTGTCCTGCAGATATGCATCATTATGAAGTTTTATGAGGGATCAATTGCTGACAGAATGGCTCGACTTAAAGGAGGGAAGTTCACATTACTTGATGTCTTAAGGTTATGTAGATTTAATTCTGATTTTTTTTTTTTTTAAACTCTTAATGAATATAAATTCTCATCATTTATGATGTTTGCAGGTATGGGATTGAGTTGGCTCAAGGGATTCTGGAATTGCATTTAAAAGATATCTTAGTTCTTAACCTTAAAATTTCAAATTTCCTTCTTGATATAAATGATCAAGCAGTTTTAGGAGATGTTGGCATTCCTTTCTCACTGCTTGGAGTCCCACCACCAAGCTCAGATGTGTCTCGCAGGCTTGGGACTCCAAATTACATGGCACCAGAACAGTGGCAGCCAGAAGAAAGAGGTCCTGTGTCCTTGGAGACTGATTCATGGGGTTTTGCATGCAGTATTGTGGAGATGTTGACAGGTGTACAGCCTTGGTGTGGGAGATCAGTTGAAGAGATCTATGACTCAGTGGTCATTAAGCAGGAGAAACCTCATATACCTGCAGACATTCCTCCTCCAGTTGAAAATGTTCTTCTCAGTTGCTTTGAATATGACTTCAGGAATCGTCCCTTGATGAAAGACATATTAAGTGTCCTTAGGAGGTAAATTTTTGTGATGTTCTCTTGAATTTGGTTACTGAAGTTACCTGTGCTGGGGGTTGGGCTGCCATACCTCCTCCATCTTTAAAGTAGGTCATTGGTTGTATTTCTTCAACAAATCACTTGCTTACTGCATGCTGAGCAACTCTATGATGCAATAGAATGAGAAGTCAGGCTACTGGACTCTGTATGTTAGTTTTAATTTTAAAACTAATAGAATATGAAATAGCTCAAAATATCTTTGAGCTACCTGATTTTTATGACTTGTTAGCTTTCTTTTAAGTCTATTTATCTGGTCTCTTTCTTTCTTTTTATTTTTTTTTTCAATGGATATGCAGCTCACAAAACATGGTTAATACCGATGGCGTCTGGGCAGGAATGGAGCACAGGAAAATTTCAGACAAACCAAGCAGCTATGGCTACACAAAATGGTTTCTTTCAAAGGATCATCTACAGGTGGGAGATACAGTACGCTCTAGAAAGCCACTTAATTCCTGTGGACATGAATATATGGATGTTCCTGAAGGAACAGTAGTAGGCTTAGAACATGACACAGACCAAGATGGTTTTGTCCTGGTGAGAGTCCCCAGGATCCATGATCCGTTAAGAGTTCCTGCTTTGACACTGGAGCGGGTCATTCATGGCTTGGCTGCTGGGGATTGGGTACGCTTGAAGGAGGAAAACAAGAAGCATTCAGCAGTGGGTATTCTTCATTCCATCAACAGTAATGGTAATGTGACTGTTGGATTTATAGGAGTGGGTACTCTTTGGAAAGGAAATTCTTCAGATCTTCAGATGGCGGAACCTTATTTTGTGGGACAGTTTGTGAGGCTAAAAACTAATGTTCTTAGCCCACGATTTGAATGGCCTCATAAAAGTGGAGGCGGGTGGGCTACTGGTAAGATATGGAGGATCCTACCAAATGGATGCCTCATTGTCAAATTTCCAGGGAGATTGACGGTTGGAGAGAAATATAGCAGTTTCTTGGCTGATCCAGCTGAAGTGGAAACAATTTCATTTAGTACATGTCCCGGGATAGTTAAAAAGTACCAACATCTAGAGGATTTTCATTGGGCTGTTAGGCCACTTCTGATAGCCCTGGGTATATTTACAGCTGTGAAGATGGGAACATTTGTTGGGAAGAAAATTGGGGGATCAAAAGTGAAGCGGCCGCAGAGCGGTACAGTACAAGGAGACAGTCAACAAACGGATGGTCAGACAATTGGCAATGCCAACAACTCAGCTTGGTTACCACCATCAGTTGCTAATATTCTTGGTGTCAGCGCAGCTGCTGCCCGATAGCCGCAGGCATATACATTACAAGTTTAGCTAATTTAGGCCTCAACTGATTGTGGATGCTATGTTGCAGTAGTAAAATAGTGACCGGCAATTCGTTGGTTGTTCAAGTAGTAGGATTTATGTTTCTTTGTATATAGCTGTCAAATCTGTTATATTGGAGATGATCAGATATACGAAATGTTCTTGCCAAAGTTTCACCCAGGTAACCTTCTCGAGCGATATTTTCAAGATATTAGTTTTTTTCACAGCTTCCATTACCATTTCTTGATAGGAAAAGGGTTAAAAAGGATTTAGGGTATGTTTGGGAGTTTAGGATATAATAGAATGGTAATTAATGGAACGGAATGAAATGAAATGGGTTATTCTATTGTTTGGATATTTAAATAAAATAAGAGGGGGATTATTTTGACTATTGTTTGAAAGTTATACTAAAAATGAATTGAATGAAATGACTTGTAATATTTTTTTCTAAAATTACCCTTGTAATAAAATATGCATAGTTGTTATAAAACTATTTTAGTAACCCCAAAGCATTTCAAATTATAGGATGCTCAGATTATAGTTTTGTTATTTTCCTATATAAGCAATCAACTTTCTTGTTCTTCAATGGAAGAAGCCAATTGAAGGAGAAACACAATGAACGTAGTAACATGTAGCTGCGTAGGTATTTGCTGGACTAGGATTGTAATTTCATTAATTTTTTGAGGGTATTTTTGTCATTAAATTAAGATTTGGAAGGCAAGCCATGTCATTCCATCCCTGACCCCCTAATTTGGGAAGTCACAAAATATTAGATTTTGGATAGTAAAGGATAAAGCCATCAATTGTCATTCCATCCTGTTTCAAAATAGTTTTCCAAACAATGACCTAAGTTATTTGGGTCATTCCCTTCTATCCCTCCACCTACATCCAAATATAAAGGTTTTGATAAAATTTAATTAGGATCCTGATGTTCATAAACGTTAAAAAATAATCCAAACATTTGGTAAATATTCAAAAAGTTAATGGAAAGTTAATCCTTTCGATAAATATTTTTTACATGAAATTTTTTAATTTTTTCAATAGAACTCTATTGTTAGGGAAGCATTTTATTTGACATAAGGTCCAATAAAATTTGGCTTAATTTGTATTAATCACTAGGTTAAATAACTAAATTAATTAATTAATTTTTTAACTCAACCTTTTTAACTAAATTCCCTAACATTTGACATGACCATAATTTCACAAAATTTCCTATTTATCACTTCTATTATCTGCGACTTTGCTTCCTTTCTCCGCTTCTTTGCTTCTCTTTCGCAATTTTCTCCTTTTCATTTGTTGCTTCTTTGCGCATTGTGTCTCTCCTTCTTTGTATGTTGTTGGTTTATGCTCTACAATCGGATCAATTGATTGCAGTCTAGTAACATAATAATTTAATGATATTTCTTATCTTATTTATATTCAAATTTATATAATAAAAGTCCATGAGATAAATATACATTACAAATCATCATCATCATCACCCAGTCTGAAATTCCACAATGAAGCAGGGTCTGGGGAGGTCCAATAGTACGCAGCTTTATCCCTACATAATAGAGAGGCTATTTCCAATGGACCTACATGCAAATGAGACAATATAAGAATGATGCAGGTAACAGAAATAATTCATAAAACATAAAATAAATGAAAATATAAGTAATAGGGAAACAAAAGCATTAAATAGAAATTAAAAAAAAAAACAAATCTCAAGATATAGCTAAAATAAATGCAAATAACACTAATAATACTACAATCACAAATAATAATAATAATAAATAAATAAATAAATAAATAAAACTAAAGCTAGTAAGAGACTCAAGAAAAGGATAATAATAGTAAAATAATAACAATAATAATTAAAATAATAATAATAACACTAAACTACTAAAAAGAATAAAAATATTGATAATAATGAAGAAAACATTGGATTAATAATGAAGAAAACGTGAATAATCCAATAACTTGATAAATAAAGTAATTACTAATCGAATTAAATAAATAAATAATAAGAATAAAAATAATAGCAATAATAATAATAATTATTATTATTATAATTATAATTATAATTATAATAATAAAGAATACGGTGTGACAGATTTATGCACGCGAAAAGGAAGCAACACGTATACAACCTGAGAGTCGAAAAGGAAGCAAAACTAGGAAAAAGTTCAAATTATATAGGAGGCTTGTGAATTTAAAGGAGAAGCTGGTTTACGTAATAATGAAGCACCAATATATCGAAGAGTGGAAAAAACAAACAGGCTATTGAACAACAGTAACTGATTGTTGCCTGTGACAACGACTATTTGTCAGGAGGCTCGAGAAGGCAGATATGTCCATGACGTGCTAGGAGATTCTGCAATGTGAAAGACAGTCCTCGGTGGTCGTGCATATAGCTATGCGTCCCCATCCCCTCCCCTAAGCTGCAAGTAAAGCTTCTGTTTCCAAGCCAAACCTAGAATCGTAAACAAAGTGATTGAGCAAAAACAAAGAATGCATTATGGCTACTCCATGTCACCAGGGAAAGAAAATAGGTCGTGTGGTGGCAAGGACTTGTAAACTCTCCTATGCAGTCCTTTAAGAGAACTAGATAGTTAAAGGACGGTAAATAGTGACCAGATCAAGCACAAAAAGAAGCCATTTGATAGAAGTCTCATTTATAGTAAAAGAAACCAAAACCAGAGCCATTTTTGTTAAGACAAAGCTAACACAAAACGTAATAGCAAGCAAAAATAAAGAAACCACACATGCATGCACATGACAACAGAGAAGCAACAAGGAAATTACCTAGAAGCAACCTGCACTCTGGAAACTGTACAGAAATATGATACTACTAACTTGAGATCCTGACAATGACAAGAATAAAACAGGCATTACAACCATTTTCTCTGGTACGGCCAGCTGCTCCACAACAGCTCCCACTACTTCCCTGTCCGACCAGAATCACTCCGTAGGATGATCTTCTTTAAACCCATGACGACTCCATTGATGTTGTGTGATCGCCTAGGTTGTCCTGGGTGGTGATTACACTTGAAACCCATCAACCAAGCAGCCGAAGACAAACCTCCATTATTGGATAAGAACAACGCTTTTCCGATGATCATCTCCACCATGCATGACAATAGGAAGACAAATGAAATTATAAATAGATTATAATTATGAGATTCATATTGCATTTATATATTATCCCTAAATTGTTCCTAGTCATTATTCCATTGAGACTAGACATTAATAGAGCATAAAAAGATTAGCACACATTATGTTTTTCCTTATGAAAGAAATAGTCAATGTTATATATTAAAGTATAATGATACTTAAACAAACATGTAGGTACTTGCTAAAAAACAATTTCACTAAACTGACCCCATATGAGAATTCCTTGCCTAACCCTTTCTGTAACAATTGCATATTTCTCTTAACTTGTTTTGTAAACAGATTTCTCTTAACTTGTTTTGTAAATATCGTTAGAGGCAAGACACTTATATGGCTATGGTGGTTGAGATAAGTCGATTTCAAAAACAGTTCGAGAGATACGACAAGAATGGATCAAGCTTCATAATAAGCTACAAATTGAGTTTCACGCTTTATTATAATTTATGTGTTAATTATGTTATAGAATTTAAAGTAATCTTAGCTTTTGGGAAATAAAATAAGAAAGTTTCGTAATTATTCTCTTGCGCACATGATCAAATTCTAACTTAATTTCCCAACATTCACGTGATGGGGTTTATATTGCCTTCTCTCTTGTCTCCTTAGTGACTGATGTTTACAAATTTTACAGGTAATTTTTCACCACAACTTATTAGTGGTCTAGACTTTGTGTTTGCTAGTTCATAAGCTTTATGCTCCCAATTTGTGTTGTTTGCATATATGTGATATAAATTATATGGTGTCTCCAATGTTTTCTACATATATGTAATATAAACCATCTTTCAGATTGCTGGAAAATGCTTGTTCCTTTTTAACTGAGACTTTTCCATGTCCTAAAAGAAGACAAGACCTTCTTCGCACAGTCCCTCAATATATTGTTCTCATTAACACAGTTATAATATATAAACTTTTTTAGGATTTTATCTACCAAAATTGAATTTTGAGTTTAGTAATATTTTTACTTACATGTTTAAAAGGTTTCAAATTAAAATCATTCTGCCCTCATTCTTTACGAGTTTATGATTTCTTGCATTTATTCATATTAGATATAACATAACCATGTTAAAATGACCTATTTTTACGTGAAGGGCTATATTAAAATGATAAATGATTCATTATGTACCAATTTTCACATCAATAGTTGAGGACTTTAATTTGAGGCTTTCTTGCCACTACCATCAAATGCTAAGATGTGAAATGCAAAACAATATGGAAGAATAAGAGAATAATAAGAATATGATCCATGAATTAAGAAACAACCAACAATTGCACAAATGTAAATTATTCTTTATGTGTTAAAGAAGTTGTATATTATTGATGATTCAGGGTACATGGATGAGAAACCCAACTGAGGTTGGAGAGGAAGGGTGGGTGAGAAACTATAAC
>JANZLC010000008.1:16480104-16506787 GCA_026413385.1 Erythroxylum gracilipes | reverse complement strand
GAGATAGAGCATATAGAAAATATATCGATGAAAAATGGTGTTAAACTCTTTTGTGGAACAATGATACCCTAATACTGTCTAATTTCACACTTTTATCTTATGAACATTGTATGTTTATGGGAACTATCCCATAAGGTAGGTCAAGGCAATATGTTTGCCTTTATCTGAAGATTCCCACAGTTGAAACAAAATACTAACAAATAGATATAGAGGTGGCCTCGTCTTCCTGGATGAGAGTCTTCAATGTTGTCTGCATAATTTTCTAAATCATCATATATGCATTTAATTTTGAAAATGTTTGGTCCATTTGATCCATTCATATGCACCTTTTAATTTTAACCTTTTGATAATGTAATAAACATCTTCAATAATGACTCAATATGGAAGCATTAATCTATACTATGGTGGACAATTCAAGTCATATTATGAGTTGACATATGAAGGTGGGTCATTATGTTATTATGACAAAGTTAACATTGATTTTGTCAACTATAGACAAATATGTGAAATGGAAAACAAACTTCCATACCAAAAGAATGATAAGGCATATTTTAGAACTAGGGTTTAGATTTAATAAGTTATTAAAAATCATTCAATCTAATGAGAGCTATATTAAGTTAATAAATCTCTTGAAAATACAAGGGAAAATTAAGTTATATGTTACACATATGCTTGATATTCTAATTTTAGCACTGGAAGTTTTGGCTATAACAAAAAATAAGGAACTTGCTAGGGATATTCAGCCTAATGAAGATGTTGTGATTGATGAGGAGAGCCTTGATGTGAGTGTTCAAATTGATGATGATGTTATGGTCAATGAAGATGTTATAGGGTCTGATAGGGATGTTCAGCCTGATAAAGATGTTATGGTTAATTAGGAGGGCTCTGATGGGAGTGTTCAACCTAATTATGATGTTATGGTTAATAAAGATGTTGTGGGGCTTGATAGGGATGGTCAACCTAATGACGATGTTATGTTTCATGAAGATGTTGTGCCTAGTGAGGATAATATGATGTAACTGGTGGAGTTTCTTCATTTGATTTTTTAATTGCAGATGACCACTAATTAATGAAATTGATTTAACTAACTATGGGAATTTCCTTGATAGCAATGAGTACCCCTAGTGGAGAGGAGCTTAGGAAGGAAATTAGAAGCCTAGTAGAACTTTTAGACATGAAGAAGGTACTGGAACATCGAAATGGGCTTTGGGTATGGAATTTGGAACTACTAGACAGTTTAAGGATGTTGTTATTGATTATTCAATAGCTACATGATTTAACGTAAGATGGAAAAAAAGACTAAGCAGATTAGAGTGGGGTGCATGAAAGGATGCAAGTGGGAGTTGTATGCAGCTTATGACGATAAAGATAATTGTTTCAAAATCAAAATACATAGATCGGAGGATACTTGTTTCACAACTAACAAACCTAGAATGGTATTAGAGAAGTTTTTGGTTAAACACTTCAAAGATAGAACCTTAGAGAAGCCTCTCATAATCACAACTAAGATGATTGAAGCATGTAGGGAGAAGGTTGTGAATCCAAGTACGTGTAGAGTTGTTAAAAGTAAGTTAAGGAAGGAAAGAGCATTAGACTATGCTCATGAATATTATATGCTTCAAGGTTATATCAATGTGTTGAAACTTAGCAATTATGGATTAACTGTAGAAATGCAATTATTGAGTAATCAAGAGATTTCATTGTTGCAATTTAAAAGGTTATACATTTGTTTTGCAATAATGAAAGTTGTTTGGAAACATTTTAGGCTCATTCTTGGGATGGATGGTTGCTTTCTGAAGATTGAATTCCAAGGGTAACTTATTGGTGCAATTGGAAGGGATGGGGGATGTAGGTATATATCCTATAGTATGGGCTATTATTGAAGTGGAAAATAATGGTTCCTAGAGTTGGTTTATATCACTTATAAGAATTGATTTAGATTTAAATCATTAAGATAGTCACTGTAATTTCTAATATGCAAAAGGTACATGCATTTTTAGTTTATTATGTGATTAAAGTATTTCCTTGTGATATGTTTCTCATGGCTCTTTTGATTGATTTGCATATACAAGGATTGGTAAGAGTTATGGAGATCATATTACCAAATTCATTCCATAAAATGTGTGTTAGACATATTTATCATAATTGGCATGTGCATTGAAGTGGAAAAGTCTTAAGGAGACAATTTTAGACATGTACGTGGTCAACATATGTTGAGGATTTTAATGAGCAACTTAAAAGGCTAGCTAAAATTAGTCGTGGATGTGTTGCTATGTTAATTGAATATCCAAAGGCAATTTAGGCTATATCATATCAATCATTCGAATACGAGTGAAACATTTAATGGATGAATAATACTAGCGAGGGATATCAATCATATCACTTTATTAAGTAATTGGGATGTTTAGAAAACTACAAATTTTGACATAGAAGAAAAGAAATCACAATGAAAATAGAATATAAATTCTCATAGATTATAAATTTCATACATCCATACATATGAAAATTGAAGTAAACCTATTCTGAAACCATATAAAAGATGAGCACTTAAACTAAAATGAAAATAAAGCCTATAATTATATTTATCATCAACCTCAACTCTTTCTTATCCTTCATCAACATTTCAATGTCTTGCTTCATAGTTTTCATTTGCTTATCAAGTACCTTCATTTCTTCTAAACTTCTCCTTGTTTCAGTCTCCTTTTTAAGTATATATTTATTTATTTAACTTCTAAATCACATAGACAGCTTTATCATGAAATTGCTTGTCGTACCATTGGAAAAACTTACAATTACCAACTGGGTAATTAAGACATCTAAAAAATATTCTCCCAAGATTATTTTCGCTCCATGAAGTCCTTAAAGAAGCTTTTATCCCACAATAGCCAATCACTTTTGTCCCATTATTATAGTTAGAACTACTAGAGTCTTTAAATTCCCTTTGTGAAACTGTATAAAAAAATAAACTATATACATTAAAACTCGTTTGTGTTGCATTATTCATCATTACATGACTTCATATAACCTGCTTGCATTACATGAAAAGAAATATCCTATCCAAGGAATGCAAGAATAATTAGTTACAAATAGAAATTAAAGAAGACAAATAAAACACATTACATATAAGAAATAACACTACATATTTTCCACATTCCATGTTGCATCTCTAACACAATAGCCCAATTTAGAAACTTCCCTCAATTTTAGTTCTCAAATCAATCCCCTCTCTTGTTTACAATTGACAAATGCATAAAGATCGTCTATGCAACATTATGATATAATGTGCTTTATATGCAATTTGATAAGCTAATATGATTAGCACATATATAAATGTTCCTATGCCACACCATATTGCAACTACTGAATCAAAAGAGAGAAGAAAAAGGAGAGGTGTGCATGCTCATTAGGTTTCCTACTCTACCAGCCAATCAACACATCATTCAGCTATCTTTAAAGGATAAAGTTGAATGAGCGACGTCTCTTTTATTCACAATTTCTAGTACCTCATCAAAATGGAGTCAACTTCATTATTTTAGGACAAGTCTTTTGACAAATTTCATAAAATACAACTTTAAGTTGAGGTTGTCATCCTGATAAAGACAATCCTCCTATAATTATGGCTATCAATTTAGAACTCAACTCTTCCTCTCTTAATTATGACTATCAATTTGCAAATTTTTTATTTAGTAGTTCCATAATTGTATGCGTAATTGTTCCTTTTCATACAATGAACAAAAGAGAATTTGGTCATCAAGACCTCTGCATAGACGATTAAAAAAAAGAATAATGACCAAGATTTAATGTTAAGCCCAAACTAAAGTGCATGATGTTAATAAGTGGTAGAGAACAAGAGACGAGATAGCACCAGACATAAAAGCAAGGCGATGTAGAGAAGGAAGGCAAAGTAATCTGACGCAAATAAGCAACACATTACAGAAGCAAGGAGATAAAGAGAAGTAAACGCGACAAAGAGAAGATCACAACATAAAGCAATGCAATATAGAAGCAGCGCAACAATGCAGCACAAAAAGAGAAACAAATCAATAATGTGGCATAAGCAAAGAAGCAAAGCCACAACGCCCAAAGAAGCAACTTAAAAAGGAGAAAAAAAGCGAAAGAGAAGTAGATAAGACACGAAGAAAAGAAGCAAAGTCACAACACGTGGAGAAGCAATACGTAAAAAGGAGAAAATTTGTGAGACAAAAGTAGAGAAGCCAGGTAGATAAAAAGAAGTGATGAATTTGAGATTTTGGAAAATTAAAGTCACGCCTAATGTTAGTGTTACAGAATATAGCAGTTATGTAATTATAGGGATTACATAGTTAACGTAAATATCATAGTTATAGGGATTATTTTCCTAGTTTAAACCTATATATTCCCGTATAAATACCTGTTGTATTATTCTAAGTTGAATATAGAAAACTTCTTCTCATTCTTCTCATGGTATCAGAGTCTAGTTGTGTTTCTGGATCTCTTCCTTAGTTTTCTGTCTTTCATTTCTGCCTTATAGTAAGGCAGTATACCGATTGTGTGAGTGATACATTTTTTGGAGACATTTTTTCTCACCTCCTCCTTCATAAGACATTATTGGTGTCAATTAGCCATCTCTTAAAATCCGGTCGTCAGTTCTTGAGTGCGTGACCCGCACATGTCGCCTAATCTGAGATGCCATTTCCACGCGTCGACATGAGAGGGCACGTGAGCCGCCGTCTTTTGAACCGGTTTCTTCCTCCAACATCGCCTCCTCTGTCCCTATCTGAATATCTAGTCAGTTTCGGGGTATTGCTAGTCTATGTTGGTGTAGTAGATAGTCGTAGCTCTCTTATGTTTTTTTTAGTGCTTCTGATGTTCGAAGCTCCCTTCTGCTGTGTTGATGTGGCTGCTGACATATTATATGGTGTTGCTGAATATTTCTGATTTACGTAGAGGTATTTACATAATAAAGAAGCATCTTATTCTAAACAGTCTGAGGTATCCTCTTTTTTGTTTCTGTCGTTTCTTTCCTCCTTTATCTGCTTAATATTGTCAATTGGAAAATGGCTGAGAGTAGTGATATAGGAGGGGATAAGAAGACTATTACTGAAATTACATTGGGTTCATCTAAAATTACTGATAGGAAATTGATTGGAACGAAACATTATGCACAATAGTGTGACTATTTTTGTGACTAGTTTAGATTTGGAAGATCATTTAACTAGTAATCTGCCTCCTAAGATTGATACTATTGCTCGGAAGAAATGGTTAATGGAGGATTATAAATTGTTTAATCAAATCCAAAATACTCTAGACCCAAATGTTGATGATCTTGTGAATCATTGTGATAGTGTCAAAGAACTATGGGAATATCTAGATTTTTTGTATACTTGCAAACAAGATCTGTCTCATGTTCATGAATTATTGTTAAAGATTTATTGAGCGGAACAAAGAGGTCACTCCTTGTTTTAGTACTATTCTGAAGTAAAACAAGCCTTTGAAGAAAAGTGAGTCATGTTTCCAATTGTTGCCAACATAAAGCAAATGCAAGAACAAGAGGAGCACATTGTGGTACAGTGTTTCTTAACAGGGTTGAGTTTTGAATATGATGCGGCAAGCATACAATCGTTAACTAGTGAGACACTTCCTTCCTTTATGGAAGTATATGCTCGTTTGCTTCGAGTTTGTAAAGATGGAGATGTGACTTCTGATATGGTGACCAATGACTCAGCGACATTAATGAGCTGCCTTTCAAATAATAATCGCGGTGGCAATGTTGAGAACAATAGTGGTTCTATTACTAGGAACAGTGGCAGCCCTCGCGCTTGTAATTATTGTCAAGTTGAAGGACATATCAAGAAGAATTATTGGAAACTACATGGTAAGCCTCCTAAATACTCAGGTAAGAATAATAACAGAAAATTTGCAAATGTGGCTACTCAGGATGGCATCCTACCCCTTCCTCAGTCATCCTCACCTTCTATCACAATTTTAGTGGATAAGTATGCCCACTTAACCAATGCCTATCAACAAATTTCGGCAGCTCATGATTCGCAACAACCATCTCCTGCGACATCAGCTTTGGCTAATACAGGTAACCTTGTTGCCTATCTCTCCACCTCATCTCGTAGTTGGGTTATTGACTCAGGTGCTATTGATTATATGACTGACAACATAGGTATTCTCTCTTATTTCAAATCTACTACTGATTTACCTTGTGTTACTTTAACCAATGGATCTACTGCTTCTGTAATTAGGCGTGGGGCAACAAACCCAACAAATTCTCTCCCATTATCCTCTGTTTTATGTTTATCACAATTCCCTTTTAACCTATTATATGTCAGCCAACTCACCAAAAGTCTCAATTGTTGTGTTGTTTTCTGTCCCAATTATTGTCTTTTTCAGGATCTTGGGATGAAGCAAATTATTGGTAAGGGGCGTCTGGTGAATGACCTGTTTGTTCTTGATTCAACTTCTGAGACAGTACCTCGATCGATTGCTTGCACAAGCTCATCTTTCCTTTTGCAACTTCATTGTCGTTTTGGTCATCCAACTACCACAATTTTACGAAAGTTATTTCCTAGCCTTAAACAAGAATCTAGCTTAGACTGTGAAGCTTGTCAATTTGCTAAACATCATAGGGTTTCTTATTCTCCTGGACTAAATAAACGAGTTGATTCTTCCTTTTACTTGGTGCAAACTGATGTATGGGGACTTTGTCCTATTCCATCTAAATCTGGTTTTTGTTATTTTGTGACATTTATTGACGATTATTCCCGGGTTACTTGGCTTTATCCTATGAAATCTCGATCAGAATTGTTTACTATATTTTGTGCCTTTCATGCTGAAATTAAGACTCAATTCAACAAATTCATCTATATTTCGAGAAGTGATAATGCTAAAGAATATGTTTCTCATACTTTTCAATCTTATCTCTCTCAGCATGTTATTATTTATCAGTCATCATGTATTGTTACCCCTCAACAAAATGGTATAGTAGAGCGAAAGAACCGTCACTTGTTAGAAATTGCACGGGCACTAATGTTCCATATGCAGGTCCCAAAAGTTTTCTAGACCGATGGAGTTTCTGCTACTTGTTTCCTAATCAACCAAACACCTTCTTCTATTCTTGATGGTCAGATTCCATATTCCCTTCTCTTTCCCTCATATACATTGTTTCCTCTTGCTTCTCAAATTTTTGGGTGTACTTGCTTTGTTCAAGATATGCGACCTCAGGTCTCGAAATTGGATCCCAAATCGCTCAAGTGTGTCTTTCTGGGATATTCACGTGCTTAAAAAGGATATCGTTGTTACTCTCTTTCGTTAGGTCGTTACTTGGTCTCTGCTGATGTTACTTTTTTTTAAAATACCCCCTTCTTTGGTTCTCTTGTGCCTTCTTCTTCGCCCTCTAGCAATTTAGGGGACGATTTTCTTATTCATTCTGTCAGTAAACAGGTAGTTTCTCCTTCCTCTTGACCTGTTATTCGTCAGGTTTATTCTCGACGTCTGCAGCAGTCTATTGAGGCACCTCCCGTCGGCTAGGACATGGAATCGACCCATTCTGCTTCGTCTTTAGATTCTTCACCACTACCTAATGCTAGCCTTTATTTTCCTATTGCTCTTCGTAAAGGTAAACGCGCATGCACTTACCCTGTTTCTTCTTTTGTATCTTCTCATGCTTTATCTCCCTCTTCCAAGTCTTTTGTATCCTCCTTAGACTTTGTTGTTGTCCTAACGTCCCTTGCTGAAGCACTAGCTCATGATGGTTGGAAAGCTGCAATGAAGGAAGAAATTACAACCTTAGAGTAGAATCATACTTGGGATCTTATGCCTCTTCCTTCATAGAAACGGGCTATTGGCTATAAGTGGGTGTTCACTGTTAAAATGAATGCTAATAGTTCTGTTGCTCGATTAAAAGCTCGATTGGTTGCTAAAGGATATGCTCAAACATATGGGGTGGATTATTTTGAGACTTTTTGTCCAGTTGCAAAACTTTCTTCTGTCTGCCTGTTTATCTGCTTAGCTGCCCTTACAATTGGGCACTTCACCAAATTGATGTGAAGAATGTTTTCTTATATGGGGATTTATCTGAAGATGTTTACATAGAGCAACCACCTGGTTTTGTTGCTCAGGGGGAGTTAGGGAAAGTGTGCAAATTACGAAAGTCTCTGTATAGCTTGAAGCAATCACCTTGTGCCTAGTTTGGAAGATTTAATACTGTAATGATTGAGTTTGGCTTGCGAAGTACATATGATGTTGTTTGCATCATCTAGTTCTAAAGCATTTTATTAGTTGTATATGTGGATGATATAGTGATCACTAGAACTGATGAAGCAGGGATCATAAGATTTAAAGCATTCATTGGGACTCGTTTTCAGACAAAGGATTTATGACCATTGAAATACTTCTTAGGAATTGAAATTTCTCGTAGTCATAAAGGGATCTATCAATCTCAAAGAAAATATTGTCTGGATTTATTAAATAATGCTGGTTTTATTGAAGCAAAGACATGTGGTGTGCCTATGATACCAAATAGTGAAGTTAAAAGTTGAAGATGGAGACTTACTTGAGAATCCTGAAAATATATAGGGAAATTGTGGAAAAATTGAACTATCTTACTATCACTCACCTGATATTGCCTTTCTAGTAAGTTTGTAAGTCAATTCACGTCATCACCTAGAACCTCTCATTGGGATGCTGTTATTCATATTTTGAGATATCTAAAAGGTGTGACGGGACGTGGCATCTTATATTGAAATAATGGTCACCACACTATAGAAGGATTCACATATGCTGACTATGTAGGAGATCTTTCAGACAGGCGCTCTACCACAGGTTATTATGTTTTTGTTGGAGGTAATCTTGTTTCTTAGAAGAGCAAGAAACAAAGTGTTGTATCCTGATCAAGTGTAGAATCCGAATATAGGGCTATGACGTAGACTACATATGAACTCATATGATTACGTTATTTACTTGGTAAGATTGGGTTTGTTCAATCTAAACCAATGAACTTATGGTGTAACAATGAAGCAACAATCTATATTGCAAATAATCCTGTATTTTATTAGAGAACCAAGCATATAGAAGTCGACTGTCATTTTACCCGAGAAAAGCCAGAGGCTGGATCGATCTCAACTCAACATGTCAGAACAGGGAGCCAATTAGCAGATGTATTCGCCAAAGCATTACCGTGGAATCGGCTTACTTATATTTGTAACAAGCTGGGCATGATCAATATCTGTGCTCCAGCTTGAGAGGGAGTGTTACAAAATAGAGCAGTTAAATAATTATAAGGATTATATAGTTAATGTAAATATCATAGTTATAGGGATTTAGCCTAATTATAGGGATTATTTTCCTAGTTTAAACCTATGTATTCTAGTATAAATACCTGTAGTATTATTCTAAGTTGAATAAAGAAAACTTCTTCTCATTCTTCTCAGTTAGGAAATTTAGTTTAAAAAGATTAGTTAAAAAGATTAGAGTTAGAAAAAGATTAGTTAATTTAATTAATTAATCTCATGATTAATACAAATTAAGCAAAATTTTATTAGACCTTATGCTGGATAAAATGTCTACATGACAATGGAGTCCTACAAATAAAAAAAAAAAATTCCATGAAAAATATATTTGGTTAACTTTCGATTAACTTAAGGGTCTTTATAAATGTTTATCAAACATTAGGGTTGTTTATAAAAGTTCATGAACATTTGGGTCTTAATTAAATTTTGGCCAAAACCTCGTCTCCTTTTCAACCCTTTTGTCTTTCTTGTCAAAAGATAACGCATACTAAAAGCATCTACATAGTTTTATAAAAGCAGTATGTATGCATGTATTATAAAATCAGTCTCATAATACAACAAATATGAGGACTAACAACAACATATTGGACTATTTACAACAGTTCGCTAAAATGCTAAAACTACTAGTCAGGCATACACAGATCGGATCATTACCTGATCTCACCACGCCATTAGTTTGCACGAACGACAATGCCAGCCTCCTTTAACAGCTGCTCAGTCAAAGCTGATAGCCGTGTAACTTCTTTATCCACCTCTTTAACGTATTCATCATTGGTCTCCAAAACGTTTAACCAAGCATTTTGAGGAAGGATACTTGCGTCAATATCAGTCTCAAAGGTTAGGCTAGCTTTATTCAAAAGCTCTCCACTCAATCCAACAAGTTTATTTAGAGCAGTTGTCGCAGCTTCAACCTCCAGTTGAGCTGCCTCAAGCTGTAGCTGCTCAATAGCGAGCTCCCCAATACTTTTCTCACCAATTCTCTCCTGAGCCAAAGCATAGAGCTTCCTCAGATCATTGGCATCTTCAACAATTTCTTCCTTCAATCTTTTGAGTTCTTTCTCTTTGCCATCTAACCTCACAAGAACCCTCTTCAGCTCCTCATCCTTGATTGCACGAGCCCTCTGGGTAGCTAAAACTTCCTTCTCCTTCATTTTTAGGCTTTCTTTGGTCAATTTTAATTCAGTTTCAAGCTGTTCCCTCAGCAACAAATCATCAGTTGGTTTATTTGTTGGCTGTTGCATAAGTTCCAAGTTTAAATCATCAGTGTGCCCCAATACATTATAATATTCATCTTTTACAGAAATAACCAATTTATTTGTTAGCTCTGCTATCTGTTCCACCATTATTCCAGCTTCAGACACTTTCATCCTCGAGTCATTCAACTCATCTTGCATCATCTGAACATGCTTCTCTTTATCCTTTAGCATAGAAGTGGCTTGAAGTAATTGGTGTTCTTTATTGCTCAATAGAGCCTGCAACTCCATAACCTCCTGGTTTAATTCTTCCAACTTCTTTCTTGCATCAAAGAGTTGTAAATCTCTCTCCTCCAGGACTAACTTGAGGGAAGCCTGCTCAGATTTCAAATGCTGGAGTTCTAGTTTAACTTCTTCAAACTCTGACTCTTTTACCAGAAGACGACCATGCATTTCTTCAAATTCAGTACTTCTCCGCTCTAGTTCCTGTTTTAGAAAAGAATTCTCATCAATTGCATGCTTTAGAGATGATTTCTTCTTCCTCAGTTCATCCTCCAAATCTTCTATAAGTTCCTTATCAATGGCTAAGTTATGTTCAAGCTCCTTATTCTGAGCCTCCATTGCTCTAAGTTTCACCCTTTCACTCTCAATTTCTACTTGGGCATTTTTCAGGTAACACACATAAGAAGTTATGCTTTTCCTCTGTTCTTCAAGTTCTGATAGTTGCTTCTCCAATATCGCCTCCTGCTCTTTCACTTCCTTTCTAGAAGATGCTAGAGACTTCTGCGAAGAGATAAACTGTGATCTCACATCAGCAAGAAGCTTTTTCACTCTTTGGAAGTCTTGTAATGTTTCATCAGTTTCTATCATTCTTTTTGAGGCTTCCTCTGACATCTTCTTCAGTTCTTCCTGAGCTAATAACCAAGCGATCGTTAGTTTCTCCAAATTGGCCCTTGCAGCTTCTAGTTTCTCCTCTTCAAGCTTTCTCAAAGTCAAAGAAGACTCTAACTCTTGTTCTCTCTCTTGTAAAGTATTTTTAAGAACATGAAGCTCAAGTTCTTGTTTCTTCACAACTTCATTGGCTGCATCCAAAAGTCTAACATTGTACTTGAGTTCAGAGTCAATAGTGACAGCTTCGTCACATTTCTTTTCAAATTCATTTATTATTTTGTTCAGAAGATCTTCTTTCAAAGCAAGTGCAGATTTTGCCGAAGCAATCTCCTGGTCTCTCTCATTAAACTGAAGCTTTAAATCTTCGATCTGCTTAGCTTGTGAAGCTAGGTTAAGATTTGCATGTTTAAGCTCATTTTCTAATTTTTCATGCTTGGTGGAAGTAGCAGTTATTTCTTTCTCTCGCCTTTCCAATTCATGCTTTGCATAATTTAATTCACTACGCTCCAACAGAACCTTTTCTTCTGCGCCTTGCAGATCTTCTTCTTTTTTCTTCAAGGCTTCCAACACAGCTAAAAGATCAGATTCAAGGACTTCAAGGTTGGACCACAGGTGATGTTTTTCTGGGAAATGAGAATCTCGATTCATCTGTTCTTCAAGTTTATGTGTCTGTACGAATAATCTCTCAAGAAGTATCCTTGCAGGTTCATTCCCTCCATTCCCATTAACACTTGACTCACTGCTGCTTAAAACTGAGGAAATAATCTTCACAGAACGGTTTCTAGGTTCTGCAGTTGTATTAAAAGCAAATCTAACCTGCTTCAAGTTGATTTTTGGTGGAAACAACTGGAGCAAAACATTTCAAATATAAGCCATACCATTTCCAACATAAACCATCTAAAATATATGGTCCCAAAATTAAATATATGTGGTTCTATCCGAATTTCAAGGCAAAACAAGAATCGATAATCATCATCATAACGGGACTCAGAAAGTAAACAGAATATTTGCAACAAACATTAAAAACCAAACTCCGAAAAAATTATCAAACTTCAGTGCTATCCTCCAATTCCATTAAGATACTCAATTATCCGACTCTGTTATTAGAACAAACATTGGTTGAAGACTCTTAGAATCACAATCTCTTCCAAGTGCCCAGGAAAGTATGAACGTTTCTAATTCGACGCACAATTTAAGCAAACATCAGTCCCCGCCTCTTGCAATAAATAATTAAGGGAAAGCCCCAAAATCCATTAAAGTATCGAACTTGAGCTTAAAAAGAAACAGAACAAAGAGTAACAGACCTTGGAGGAATGGCAGTATTGCATAGCGGGAAGATGGGGACGGAGAGCAGCAGAAAGGCCCATGCTTGTTCATCGATCAGCCATCAAATAAAGCAATTCACAATCCATCCACTGTAAACTTAGTAAGGCACTGATGATTGTACTAAACAGGAAAGGTCCTTGTGGTTACTTTATGGAAGCAAGTAAGCAAAACAGAAGAGGCACGGGCGTTGGTATCCTTGGATTTTGCCCCCGCTATTATGCGCGGAGCGCAACAGGTTAAGAGACGTTTTCGTGGATAAGCATCGCCCGCTATTATGCGCCGAGCGAGACAGGTTAAGAGACGTTTTGGTGGATAAGCAGCCCCCTCTATTACACAGAACATACATCACGTCATAAATAATTACGTTTGAAAATATGTCTTTTTTCATATATAATTTATCTCTTGCTTTTAAATTTATTATTTTAAAAACATTAAGAAGAGTTTTATTTAATAAACACTTCATTTGTTACTTGCATTTATGTATATATGTGAGAAGAAATTAAGGAGTGAGAAGAAATTAAAAATAAAAATATACAAATAAAGAAGAAGAATTAGAAATTAGAAATTAGTTGGATTCATTAATTAAAACTTTTCGTACATATTTATTTTCAAATATCAAAAGTTGGTTGAATCACTTACTCTTACAGAACTTTTTCCTCTTATTCTTTTACATTTATAGACTTATTTTTCTTCATCTTTAATTTCTTTATATTATTTATATATATATATATATATTACCACATTAATGTGTCTTACAAATTATATTTAAATTAGTTTCCCAAAATTTTTATGACTCAATTTAAATGTTGATGCTACATCCTATTATATATTCTTACAAATCAATTTCTCAATTTGCATATCAATGTAAATCCCATAATTTGTATGTCAGTACAAATACTTTTAGTATATACTATGCATGCTTTGTTGATGTAGCTATAATAATTAAAATCGAGAATTATTGAAGCTATAAATAATATATTATTGAATTGGGAATTAAACCGGGAATTGAAAGCTTAGAAGAATTATAAAATACAAACTCTTTAATTAAAAATAACAATAGCCAGAAGTATTTTGTTTTCTTGCATATTTAATTTATATGTTATTCTAACCTATATGGCTGGTGACTATATAATTTAGAGTTTACTTAGGTTAACATGAATTAAAAGTTGTAATTGGATTAGAAAACAAACCAACACTATCGTTATAGTTTAAATAGACAAATAATCAATAGGGTAATCATGCTTCATCTAAATATAACTTAACGTAACACATTAATTTCGTTTCAAAAGATGGTCAATGGATATTATCAAAAGATCCAAGGAATTGTGTTGTAAAAGTTGGACGATCACTTAATGATCCAACTCAATTATAAGATCTTTGACACAGAAGTTCTAGTTCATTTGTAAACCTGAATGAAATCTTGATATGAGAATATGTTCGTAATGTATGGTGACATGTGTAGAACATGGCTTTGAGTTCTACTTGTTTTTAATTGTTGTTTTTCAGTTGAATGGGTCTTTCACATAGGAGAGATCATGGGAAATAATTAGCAAGATATTAGCCAGAGATCAAGGGTCTGTTTCCTTGATATTATGTATGGATTGAACACTATAAAAGGATCAAAGTATCATGAATGAAGTCAAGCATTATTCAACCAGAATACTCTGTTTCTCCTCCTTTTTCTTACTCTAAATTTTTCCTTCCTAAGTTCCTCTATCATTTGGTATCAGAGACGGTTATGGAAACGCGTGGTAAAACTAATGCCGAGTTCCATAGTGAGGTCGAAGAGACTTTTGGCCGTTATGAGTCAAACTTTGAGCATCTGAATTCAACTCTACAAACCATCCTTTCTAAATTACAAACCATAGAAGCCTCCCAAAACCATCACCAAAATATCATCGCCAAATTGGAAACCATTGACTTGCCACAAAATACCCATCACGCCACATCAGAACCCAACTCAAACACATCCATAACACACGGAACACCAGTACACCAAACTACCCACCACACCTATAGTTACAACTCAAGCCCCATTGATCCCAAAAACCACAATCTGAAACTAAACTTCCCAAAGTTTGATGGGGAAGACCTGCAAGGGAGGATTTTTAAAGCATAACAATATTTTGAATTTAAAGGCGTTTCCATACACCACCAAGTGCAGTTAGCCTCATTTCACTTGGAAGGAATCGCTCTTCAATGGCACCGGTGGATTACCAAGTATAAAGGGCCGATGACTTAGGAAGAGTTTACTAAAGCCTTGCTCACTCGTTTTGGACCAATCGATTATGAAGATCCATCTGAGGCTTTATCTCGTCTCAAGCAGACCGGAAATGTTGTCACATACCAGGAAGAATTTGAGAAGGTATCAAATAGAGTAGACGAATTACCTGAGAAGTTCTTGGTTGGAAGTTTTGTGGCTGGGTTAAAAGATGAGGTGCATCTGGAAGTTCGGCTGAAGCAACCAAAATCTCTTGCCGATGACATTGGATTAGCAAGACTAGTTGAGGAGCGGAATGACCTGCAGAAGTGTAGACAACATGTGAAACTATCTACTACAACAAACACTTCGATTAAAAACAACACATAAACTCAAACAAGCATTTTAGTTTTAGGACTACCATCGACAACAAGAGTTCCAAATAATACCATTGGTTCATCCCAAGCTCCTTCATTTCGCAGGCTTACTAATCAGGAAGTAAGGGAGTGGCGTGAAAAAGGATTATGCTTCTACTGTGATGAGAAGTTCGTACTTGGTCACCGGTGCCGAAGACCACAATTGTTCATGATTGAAGACTCGGTGGAAGATGTAGACATGGAGGTGGAACCAAATGAAGCAGAGGGCCTTCCTGAAATCTCTTTCCATGCGATTGCCAGAACCGAACACCCTCAGACTATACGATTACAAGACAAGTTGAAAGGAAAAGATGTGGCGATCCTGATTGACGGGGGCAGCACACACAACTTTATGGATCAAACAATGGTACATAAATTTGGCCTCACAGTGCTGCAAGATCAACCACTCCAAGTGGCCCTCAGTATTCAAGGGTATCCTACTGTGGCTGATTTCTACGTATTACCTGTCACAACATGCCCTCTTGTACTCGGGGTGCAATGGCTCGCAACGTTGGGATCGATCAAAACAGACTATAAGAATCTTAAGATGACCATAAAAAGTGGAGAAAAACCTCATATGTTCCATGGAATAAAAGGATGGAGTTTAGAGGCTATAAAATCTAAGGAATGTCACGCTACAATAGGAACAAGCTATCTGTTGCATGTGATAGAAGTAGAAGAGGGAAACACAATAGTCAAATCAAGATACCCAACGGAGTTACACACACTCCTGAACCAGTTCCAACATGTGTTTGTCTCGCCAAAGGAGTTACCAGCTGCTCGATCACATGACCACCATATTCCACTTGAACCACATAGCAAGCCAGTTAATGTGCATCCATATAGATAACCATACTATCAGAAATCAGAGATCGAAAAACAAGTGCACGAACTGCTTGAATCTGGATTAATCAAGCCCAGTCGCAGTCCTTTCTCTTCCCTGATATTGTTGGTCAAAAAATCAGATGGAAATTAGCATTTTTGTATTGATTATTGAGCTCTTAACGAAATTACCATAAAGGATAAATTTCCAATTTCGGTGATCGATGAGTTGTTGGATGAACTTTTTGGTTCGCAGTTTTTCTCAAAACTCGATTTTAGGTCTAGGTATCACCAAATCAGAGTAGCAGACGATGACATCCATAAAACGTCATTCTGTACCCATGAAGGCCATTATGAATTTGTCATTATGCCCTTCGGTCTCACAAATGCACCTGCAACTTTTCAAAGCCTCATGAACGATATTTTTCGACCATATCTTTGTAAGTTCATTCTGGTTTTTTTATGATATTTTAGTGTACAACAGAACCTGGGAAGACCATCTTCTACATCTCCACACTATTTTACAACTATTATCTACACATAAATTGGTTGCTAAGGAGTCAAAGTGTCAATTTGGTCTATAACAAGTAGCGTATCTGGGTCACCTAATTTCAAAGCGAGGAGTAGAGGTCGATCCTACGAAGATACAAGTGGTTAAAAATTGGCCACAACCTACTGATACGAAAGGGGTTCGAGTGTTTCTTGGACTAGCAGGATATTACCGCAAGTTCATCCGACGGTTCAGAGAGATTGCTGCACCTCTTACGCGACTCATATCGAAAGAGGGGTTTCATTGGACTTCAGATTGTACCGCGGCCTTTCTTACACTCAAAGAAGCCTTGTTAACAACCCCAGTCCTTCAACTTCCTAATTTTTTGAAAAGTTTCATGGTGGAAAGTGATGCATGTGGAAAAGGAATAGGTGCCATTTTATCCCAGAACGGAAGACCGATTGCCTTCTTTAGTGAGGCTCTTAAAGGTATTGCGTTAAATCTCTCCACATATGAAAAGGAAATGCTCGCTATAGTTAAAGCTGTGCAACAATGGCGCCTTATTTGCTTAGAAGATCATTTATCGTCCGAACTGATTAGTGTAGCCTTAAATATCTGTTAGACCAAAGAATTACGACACCCGCTCAGGCTCGTTGGCTACCAAAGCTCATGGGTTATGAGTATACCATTGAATATCGAAAAGGGAAGGAAAATTATGGTGTCAATGCCTTGTCTAGATTAGTGGAATTTTAGATGGCTTTATTATTCATACCCATGTCAAATTGGTGGGCGACATTAAAAAAAGAGGTACAATCTGATCCTTTTTATTTAACGATGCAGAATAAAAATTCGGATGGCCTTGGAACTCAATTCAGCTTGCGAGATGGTGTTTGGACATGGAAAGGAAGAGTATATTTGAGTCCTAAAAGTTCATTGATTCCAACTCGTTTGTCACAAGCCCACTCCACTCCTCTTGGCGGCCATTTTGGCTACAACAAAACACTTGGAAGAATTCAAGCATATTTTTACTGGCCCGGAATTTGGCTTGCAGTTAAAACATGCATTCGTGAATGTGAAACCTATCAACATTTTAAAACTGACAACTTAAGCCCAGCTGGATTACTCCAACCTTTACCAATACTAGAAGCAATTTGGACTGATATATCGATGGATTTTGTGGAAGGTTTACCAATTTCGCAGGGGTATTCCGTGGTAATGGTAGTTGTTGACCGCTTATCAAAATACAGTTATTTTGTTCCACTGAGGCACCCATTCATAGCAGCTACTGTTGCAAAGGAATTCATCAATCATGTGGTTAAACTACATGGAATGCCCCACTCAATTGTCAGTGACTGAGATAAGGTATTTATTAGTTCTTTTTGGCAGCAGTTGTTTAAATTCCAAGGGACTACTTTGAAGCTAAGTACGAGTTATCATCCTCAAACTAATGGGCAGACGGAAGTCATCAATAGGGTGTTGGAGCAGTATCTAAGATGTTTCACTGGGATCAACCTAGGCGTTGGAAGGAATAGTTACCATGGGAGGAGCTAAGTTATAACAGTATCATTAATTCTTCTATTAACATGTCGCCTTTTGAAGCAGTTTATGGGATTCCTCCACTAATGATTATGCCTTACGTACTGGGTACCACAAAAGTTCAATCAATAGATGAGTTATTGTGCTCTCGAGTAGATATTTACGTGAATTAAAGACGAACTGGCAACTTGCCCAAGAACGAATGAAGAAGTAAGCTGATCGACATCGTCGGGATGTCCAGTTCCGAGTGGGAGATTTTGTTTATTTAAAGCTACATCCTTATCGTCAATCATCAGTGGTGTTTCGACATTTCACGAAGCTATCACCACGGTATTTTGGGCCTTTTGAGATAATTGAACGAGTGGGAAGTGTCGCTTACCGTTTAGCTTTACCATCAAATTCCAAAATCCATAATGTTGTTCACGTGAGTTTGCTCAGAAAATACTTGGGGGATCGACCTTTGCCACAGCCTGAGTTGCCTCCAATATCAGATGAATCAGTTGTCCTTCCTCAGCCAGAGGAGATACTAGATCGGCGAGTTAAACAAAACGGGAGGTATCGGCCAACAACAGAAATTTTGGTAAAATGGGTCGGCACTGCTAGGAAGGACGCCACCTGGGAGAACTTAAGACATTTTTCAAAAACTTATCTGGCGTTTATCCTTGAGGACAAGGATTCTCTGAGGAGGGAAGAATGATACGAGAATATGTTCGTAATGTATGGTGACATGTGCAGAACATGGCTTTGAGTTCTACTTGTTTTTAGTTGTTGTTTTTCAGTTGAATGGGGTCTTTCACATAGGAGAGATCATGGGAAATAATTAGCAAGAAATTAGCTAGAGATTAGGGATATGTTTCCTTGATATTATGTATGGATTGATCACTATAAAAGGATCAAAGTATCAAGAATGAAGTCAAGCATTATTCAACCAGAATACTCTATTTCCCCTCCTTTTTCTTAATCTAAATTCTGCCTTCTTAAATTCCTCTATCAAATCTTCATAGTTCTGTATTCGTGATTGTTGTCTTCCCCAAATTTCGAAGGAAACCAATCAACCAACACCCTTGATCTTCGTTAAGCAAACCACCACGTTACAATTCAGTTTGACACAGCCTATAGATCATCTTTATTTTGAATGTCAATATACAAGGAGAATATGCTCTTGGATAACAGAATTACATCACATGAATGTTCCCCGTTAGAATTGGTCGAAGATAAGGTTGACAGTGTACTGGCTTGAGCCTAGCTTGAATAGTGAGCTCATCTTTTTATTTTAAAAAAATTTTTTAAAATAGACTTTAAAATTTTGAAATAAATAACACCGAAATAAATTTATTTTGAATGAAAGTGAACCAAAATAATATATGAAAAATGTCACATTCATTTAAAGAACATAATTCATATTTTAATAAAAATGTGTTTTTTAAAAAATTGTATATATTAAATATACATAAAATTTGGAAATTAATAAGTTCAAAATAAATTTATTTTAAAAGAAAGTAAACCAAAAAATGATTTTGAGAAATGTCACATTCATTTAATTAACATAATTCATAATTGCTTAATAAAAAGTGTTTTTAAAATATTGTACATGCATAAAATTTTGAAATAAATAAGTTCAAAATAAATTTATTTTAAAAGAAAATGAGCTAAAAGATTTTATATGAGAAATGTCACGTTCATTTAATTAACATAATAAAATAAATATCCATCTATATAAATGCTCAATTACATATGTATCTTAGGTTTTGATATTAGTTTGAACTTTAAATGTTATTGTTGCTAGTTATACAATCTAAGCATACATATGACGAATACTCTAAATTCACAAGTCTACTTATGCAACAAATAAAACAATAATACAATGAAGAATATTTTATTATCAAAATATAAGAATATCATCATACTAATATTATCTAAATTCTTTAATGATATAATTTAAAAAAAGTCAAAATGAAATTATGAATTAATTTACCAAAAAATATGAATTACAGGTGGAGAGTGGAGATTGGAAAGTAGATATAAGTTAAGTAAACAGATAGAGACAATTGTTTAGAAACTACATAAAAATACTCTAAGTAAACAATTATATCTTCAGTTATAAAAAATAAAAGCAATCATATGAAAAAATAAGTAAATCCATAAACAAAGATTAAAGATAATAAACTCACAATAGAAGAAAAGAGATAACTAATCGTTATAATTAGAATTGTTAATAGTTTTCATTTTTTTTCATTTGCATGTATAAACATTATTATGTAAATTATACCTAGTAATGTAATGAAAATCTCATTAGATATTATTGTTGTTGTCTACAGAGGTCCAATAGTACACAGTATTGCTCCTACATGGTAGATAGGCTATTTCTAATAGAATATTAAACACATGATAACAATTAAATATGCCTTTATCATTGAATATTTGTTTAATTTTTTTAGTTGATTGATTGATCTCTTCCATATTAGTACCTCTATTAATACAAAAAGATAATATAAGATAAGATAATATCATAAAGAAAAATAAACAAAATTGATATATCATAAAGAATAGACTTTACCTTTAATATCTTCATTATCTAACCAACTTATGACATACATAAAGGCTTCCACATTACAAGGATGAAGTTGAGCATGATAAAGACTAATAAACTAACCATAATCAGAATTTTACTTTCATAATTCTTTCACCATAGCAAGACATCAAACTCTATACGTTAAACTTCAGCCATACAAATTATCGTCAAATATTTTTCCAACTCTATAATTGTGTAAGAAGTCCTAAACCTTTTTTTTCATGAATTTTATAAATGAGGGCTTCATACTTGTCTTAGAACAAGCTGAGCCTAAATCTAAACCTGAACTTGAACTTGGAGCTGAACTATTTTGATCATGATTTTTGTCCAAGATAGAAATATACTCCCTCCATCTTATATTTTGGGTCTAACATAGAAATGAATATAATAATATATCCTACCATATATTAGTAAGAATTGAGCTTCTTCGTTATCTGCTCTATTATAACTCAGATCACCTCATTAAAATCAAATATCTAATCAAATATGGCTTTTTTGATCTCGTACATATTGCTAAAGTACTAGTGCAAAGTTGGATATTTTATTCCTAAAAACAATTCAGTAGTAATATAATTTTTTTTAAACTTTGCATAAAGTTCTTTAGCTAACTCCTATTGCTCTTCTATAGGTAGGCAAGTACACTGACAATCTCTTTCTCTCAACCTAGTGAACACCTCAACATATTGGGTTGTCAACTTCAACATGTTGAAGGTTGAATTCCATCTAGTAGAAAAATCCAATTCCAACTTCTTCGTGCATGGAATGCATAGTTCTTGTGTAGTTTTTTCAAAAATTTTAACTCTTTTAGGTATTAAACTCTAATATATTGCAATATCTCAAATTGAATCTACTGCTTCCTTTATCATCTCTAAATTATCCTTTATAATCAAATTCAAAATATTTGCAAAATAGTGCATATGGAATAACCTCCCACCAACCTGTAACTTATTCATTAACTTTTTTTATCATCACATTTTTCGTGCTACAATTGTTGAGTGTTATGGTAGACAGCTTAGTATCGATATTCTAATATGTTAAACACTCAACCAACACGATTGTCAACTTTTCGCTTATATATGGAACCGACACATAAATAAACCTACCATTTACAAATATGAACAAATATCAATCATAACATTATCAAAAAATAAATCATAACAATATTTAAAAAAATATAAGTTACCTCAGTAGTTTACTGCGTAGAGTCTAGTCGTTGTCAATATAGTGTGCCTAAACTAAAATAGGTATTTGGTTATTAGCCCCTTCTTTTTAACCCACCTTTTTTAGGGTTTACTTGCTATTCTTTGTTTGAGGAACACAAATCTATCATAAAATGGCATATCATGTTATATAATGATATGAATTGTTATTGTAATGATATTGATGCATACATGCATTGCTTGATCTTTTATTACATATATGTATGATAGGGAATCATCCTTTGGATATTGATTGCTCCTTTTAGGTAGTATAATGACCTAAAATATTATGTGTGAAACTTATTATAAATGGAAGCTTGATGCTTGCTTTTAAGTTGATGTTATGGTCTAAAGATATGTGAGTGAGATACCATATTATCATGTCTTTTTCTATAGAAATTATGCCTATCCTTTCCTTTTTTAGACGTAGGCTTAGATCTATATATTAAAGCATAAGATTTTCTTTTAGGGTAAGGTCTAGAAGTTGTAATATATGCATATGATATATGTGTTTAGGTAAAAGTGGATGCAACATGCCCATATGTTATCTTAGGCAAAGGATCTTTATTATGCAAATGTTTTTCCTTAATATAGTTTTGTCATTACATTTACTTTCATAGTTATATCCAATCTCATTCTTATTGTTTACACTCTTTTAAGCTCCTAGTATACTTTTAAGTTTATCGCTTGTCTTAGTGAATTTGGACAACTAATATTTGAGAGCATTGATCTCCTTTTTAAACATCTCATTTTTATGTTCTATCGTATCTAATGTATTATGTTAATTAATGATATCATTCTTAGATTCTTTGATTTTATGCAATTCACTCTTCGTCTTTTTATTTTTCATCCATGAATACATCTAAATGCTTTTGAACCTCTTTGAGTTTGGAAGACAACTTATTCCTTTTCCTACTCATAATCTTTAGAGTTTCTACTAATTTATCATATGTTAAATCACTATCACTATCATAATAATTAAAGTTAGAGAGAACCCATCATCATTAACCATAAAACATATATGAGCTACCTCTTCTTTTGAACTCTCTCTTTCAAAGTCACTTGAGTCATCCCAAATCAATGCTTTGAAAAACTTCTTCTTTTTGTTTTCCCTCTTCCCCTTCTTTTCATCTATTTCTCTAATTTGATAATCATATATGAGTATGTGCTAAATTTTATGAGTAGTTCCACAAATGGATACCATATTTAATTCATCTCTACCTAGTGCATATAATAATATATTAATTTCTTTCTATTTGAAGAGATAAGTCTCTTATCTTGTATATCCCATTCTTCCTTAACCTGAGGAATTTTTTTATTATTTATGACTTTTATAGAAGTGAAAGGGTCATTTGAATTTATTTCCCTTAAATTAATACTCTTGTCTATTAAGAAAAACTTCATCCTATTTTTCTAATATAGATATTTATTACCATCAAAGAAAAGAGCTCTACTAAAATTTTGCTCTTTTTGGTTGGAAGATAATGTTGATGCTCCTAAGTATACCATTATTATCTTTACTCTAGGATTTTTATTTGAAATACTAACCTAAGAGACCTACTCCAACAACACTTGTTTATCCCTAATGGCTCCAAAGAGCAAGGTGAATTAGGTGTTTGATTAATTAAAAGAATATTTACTAACTAACGAATAAAATTTGAAAAGAATGAATATATTAAAGAAGGGATTATTGTAAGTCAATGAGATAATCAATCAATAAATTAAATAGCTTAGGGAAGAAGAAATGCAAAATGATTTATAGTAGTTTGACAAAAAACCCTTGCCTGTGTCCACTCTTCAAGACATTTGTCGGAATTTGCACAAAATCTCTTCGATAAACAAAGAGGAACCTTCTTACAAAAAAAATGTTTCTTATAAGTAAAATGCAACTCTTCTTACAATCTTAGTCTAACGTGAGAGTAACGTTACAAAACAATTTACGACTTAAAGATATCACCTAATCACCACCCAATCACCTTTATAAAGACAAATGACTCACTCACTAAAAAAATGAGGCAATGAATGCTTAAAAAATTGGAAAACCTTATAAATAAGTGTATAAAAACACCTAAATATTGTTTTAATGTAAGTAACAATAAGAAAATAGATATTTATATGGTTTCACAACCTACACTAGCAGGTAGAGTAAAAAAACTACCCATTGCAATAATTCGTTACAAAGCACTAGTTTATTGATGCAACATATTAGTTGACCAATGTGCATTAAATAACCAAGATTCATTAATCGTTGAGACATTAGTCGCCCAATTTGACATATTGTTATATTCAATGACGGAGCCAGGAATTTAAGATAGAAGGGTCTAAATATTTAAGTTTTTTAAATTTTGAGGGGCCCAGTGTACCAATAGGCTCTAAATAATTCTGTCCTTATATATATATATATTAATTAAAAATTAAAAATTTAATTTTTATAAATTTTGGGGAGCCCAGTGGTGCTACGTCCTTGGTTATATTGGTTGAACAACGCATCAACTAATGTCCCTAAAAACTCTTAATACATAGGTTTACTAACTTTAACCTACTTTGGTCGACGTCTAACATATATAGGTCCACTAATACACCTAAAATCATTTATCCAACATCTTCAAATGCTCAAACTTAATTATGTTAATGCAAATACTTCACAAAATGTTCCCCAAAAAAAATGCTTAAAGGCCTCATTTTAACACCCCAATAAAGAAAGTATGAATTTGTGCAATCTGGAGCCAAGTTAGAGAAGTTTTAGAGTTATTTTAAAGTATGAATTTGTGCAACCTGGAGCCAAGTTAGAGAAGTTTTAGAGTTATTTTAAAGTATGAATTTGTGCAATCTAGAGCCAAGTTAGAGAAGTTTTAGAGTTATTTTAGATGAATGTGGGCTAAACATGGTCCTATCTTCATCAACTTAGTTCAAAAATGTTCACCTCTGGTTAGGATACTAGTGCATTTTAGCTTTTTGTTAACTTAGCATATAAAGAAACATAGCCTAAACACAGTATCGTATTTATCATATATTCCACAATCGTGCATTATGCTTTTTGGGACAATTTGTCACTTGACGAACATGGCTTAAATAGCGAATCATGTTCCTCAACATGACATGAATTTGTGGGTTTTAGACTCGTGTTAACTAGTCTAATAATGCAATAGAGGAATTGCTAACCCTACATAAGTGCAATATAGTATCGTTTTCAGAAGCTGTGTTCATGGTGATATTTCAAAAAATTAGGATTTCACATAATAGTAAAAAACATAAGATCAATACTGGAATACTATGATAGTTAATAAGGGTTATCTCCTTGTAAAGTTAGTAAAATGTCTAGTAGTGATATTTGTTCTAGATTTACTAATGTGATATAATATTCCATACTTTTCATTCCTTTGATGAAAGCAAGTGATAGTTTAGAGTGCTGATTTTTCGTAAAGAGATTTCTGTGGTGGCTAAGCTAGCTTAGTTGGTAAAGAGGGAAGTATATAAAGAATTTGATAATAGTTAAAAGGGTATAGGTTAGAGGAGATCTAAAGGAGAAGATGTGGATGATTTTATTTTTACATATATGAATTTAGACAATATTGATGCACTTAATTCACAAAAATGTTGATAAGAATGGGGTTGTGTTTCGAATGAGTTAAATGTTTTGTTCGCAAGTTATTGGAGTAAATTGATGTGAGATTAATTTTGGAAAAATTACAGTAGAGTGAGAAAGTGAAAATTGGGGAAGACGAGTTTCAGTAATCATACGTCATGGCCTCCATTTTTGTTCTCGTCGCGACAAATTCTTTTTTTGTACGTCGCAACGTGCATCACACCTTTGAGCTCATCGCGGCTCATTTCATTTTGTACGTCGCGACGTGCATTGCACCTTTGAGCTCATTGTGACTCATTCCTTTTTGTACGTCACGATGTCTAACTTACCCTTGAGCTCGTCGCGATGACCGTCACAATATTCCTGAGAAAAACTAATTTCTGGACTGTACGTCGCGACTTCACTTTTTATTCTCGTTGCTTCGAGGTCCCTCCCTTGACAGCTCAAACATACTTTAGTATTTTGTCCATAACATTCTTTGTAGATATCCAAATGAGGTGATTTTTAATTTGTTGTACACTAGAGACATAGGGGTACAACGTTTATGAAGACATGGAGTTTTAATTCTGTCTGTAAGATTTTCAAGGTTTGGTTGGAAGTTGAGGTTAGAATTCTATTGAAGCTTAAGAACATTCGAAACTATTTTGAGTAGATCTTTTCGTATGCTGATCCATATTATATGATTTTTAATTCATTGAAAAGTTAAGAAATGGGAGAACAACTTTACAGAAGGAAGTTTTGTATAATTTAGTCATTTACCTTATTAGATTTAGTATGGAAAGTTGACCCATATATGTATTGGAGGAAAAATCTAATGTGGTCAATGAAGTTATGAAATTATTTGACATGGTTTTGTTTCGATCCAATTGTAAATTTGCATGGTATTAATGAAGGCTTTGATATCTAAATGAATTGTTGATAAGGATCACAATAAAGTACCCCGAAATTGTCATTGAACATGCATTGTGCATATTTTATAAGTACATGTGCATAAAAGAACACTTGTATTTTTGTACAAAGATGTGACATTTTTGAATGTGTTATGTATGTTATAGAAGTGCACTTCGGACGCCAATCGGACATTGCCGGACCATCCAGGAAATAGCTTATTGGAGCGTACTGTGAGTCAACCTAGATGATTTCCTAGGATTGATTTGATTTGTTTTGTTAGCTTCCA
>JANZLC010000008.1:16460196-16480004 GCA_026413385.1 Erythroxylum gracilipes | reverse complement strand
TCTCGCGTGAAGCAATCATCAAAGGCTTAGAGTTTGGGACATGAATTAATCGGTGACTCTAATAGCCTACCGAAATCCGAAGACTAGCAAGTAGCAACTCGGACCAACACTTCCGCATTAAGGTCAGTCCTTATAATTCTACATTTACCATGCATGTGATTCAATCATAATTGATTTCTCAACACAATCTTCTTTTCAATAGAATTTGCTGCCTAATTTTATGTATATTTTAAATAATTGAGGCGTATACGTTTTGTGCAATGTATTATGAAGTTCGACAATAACGTTTTTCTTAAACCCTACTCAATTTTCCTCCGTGGCTTCGGGTTGGAAAGTTACTGAAGAATCCTTGAACAAATTTCAAGTGGAAAACAACTTCAATCCTCGCAACTTGTCCTCGACAAAGACAAAACTTTAACTAATGTCTAGTTACCTGCCATGTTTGTCTTGTCTTATAATAGATGTACTGGAATATATACCTTCCTTTACACATATATTTATGACATTACACCCATGCAAATAAGAGATTATCACATTTGTCTTGTCTTATAATATATGCAATGGAACACTTACAATTCCGAGACACCTGTTTGGTGATAAAATTATTCCCCCCGAGTTTGCACATCTTCATGTCTTGTCGCAAAACTTTTGATCCCTCCGTTCTTGTTGTCGACAATTAAAGACGGAGGATCCAGTGTCACGAATTTCTGTTCTAAAAATTTTTTAAACATAAAATCGTTTTTACTGAATAATATTATTATGATTAAAATGTAACATATTTTTATATTCATCGTAATAAACTGAATTATTGAATCAAAACTTAAAACATATTAGGACACTAAATTCTAATTATATAAAAATTAAAATATATTATTTCATTGTATTAGCTCCAAAAAATCGAATAATCTATACATTCACTCTTCAGAAAGTAAATTAAAATTCAGGCACAAGATAGACTGAGCAGCAATTGTACTAAAACTATATGATGTCATTACTTTGTAATATTATTACTGCCAATCGGGTCAACAAAAAGATACAACATCGTGAGAGGAAAATTTCTTTTCAGACAACTGGTATATGTAGAGGTACAAGATATACATTAATTGACTGCTGTTTCAGTAAAATTGACCAGTTAAACCATATACTTAGTCGATAGCTGTCACAAATGGAACCTTATTTGCAAGAAAATGAAGTATTCAACTATGTCATCTCTCTACATGATTCATTTTGGGTGCAGTTGCTTCACCATTACTTCTAGACGTTATACCCATTTGGAAAGCACGACCAATAACAGAGTTCACCTGTTTCCTCAGCTTAGCATTACCAGTGAAGATGTCTACTATTGTATTCCTCAATTCATCATCTGTTGCCCTCATATGATGTTCAGAAGCAGGAGTTCTATCTTCTTCAGCAAACAATTGAACCTAACCAGTTGTTTAAAAAACATGCACCCAATCAGTCTTAGCATCAGGTCAAACAAGAACACGCAAGGGAGGGGTTGTCCATTTATATTCTTCGGGTTCTAGCTCTTTCTCGAAATGTGTAACAGGTAGAACAAATTGACTCCAGATGAGAAATCATATTTGTTAAACCAATGAAAGGAATGGATACCTTTGTAAGCAGGTTGGCCACTTGATCGTTGGACGTAGTCAACAGACTCGAAACATCTTCCCGAGATGAGACCAAGAGATCATCATCATCTTCCATGGACAAATCAAGATTGCATTCATGAAGCTGGTTACAAAGAACCCGACAATCCTGCAGCAACTTCTTTCTTGCATCCTTCTCACGTTCTCTCATTTCTCTTTCCTCTTTAAGAAGTTTCTGAAAGATAATGTTAAGCGGAACCATAAGAAATTCATTCTACCATGCTCAAAACTAACCATGCCAATCTAGGGTAAAGTTTCTATTGAAAATTGACACAAAAAGTAAAGGAGCTCCAACAACTAGTCATACTCGCACAATAGGCAAAAACCAAAAAGATTACAGCAATAACACTTAACAAAATCAAAAGTGTTAACTTGACAATTTCCTGTAATAGGTCCACAAAAAAGATGTTTTATAAGGGATGCTTAAGATGGATATGATCCAGAAGTGTCGTAACTACCTCAATTTCAGATTTCTCCTTCAGTGACCGATTAAGCTCCTGCTTCAGTTCTGTCTCAGAACTTTTGAGAGATTTAAACTCTTTAGCAAGAAACTTAATATCTGCCCTTGATTTTGCTTCAAGATCTTGATATCTTTTCGACATATCTTCAAGCTGCTTTCTAGTAGAATCCAACTCCTGCAGTGTCATGTCATTCTCCTGGTTACTGGATTCCACTTCTAGTCCTGTGCTTGATTTTTCATCCTGTCAATCACGATGCATGCCATAAAGTCTGAATTTAGTTCTTTAACAAAAGAAGAATGAATCCAAAAGCTTACCTCACCGCATTAACAAGAGATATAGAAGAAAGGGAATCCAAAACTCCTAGAGATGGTTGATCAAATACCTCTTTAGAATTCAACTTCAACTCCATTTCCATTGATTTCTGTTTTAACTCCTCCATATCCCACTGCATCTTGGTCAACCTCTCTCTCTCAACAAGGATAGCCTGTTGCAAGTTTTCTTTATTTTTTTGCTTGGTAGTTTCAAGTTCCACTTCTAAATCTTGGACCTAAAAGGACACAAGTAGTTAGAGGCAGCAGATAAATCTGCAAGTATCGACAGGTTCTGTTACAGTGAAACATAAGAGAATTCTAAGCCATTCGAAAAGTATAATGTGAGTCAGCATACTTTTTTAGAAAGGTAATCCTTCACTGCAATTTCTTGATTCAACCTTGCTATTAGGTCCTCCATATCTGTTTTTGCTGTCACTAGTCTCCTCTGCATTGCTTGTAGAACTCTGCTCAGTCTATGTCGCTGATCTGATGGGAGAACTATTTGTACGTCGCCTGCGAACTTCAAATCTGCATTGCTTTCTGACACACCCAATAGCTCACCAGCCCCAGAAATGTCAAGAGATCCATCACCAAAAGAATTTAAAATACCAGAATTTGAGATCTCACTGCCTCTTTGCGAGCTTCCATCACTTCCAACACTCTCACTAGATAATTTTCGAGCATGAAAAAAACCCTTATTAGGCTCTGTCTCAGAGAAATTATTCATCCCATCATTTGCAAGGAATAAAGCTTTACTTCCATTATATTTATCCTTTGTGGTAACATGGTTCACATGTCTAGCCTGTGGTTTATGCTTAGGTAATCCTTCAAGCTGATCTAGAATGGTCTGTCCCATAAATAGTCCTTCATCAATGTTCGACATGCCGAACTTTACAAGCTTTTCCATTGGACTCGTTAAATCATCATCCAAAGAGAGATCCTGGACACCAATTTCAAAATTCTTTTCCCTACCTAACCTTGGTGTTCCAAGTTCAGATGTCTCACAAGCAGTATCACTACCATTATCCGAAGCAACTGATGAACTACCAGCGATGAGAGAAGAACTTGAATGATGAATATTTGGAAGTGAAAAAGTTGTTGAATCACTAGCTTGGTTTGCTTCTGAAGACTGCTGGTTTTCATCTTGGAATGCTAGCAAAATTTACAGGTCAAGTAAAGAACAATTTTTAAGAAGATAAATAGATTTTCTTAATGCTTTAAAAGTATCAATGCCATTAATGAAAATATAGATATCAAGTATCATGCAGAGGAGAGTATTAAGCTTCATTATGCAATATAATGACACATACAAGTCCTAGCAGCAGCTTCAAGCTCTAGAAAGGAAGCAATTGCCACACTTCTTGATATCTCAATGTCAGACAGCAACTTTGTCATCCACTCCTCCAAAGAGCACCTTCTCTGGAACAAGAAAAATTCATCTGATAATGATGCGCAATTTTACATGTAAATGAAAAAGAAACAAAAGTTCTAAATTCAATTTCCCAAAAAGATGCAATAGATCATTTGTAATAAGAACTCATTAAGACAGGACCAGCCTGTATCTTCAGAGCCCATTTACAATCATGAGTCATTCAATACTTCTTTGTATTGAATGTCCTTCCACAAAGTTAAGCTGAGCACCTTATAATGAAGTTTTGAGGCTGATATATAGAAGTCATTATGGTCCAAATAAAAAGGGAAAATAATTTCAAAGAAGACATGACTTTCAGGTACAAAAAAGAAAAAGCATGATTGATATCATAATTCTTACCTCTTCCAACAGTGCCCTGCTTTTCATACGCAGTAGTCCCTTGGGTGGAGCAGGAGGGAGATTTTTCTTTGGAAATGCCTTCTTGAGCTGAAAATTTTATAAACAAGAATTTACTTCAATGATCCATACCCAAGCTAATATAAAATTCTGTTGAAAAATAATAATAATATCATTTTGCTTTCAGTTTTATCAAATTTCAGCTTTCTGTAAATAATTTCGCAAAGGGAAAGCAAGTAAGAAAATGGTCACTAATTGATTAATGAAAATTAATTCCTTAAAAGTCATATTACCCAACCACCCTATTGAAAAATCATAATAGAAACTTACTTCCTGACCAGGTGCTCTATTCAACTTTCAACAGATAAAGGATTTGGTTTTCCTTTTGCAATTTTCACAGGCATGTATAAACAAAAGAAGATCTTGACAAACACATTCTACACAACATCGCTGTCATCGCAAAATGGATGTAAGTTTTAACAGACATTTTTGCTACATGTTTCTGAGAAGAACAGATAACAAACAATAACCAAGTTATAGAACTATCTTTTTGAACCAAATGAATCAAAGAGCATAGAAATTTTCATCATTATGAATATGCTACCACAACCAACCAAAGATGCATTGACTATCTCCAGAGCACATCAACTATCTAGTGAATTGCAAAGGAAAACTTTCAATAAAGAGCAGAGAAACTTGGAATTTACATTAGCAAATAACATTAGGAAATCATTAAATCTTCTCAGTACTCCACGTGCGGTTGTAATCCCTTCTGGAGATTGTAAACCAACCTGAATCCTGTAAAACTGTCCCTTAACAATGTCAAATGTGCAGAAATTTACAGCTGTAAGGATTCCTAAGGCAACATTCATATGCATAATTGTCCACATACTTTTACAAATGATGACCATCTTTTCCCATTATACCATGAACAAGTTTTCTTGAAGAAAGGAAGTAAAAGAGTTAATAAGGCAATAATTATTGTATACTTATCATTGTACCTACTCACATAAGGTGATTAAAATTTTGTGAGTAGTAACATTCCATGGACTAAAGTAAAATCCCAAAAGTGCAAAGAATGGGATTGGATTGGCATAATTGAGAAACCATCAGGTAATGTTTCCATCATAGCAGGCAAGACCAAGGTCATTGAAGTAAAATCCAACATATAGATATTTAGTTCTGGTTTTAGGAAGAGAACCAAAACAATCCAGCATGAAGCACTAGCAAAGTACCATGCAATAGAGTGTATCTCACAATTCAATAAAATAAAATTTAAATTGTCAAGTTCATAAAGGTTTAGTAACAACATTAAATCATCAGTCCAAATTAATACTGAAATTCTTCAATTTGCATACCACTACAGGATCTGAATCTCTTGATTTTGGCAGAATGACCCAAGAAGGAATGGTGATGCAGTAACTCCATCCTGTCCTAGGATCATGTGGCCAAACAGTTTGCCGCCCATTCTGCAAAAGAAGCTTTTTCTCACATTTGTACCAAATACTTATGAGTAAAATCAGTGGTAACGGATAAAAATTGCATTTCAAAATGTCAGTACAAAAATTTACAGCAGAGAAAAATGGAAACTGTGTCCCTTCCCAGATAGAAAAGAAACTGAACTGTTTCAATTTATGAACCTGCCTTTTTACACAGCAAATAACTCCAACACATCAAAAGAGCCCTTTCAATTTTTATTAAGTTTCTAAGGGAACAACATTACTTTCCTTCAGTCTCCATGTTTCTGAAATACACAGTTGGCATTATCATCCACAGCACACTCAAAATTGTATCATCGGGATTTACAAAAACCATATAAGTAAAATAAAAATGCTGATTGTCAGTGGCCGATACAGGCAAGAAATTCCGAGCATGATGTCAGTTAACAACTGGAATCTTTTCAAATCATTACAATATCTGATAGAGCTTCCAAGTTAAATAGGAAGAAACTTAGTGAAAGGGATAACTGACAAGAAAGAAAGAATTTCCAATTATGGACAAAAGGTAATCAATGCCCTGGCCCTTGGTATTAAATTGAGCATTCACTTAGCATAAATCAACCTGGAACAATTAAGTGCTAAAAGCATCTGGTGTTTCCAATATAAGGCACCAAATCAAAACAAATTGCTCTCACTTAAGACAATCATTCCCGGGCCCCAAATACAACACAAATCCAAACAACCAATTCTAATTACACAGTTGCAGGACGGATTCCTTGCGTTAACTCTAAAGATCATTAACCTTTTCTAGACCATGAAGAACCCAAATTTTGATCAGCCAGCTCATAAGCTGAACAAATCACAGTGACTATGGGACACATGACACACAGTCATCAGATACTTCATTTAGTTTCTGGTGTGCTAAGACTTAAATTTCCAAGTTCAAAAATAGAATTCAAACGGATGTTACGTGCCAAACTAAGTTAAAAAATTGTAGAGAACCAAAACCAAGTGCAAACTGCTGAGGAGTCAATTAAAAGACGATGAAGTCAAGATACGAGCAAAAAAGGGAGAATTTTTTAGGAGTAAAAATTGGATTGAAAATCTACCCATTTACGAGGAGGAGGGCTCCAATCCATTCCCAAAGGCAGCGGCGAAGTTCCATCGTGCCTATGCTTTGGTGGACTCCATCTCTGCATCATCTGTTTGTTTTATCTTTCACTCTCTTTTCTCTATACCAACCAACAGATCATACAATCACTCTCCAAATTAACGATTATCGTTCTGATCGTCGAGACACGATTTTTTTTTTTTTTTTTGCTTCCTAATTTTGGTTCAAGTACTTAAAAAGGAAAGGGTTTTGCTGATCGGATCGAAGCAAGCAAAGAACAAGAACTAGAAAAGAACAGGTGGCAAAAAATGTTCTTCTCCTTTGTTTGGGTGTGCTAATTTTCATGGATATTAAACGACGACGCAGCACAGTAAAGAGGAGGGAAAGCCAGAGAGTGTAATGTGACCTGCTTGGTTTGGTTTGGTTCGGTCCATCTCGTCCTCTTGGTATTTGGTCGTCTCTCTCTGTACTTAGATGAGAAGTTGCGGAGACAGAAATAGATTCCAGTTTATAATTTTCTTATTTCTTATTTCTTTGAACAGAAAGCCACCTAACTGTCGTGTTCGGATGGTGTTGAAACTTGACGGCAAGTACGAGGGGGGTCTCAGACTCAGAATTCTTGGGTTGGGCCCTGCTGTTTTTCTTCCTATAATATGTTGTCTTTGGGCCCTTTTATAGTGATATTTTAAAAAGTATTTATGTGATAGAAGCGAGTTTATCATTTGTAAAGTATATTCCAATAAAGACTAAAATAATTAATAAGTCTATAAAATTAAACCAATATTCAGTCATCATACTGCATTTTTATGCCTTTAAATATTCTTAATCTTAATTTGAATCATGTTAAATAGGATTTGAACTTTTTATGGTCAAAAATTCAAATTTTCATTTGTAAAGTAAAAAAAACTTCAAATAATCACTTATATCCTAAAAAAAATATTATAAACATTAAAAATGGAATTAATACTTAAACTTTAGTTTTTTTAAAGCATTAACATTGCAATGACTTGAAAAGATAATCTATTCTTGATTGTTGTTTAAATAACCTCTAAAATGACAATCTTTTCTTCTTTATATATACTTAAACTCAATCACTAGGATTATGAACAACACATTGCTTTGTAAGTTTTAGATGCATATTGTCCATCCTTCTTCTCCATTTGCAGTTTACACATTCATGTAATCACTTCACCATCTTAATTATTATTTTTTAATACAAACTAATTCTCTTGTTAACTAGTAATGTTAACAAATCTGATGGCATTAGTAGAAATGAAGTTTTGATCACTTTTCTAGGCATTAATTTTGTGCTTTAGGAAATCTTGGGTTAAATTGAAAAAGGAAATGAAGTTTAAAATTCAATTTTAAATTTTAAAAAATATTAGATTAAAGAATCGAAAGGAAGATAACCTTGATGAAGCATGAGGGTGAGAGTTTGCACTGACCTTACACAAAATAATTTATTATTAATTCGAAATTAATTACATGGATAAATAATCTTTGCTGCTAAATTGATTCAATCCAATAGTCTAGAGTGGAATTGTGTTCTAAAACTTTTGATTTTTGTACCGTAGAAACCGTAAGGGTCTATTCCAACTAAAATGGTATAAAAAATTAGATTTATGTACCCAAGTCAAAGTTTTAAATGGTACCTATAATTTTCAGTTAGTACAAACTGGTATCGATTAGAATTTAAAATACCAACAAAATATAGGAACCAAATTGCAATTTCAAATAAGTTAAGGATTAATTTGAAATAATAAAATCCCACTTCCTTGAGTTTCTTTTCCACTCCAATTGACCACCATTGTTCTGCCTCAACTCTCTCTAGTTTTCTCAACTTTGATTAATCAAGTCTCATTATCTCAATTTGCTCCCAATTCTCAACTCTCAAGTCTCATTCTCTCAGTTTGCTCCCAACTCTCAACTCTCAGCTTTTAACTCTCTTAATGATAGTGTTACCATCGTTGATCTCCCCTATCCTCCCTCCTCATCGTTGTCACCTCTCCTCAATGTATCTTCTCTTTCCCATCAATCGTGTCTCGCCTCCCCAATCTTGCATCTCGTCTTCTCACTATTTTGGGTGAGTTATTAAAAGTTCAAATAATAACAATGACATGATGAATTGCTTTCCTAACATATTCCTTCCTTTATCCAAACCCATAAAATGCACTTAAAAATTCTTTCAAATCTTTCATTTTTTGGGCCCCTGAGAACTATATTTTCTCAAGAAACAAGTAGAAAACTAATAAAGACTAGGCCTTGAATGTTGTTAACCAAGATGAGCTTTATGTTTTACCAATCCAGAGTGAGATAACATTAACTGACAAGGTGTTGTAATAAGCTAGGTAAAGAGAGAAGGAATAGAACTGGTGGCAACTCAAGTGAGCAGGTTGTTAGGAAAGTGGTCTAGGATCCAATCCCACATGCTACAAAACAATTACAAAACCTTTTTGTTTGATTTTTTAAAACCTAAGATTATCTAAATTTTATAACATGATTAACACATTAAAAATAAATAAATCATGAAGATTCATACCTTATTTTAAAGCTTGATCATTTTCTTGATGTTTTGCTCTAGCCATTTTTAAAATTGGCTTAACCACCATAACTGCACAAGTGTTCGACCTTTAACTCTGCAACAATTACAAAGAGAGCTAGGCAAGAAGTGATAATTCCCTTAAAGCCTAAAATTATTTATAACAAGTTTTGGATATTTTAATAATTTAATTGAAATTAAATTCTAATTTCAATCAAACTTTAATTAGAAGTTCAATTAATTCTAACTAAATACTAATTGGGCCTAAATAAGATCCAATATCTCATACTAGTCCTTATTTATTAAATAGATGATATTTAATTATAAAGTTTCTCAAACTTTACAATCAGATCTAACTTGATTAAAATACATTTTCTGTCTTTAACTCATTCTTTATGTTTGACCTATTAGGTTCCTAAATATTTTGGAAATAGATATAAATTATAACCCTAAATCATATTCAGGATTAGATAAATATGACTTCTTTACTTTATCTTCAATGCTTTGATTAAATAATTTAAACCTATATATCAAGATTGGCATTTAATAATACATCATGACCACTTAAATATTTGGGAATGTCAAAGTGGTTTTGACTAACCTTCCTGTGTATGATTTTTTCATATAATTCAATCATTTCATTATACAATATGCTGATTAGACATAGAGCATAAAATTATTGTTTACTCTATTGGAGTCGAATTATATTAGTTCTCCACCATTAGTTATTGATCTAATTAATGAAATTTGAAACTATTTTTAAAGTGACATTTTACCTTAGCCAAGGATTTTTCGAATCAATACTAATTACGAATAATAGAACATTCCCCCTAATCACTTTAAGACGATGAATCCTAAATCGATCACTCAACTATCTCCATGTAATTTACTAATTATGCTACTCTTTACTATAATATTTCATAAGTAGTATCAAAATATAACAATTCCTATGTTAGATAACTTTAGAGATCTCAAATCAAATGATCACTTATACAATCATCGTAATTAGAATTCCTATAGACATAAACAAGTAATGTTCTAAATGGAATTATCATATGGGGTCACTTCAGTGAACTTGTTCTTTAATAAGTGCCCATATATTTGTTTAATTATCTTTATACTTTAGTCTATAAGATCACCTACTTCGTTTATAAGGAAAAAATATAATATGTGTTAGTCTTTTTATGATCTATTAACATCATATCTTAATAAAATAATGACTAGAAGCGATTTAGGAATAATATATAAATACAATATGAATCTCATAATTATGAACTTATCATAATTTCATTTGTAATGTATATTTATCCGATAGACTTTATCATATACATCTAAATATTTACAAGATAAATAGTGACTTTAAATTATTTTGTCACTAAACTATAACTAACTAATTGGTTGTAGGGTATAAACTAACAATCTTCCATTTGCACTAGGTCAATCTTTTAGATATTTCATACCATATCTCTGTATGATGATCATGCTACTATTGGGACAGTGGTTTAGTAAAAAATTATATAAGAGACTCTATAGTAAACACATGCTTAAATCTTACAACTTTCCTATTAATTATCATTATAATTAAGAGAAATTACTTAAATACATACTTAAATTTTTGATGAGACCTTAGCTTCTTTTGCATGCCTAATGGATCTAATGTTTTACACTATGTTACTATCTGAATAATGCAAGAAACTATACCAATTTTATTAACGAATTTGTTGATCCAGTTGATCATTTCGACTAAATGAAAAATGTAGTATGGATTGATTAGCAATTAATGTTACATTGTGTAAAAACTTCTCTATTATTTCAAATAACAGATGTACAGCTGCTGCTCTCCTTATATAGACCTAGGGTACAATTAGGAAGACTCCTTATTTGGAAATATCCCTATTATAGCTAAATATTACAACTAAGGATAATCTATAAGGATAATCCCTTAATTAAGGGACTATTTATTACGAGATTCTCTACACTCACTCTCAAGTTGGTGAAAAGATATCTATCGTGCCCAACTTGCTAATTTGTTTTTCAAATGGTTATCTAAATAGCCTCTTTATGAAGACATCTGCTCTTTGTTCTTTAGTAGGAACAAATGTGATACATATGCTTCCATCTTCCATTTTTTCCCTTATAAAGTGCTTATCCACCTCTATATGCTTTGTCCTTTCATGAAGTACTGGATTGTGTACAATATTAATGGCTGCCTTATTGTCACAATACAACTTCATATGAGGCTTAACTTCCAAATTTAACTCAAACATAACTCTTCGGAGCCATAAAACTTCACACACTCCTTGAGCCATAACCCTGTACTCAGCTTATGCACTACTTTTAGCTACTACATTCTGCTTTTTACTCCTCCATGTGACCATATTCCCCCATGATAGTTGCAGTAGCCTGATGTTGACCTTCTGTCAGTAATGGAGCCAGCATAGTCTACATCCGTGTAGACTTCTATGCCTCTTTCTCCCTTCTTTTCAAAGAACAACCCCTCACTAGGACATCCCTTTAGATACTTCAAAATTCTGATAACAGCCTCCCAATGTTCTTCATATGGTGAATGCATAAATTGACTTACTAAGCTCACTGCAAATGCTATATTTGACCTGGTGTGAGATAAGTAAATTAGTTTCCCAACAAGTCTTTGGTACCTTTCCTTGTTTACTAGAGTACCATTTTCGGGTTGTCCAAGTCTTTTCCCTTGTTCCACTGGTGTGTCACACAGTTTACAGTCACTTAAACCTGTCTCTTTTAATAAATCCAAGGTATACTTTCTTTGAGTCACCACAATTCGTTTCTTAGATCGAGCTACTTCCATACCAAGGAAATATCTAAGCTGCCCCAAGTTTTTTACTTCAAATTCCTTTCCGAGCTGAGCATGTAATTTCTATATCTCCACTTGATCACTTCCAGCAATTATGATATCATCCACGTATACTATTAGGACAACAATCTTACCTTCCCTATTCTTTTTAGTAAATAGGGTATGATCTGATTGGCCTTGGGAATACCCCTTACTTGTTACAAATTTGGTGAATCTATCAAACCAGGCTCTCAGGGATTGTTTTAGTCCATATAGGGACCTTCTAAGTTTGTACACCTTGTTTCCAAAGCTTTTCTCAAACCCAAGAGGTGGCTCCATGTACACTTCCTCTTCCAAAGCACCATTCAAAAAGGAATTTTTTACATATAATTGTATTAGAGGCCAGTCTAAACATGCAGCCACTGATAATAAGATCCTAACAGTATTCAACTTTGCCACTGGGGAGAATGTTTCAGTGTAGTCCACTCCAAATGTTTGAGTATAACCCTTTACCACCAATCGAGCTTTAAATCTTTCTATTGATCCATTTGCATTGTATTTAATGGTAAATATCCACTGACATCTAACCAATTTCTTTCCTCTTGGTAGATATGTTTTCTCCCACGTGCCATTTTTTTCCAAGGCCTTCAACTCTTCCAAAACCACCTCCTTCCACTTAGGAATAGCTAAAGCATCATATATATTGTTTGGAATTTCTTCATTGGTTAGTGTGGAAATAAAGGCAGAAATAATTGGAGACAATTTTGCATTAAGACAAAGTTGGAAATAGGGTATTGCGTGCATGATCTTTTCCTTTTTCTCATTGCAATAGGAAGAAAAATATCCCTAGGGAGATCATTTGAGTTACCTGATTGGGTGCTATTGATCTCAGTTTCAGATTGAGAGATGTCAGGACTTAGATTCGGGGATGATGATTGGGTTGTACCAAAAATCACTTCCTTTGCTCCCCTGCTATATACTGCACCATAGAGCGTTTTCTGTTTTTCAGCTTCCTTTTCAACATTGCCTTCTTCCTAATTTTTTGTTTCCTCGCCCTGACTAGTAATCTTCTCTATTGCTGATCCTTCTAGGTTTAATATCTCAGTTTTTTTCCATTAGACCTCTCATCTTCCTTACTGAAATACTCCCCCTAAAGATGAGTGTGGCTATCATACAGTCTGCTCTAAAAAAAATGTACCATCCATAGAGGTAAAAAACTTCCGAGATATTGGATCAAAACATCTATATCCCTTTTAGGTTCTAGAGTATCCAAAAAAAATACGCTTGATAGCCTGAGGATCTAGTTTGGATTTTTTGGGATCATAGTTATACACAAATGCAGTGCTGCCAAATATTTTTAGAGGGACAGGTGGGTTCAGTTTTGTGTTAGGGAAGAAAGAAGAGAAGATTTGTAATGGTGTTTGGATTTTTAAGGTTTTGGAGGGAAGTCTATTGATCAAAAAATTGGCAGTGAGAACTGCTTCTCCCTATAGGTATTTCGGGACATGTGTTTGAAAGCTAATAGCCCTAGCTACTTCTAAAAGATGTCTGTTTTTTCTTTCAAAAATTCCATTTTGCTGTGGGGTGTAATTGCAGAAGGTTTGGTGGATAATCCCTTTGCTATCTAGAAATTTTTTTACTGCCAAGTTCACATACTCCATCCCATTATCACTTCTTAACATTATAATCTCCTTTTAAAATTAAGTTTTTACCATGTTATAGAAGGATACTACTGTGGCACAAACTTTCGATTTCTCTCCTAAAAGAAACACCCATGTGACCCTAGAGCAATCATCAATAAAAGTGAGGAACCACCCCTTTCCATTAGGTGTTTAAGTTCTAGAGGGACCCTATAAATCACTGTGTATTAACATAAATGGCTCTAGACATCAGCTGTTTTGAATGGGGTAATGACTTCTATAAAGTTTAGTTAACTCACAACATTCACATTGAAAAATAGCACTTTTATTGATAGATAAATGAGGTAGCACACACTTTAGATACTGCAAAATAGGGTGTCCTAACTGATAATGCCACATCATTATTTCCTCCTCTTCCTTGTTGACAGTAATGTGATAGCTTCCTTCTCAACGTTCCTTGCCTTCTTCTTGCAAAATATACAAGTCTCTAGTAACTTTAGCAACCCCAATCATCTTCCCCAATTCCAAATCTTGAAACAGACAATGAGTTGACCAAAAATTAGCTTTGCAATTCATATCTTTGGTCAGCTTGCTAACAGAAACAAGGTTATATGAAAGATTTGGAATGTGAAGAACATTTTTTAGTGTTAAGGTTTCTAAAATAGGGACTGTCCCCTTCCCTACTAATGAAGCTAGGGAACCATCTGCAATTCTGATTTTCTGGTTCCCTGCACACAGAGAGTAAGTGGAAAAAAATTTGGAGCTACCAGTCATGTGATCCGTGGCTCCAGAGTCAACTATCCAAGAGTAGAAGGGTATAGAACAAACAAAGGCTTTTGGGTGGATTATACCTGATTGGACTATAGAACAAGAATTCTCATCTAGAAGAAAGGCATATAAATGATCAAGTTGTTCCTTTGTGAAAGGAAAGGTCCTGGTTGAGTTGGAAGGCTCCTGGTCATGATTGGGCTGATTTCTAGCTTGCAAAGCCTTCCCTTCTCCTACTCCACTAGTCCATTTTTTCTTCCAATTTGCTAGTTTACCATGTATCTTCCAGCAGGTATCACTTGTATGCCATGTTTTTTTGCAAAAATCACACCAAGTTTTTTGCTTGTTTTTACCTTTTTCACCCTCACTGTCACTATTCTTTGAGACTAAGGCTGAACCTTCATTCTGGAATTCTATAGTTTAATTTTTTCCCAACATGACACTTTTCCGAGCTTCCTCCCTTCTAACTTCAGAGATGACTTCTCAGATTGAAGGTAGTGGTCTTCTTCCCAAAATCCGTCCCCTAACTTCATCCAATTTTTCCTTCAAACTAGCCAGGAAAGCAAACACTCTTCCCCTGTTAACTTTCTCTCTATATTGGGTTGCATCTTTTGGATCTTTCCACTTTGTTTCCTCAAATAGATCCAACTCCTGCCATATTATAGTAATCTCATTATAATATGCAGTCACATCTTGCTCACCTTACTGCATCTTCCATATTTTTGAGTTGAGTTCAAACAGTTGGGCATAGTTTTCCAGGTCTGAATATGTTTCTTTGACTGCTTCCTATACATCTTTGGCTGTTGGGAGAAAAATAAAGGGTCTTCCAACCCTTAGATTCATGGAGTTGATAAGCCAGGCTGTAATCATGGCATTCTCCAAGCTCTACTGGTCGAAATTGTGGCCTTTTGGTCTTGGAGGTCGGACTGCTCCTGTTAGGTACCCTATTTTCCCTTTTCCAGTGATTACTAGAGGGCTGATTGGGACCATTCTAGGTAGTTTCGTCCATCCAGCTTCTGAATTGAAATATGTAAGGAATTTTCTTGTTGTATGCTAACTGAGTCAGGCTACTTTCTTGATCTTGAGATAGGGTAGAGCTGCTGGTGTTCTCGAGGGATGAAGATCAAGATCCCACCATTGTAGCCTTGTAATTCATGGAAGAGCGTGAGGCTTTGATACCATGTAAAAACTTCTCTATTATTTCAGATAATAGATGTACAACTGCTGCTCTCCTTATATAGACCTAGGGTACATAGTTATAGGAGTCTTCCTAATTAGGAAGACTCCTTATTTGGAAATATCCCTATTATAGCTAAATATTACACCTAAGGATAATTTATAAGGATAATCCCTTGATTAAGGGACTATTTATTACGAGATTCTCTACACATTGGAACCTTTCTAATCTTAAAATAATATTGTTCTGAGTAAAACATAAATTAAGTAGGATTTACTTATAAAGTTAATAACTATATAACCTTGAACCCAAATATCAACTCATACATATAATAATAAATATATTTAATACTTCACAAGTATCAGATATTTCAAATGCTAAACACTTTTAGTACATTATTTATGTGTTTAGACTAAAATATGTAAACAACTTTTGTATCTGTCTTTATAAATCTATTTTCTAGAATTGAGTTGTTACTTTTTTCACATCCAAGGAGAGTTGTTTTTGGACAATTATACTTTCAATAATTGGAAATATGAATTTTGTTCTTTATGAGCAGTATGTCTTTACATACTTCCACTAAAGAGTATAACTACACTCTCACTATCTTTCTTGTAGACATGATAAATTCATAATCATTTTTAAAATAAACTTTTTGAATTCATCATGAAAGTGAATCTTTCAACATTTTATAACCTTTTAACTATGCATCAAATGTATCACCAAAAGCACTAGTTATAATTGGACGTACTGTCATGAGATTTAAAGTTTTCAAATTTTATCTTACTTTCACTACTTTTATTAAGAATCATTCTCCTATAAGTATTCATTGAAATAAACAATTTGTTCAATAGGTCTATAAGATTATACCTAACCTTTGGGTATCTCATATCCTTTTATTATTCAATTTAGTTTTAAACTTATTAGATAATATACGCTTTAACTAAGCAACAAATCCCAAAATCATTAACTTTGACTCTTTTAAAGTCTTGGCACTTTATATCTGATAAGAAAGCTTACTAATTAATGTAATAGGAACTTTCAAAGGTAATTTATTGTACTTGGAATAGCTATAAAAGATATTGCATCGTACATTATCTCATATTGTAGATTTGTCACGACCCAGTACCACATTGGGCCCATGATAACCGCTGCATACCCGAGCTAAGGACGCTCACGGTATCCTTAATCCGACTATGTAAGGCTAACTGAATGTCTCTCTTTTTTTTCTTTTTTAAAAAATTTGGACAGTACAACAGTTGTATTTTAAAAATCCCAAAGCCTACAAGCAAATTTAAACACATTTTTATATTCATACTACCAAAACTTTATCACAACTTCAAGACTTTAAAGTCCACTCAAGCAACCTCAACCACAATATCAAAGTTCATAAATAAGGTCTTTTACAACAACAAAATAGGCAAGAGTGAAATTTATAAAGTTATAAAACATATCCACATAACCAAAGTAATAAAAACAGTAAAACAGTTCATGAGCTACTATGCAACTAAAGTACAAAGCATAAACTACCCATATGCGGTAATATCCCGAAACTATCAAAAGACCACAGGATCTACTCAAAGCTTCAAGCTCACTAAATTAACCTGCATGGTTGGAAAGTGGAGGGAGGTGAGTATATTATGTTCTCAGTGAGAAGGAAAAAACATAGATCACTAATAGAATTCGATACACACCAAGACGATATAAATGACCTATTAAGTGAACATATAGCATATATAAAACACATAGGCCCAGTCTATGACTCAACGTATATTGGTTAGGAACCATATAAGCCTAGCCTATTAACTCACTCATCCACTGAACATAGGTTCCAGTTCCAGTATACAAAAGCATAAAAACATTATATGTATCAATCAAATCTTGACAAAAAACTAATATCAGGATAAGCCAAAACAATCATGTGTGACACCACTAGTCGGCCAAACTAGTGTGCACACCCACCTATTCTCGGTGTTGGCTCGACTTTCATCCGTGGTGAGTCCGGACTACAGCCGACAAGAGCATCATGACCCTAAGTGATGAGCTCGTCAGTATCCAGACCCTAGGTGTGGAATCACCCGCAAGTCTCGTAGAAAGTTATCGATACGGTGACTCAACTTTAATGTACCAGCGTCAAGGGTACGGGGGTCGCTTAATCTGTTATGCCCAGCATACGATTAGACAATTGTTTCCTCACCAATTACAAAAATCATATGCAAAAATTAAGTACAAAAATCAAGTAAGGCACTATGCCTTTATTTATTAGTCTAATCGATAAAATGAAACCGTGCTATGGCTCTAAGCTGAAAGAGAATAAGGACATAGTATACATGACTCGATTATGCATAAATAAATTCGAAAACATTATCTCATGAAATAAAAGCCATCTTTTATACTCTAAATGCATAGTTATTCAAAACAATGACTTTTCATAAATACATAAGCATATTAGCATCCATTTGAGATTCAATTCTACTATGAATTACCCAGGTTCAAAATTCACATACAAGTCATCATACATGTCACGACCCGATATCACTTCTGGCCTATGATAACCGCCGCATACTCAGGCTAAGGATACTTACAGTATCCTTAATCTGACTATGCAAGGCTTACAGAATATCTCTTTCTTTCTTCTTTTTTAAATTTTTTTTAGAAAAAATTTGGGCAACATAACGGTTGTATTTTGAAAATCCCAAAAACCTACAGACAATTTTAAACACACTTCTATATTCACATCCAACCACAACTTCAGGATTCTCTAGTCCGCTCAAGACAACCTCAACTCCAGGCAATCCCAACTCAAGTATCAAAAGTTCATACATAAAATCTTTTACAAAATGCAAGGCAATTAAAAAGTTAACTCACAAAATCATAAAGTATATTTACACAAACACTATTCACGAGCCAGTAGACAATAAAAGTACAAACAGAAGACTACCCATATGCGGAAATACACCAAAAAGGTCAAAAAGCCGCACGGTCCTCACAGAGCTTCGAGCTCACTAAACTAACCTGCATGGTTGGAAAGCGGAGGAGGTGAGTACACTAGGTACTCAGTGAGCAGGATAAGCATATTTCACAAATAGAATTGATTTATCCCAAGACAACGCAAATAACCTACGGAGTGAATATAGATATATAGCACACATAAAACACAGAAGCCCAACCTGTGACTCACCCATCCGGTGAACATAAGTCCCAGTTCTAGTACTTTAAAGTATGAAAACATCATATATATTAATCAAACCTCTATAGAGAAACCAATATTAGGATAAGCTAAAAAAATAATGTGTGACACCATTAGTCGGCCAAACTAATGTGCACACCCACCGATACTCGGTGTTGGCTCGACTTTCATCCGTGTTGAGGCCGGACTACAGTCGACAAGAGCATCATGACCTTAGGTGATGACCTCGTCGGTGTCCAGACCCTAGGTGTGGAATCACAGGCGAGTCCCATAGAAAGGTGTCGATAAGGCGACTCAACTTTTATGTACCAGCTTCAAGGGTACGGGGGTTGCTTAATTATAATTAGGTGTGCCCAGCACACGATTGGCCAATCGTTATCTCACCAATCACAAAACAAATCATGTCCAATATTAAGTATAAAATCAAGTAAGGCACCATGCTTTTATTTATCCGTCCAACCGATGAAATAAAAATTGTGCTATGGCTCTAAGCCAATATAGAAAAAATACATGCATCATACATGACTCGATTATGCATAAGTAAATTCCAAAACATTTTCTCATAAAATAAAAGCCATCTTTTATAATCCAAATGCATAGTTGTTCAAAACAATGTCATTTATCAAATACATACATATGTTAGCATCCATTTGAAATTCAATTCTACCATACGTTACCTAGGTTCAAAATTTACATACAAGTCATCATACATGTCTTAGAGTGATCTAATCCTATTTGAGAAATATGATTTCCCCAACTCACCTCAAACGACAGTATACTCTCTTTTAACCTCGACAATCCTCAGTATGAGCTTCTCGATTCACATCTCCCGAGCCTTTATACATAAAAACAACATACGATGAAAATACTACTTAAACATAAATTTCATATTTAAACACCATCACATTAGCTTCCCTTTTTGCATTTCCTAAGGCATTTAATGCCT
>JANZLC010000008.1:16400719-16414729 GCA_026413385.1 Erythroxylum gracilipes | reverse complement strand
AACCACAACACTTAACAACTCAACCACAAGATACATATGCACACACACATTGGAAACTTCTTCAATTCTCATTAATGAATCAAAAGAGTTCAACAAGCCTTCGTTATAAGTCAGCATACACATTAAAAGCTTAATACAAAATACAATGTATGCTCAATGTTGACATGCCTACTAAGCTATCCAAAAAGTCACTAACTTAGCACAAAAGCTAACTATCTTGGAGTTGTCCAAATGCCTTACAAGGACCACTAATCTTCTCGTTTTGCACCTGAAGAGGAAAATGATAGGTTGAGCTACACAGCTCAGGGGCTAATGTATTCATAGCTATCGGCAATAAGCCACACAATCAAACATATATACATATCTATCTAACAATTCAATAATTCACCATTCAACTCACAACTCATAATTAACGAAATATCATCAATGGAACACCTTATGTAATTATCCATCAAAGCCTAGCACTCGATTATGCACCATTCATAAAAAATTAATTATGCAATGCACAAACAAATGGCTCGAGGGTTCTAAGGAATGAAATGGAGAAACCAAAGTTTACACCATGAACGAAATGAGTCCACTTTTCGGATCTCGTATGCCACAAGCGGGCAACTAGGAGGAGGCTTTATGTCGACTTGCACGTGACTAACGAAACGGTTCCTCTCTTGCCCAAACACAATCAAATTTCAATGCTTAACTCATTTCATACACATTCTTGCTTTTCATGCTCATCGTGTTTTTTCCTCTTTTCATTTATACAAAATGTCATGACATTTTTCAAGGCATAACACGATCATAATCTTAGTGCATTTCAACAATTATCATAATTGAAATCAAGCCATTTTAGCACACAATACACATATAAGGCATTTTGCTCACATCACACAACAACTATAAATAAATTACCCACCTAATTGGCTTGCAAAATCCAGGCCATGCTTGCCCTTCTTCTTGCTCTTGGATTGGATTTCCTTAATTTCGTAGACAAACCAACTTCTCATTTAAAACAATATTCCATAAAATTCATAAAGCTTCAAAATCCCAAAATGCTAAAATTGAACTTAAACCTAACCTACTCATAGATCATCTAAGCTAGAAAACCAAAACCTTAGCTTAGAAATCCAAAAATCAAGATGGCTTCATCTCTCTCTTCTTTCCTCCTCCATTTCGAACACAAACCCTAGTCTCCATTTAATACCCTTTTTAAACCTAGCAAAAAGAAAGATGAAGACTTACCTCTAACAAATTGATTTCCACTTGTTTTTCTTCTTCTTTCTTCTCCCTTCCAAGCTTCCCAAGATTTTCTTCCTGTCCTCTCTTCTTTCATGTTTTTCTCTCCTCTCTTTCGCCCTTCACGACACTCTCCTCTCTTCTTCTTATTTCAAGACAATTTTATTCTTGTTTTTCCAATTTTACCCCTCATTAGTCTTATTCTCCCAATATTACCCTTCCGCAGAGGTCCGCCGTGGCGAAACTCCCAAATCACTAACACCACTGTGTTTTTTTTTTTCAGGTTCGCCACGCTGCGGCGAAACTCCCGAATCACCAACACCACTTTGATTTTTTTTTTTTCAGGTTCGCGGCGGCGGAACCTCCGAATCACAACTCAACCCTAATTAATTATACCTTTTCTATTCTAATCTCTAATTACTACTTATGCTCACTAAATTAATGAACCTAATTCTAAAAATAAATAAATAAATAAACAAACAAACAAAATATAAAAAAATAATTAAACAAATGATGGATAATTTAGAAAAATTTTGAGGTCCAACAATATGGGTATTCTTAAAGATTGGACTAACATGACTATTTTAATTTTCAAAATAATCATGTTAGTAGATATCTTAAAGGCCTTCTAGAATCCTGATACTCTTGTTAATTTTAACTCCCGAATGAATTTTTTAAAAAAGATAAGCACTGTTTTATTGATTTTTTAGCCTGGACGCACATTTAAATAAGACATGAAATTTGAAACCGTCATTCCATGCTTTTCCCAATTTAAATATAATACGCAAGTAAATCATGTCATATTTTTTATTTTCATTTTACCGATTAGGATAAATATTTAGATTTTAAAACATGCTTGTTCGAAAATATTCTTCTAAGCTTTTAGAAAGTCGATGCTTTTGTACTCCATAATTCTAGCATAGATATACAGAAACAATAACAAATCTTAAAATCAACTACCGACTTATATTTAATAAATCAAGATTAGTTTACTAGTTATCAACAAATAATTGTATTTTTACAATACTAAAGCACAATACAAGTAAAATTCATTCTCTAGTAAATGATACATGCAAATATATTAAGCTTATATGTCAGATCCATTCTACAAAGTTTTGACCAGCTTAAATTGAAACTTCCTATGCTTACAAGCCCCACTAGTATAAATCTCGTCTGCCACTTTATCCAGGCAGTTCAGCAAAGAAGTCTCCAACATGCGTAACTACCGTAATCTTACCTATTAAAGTTCCTACTAATTGACTGCTCCATACCGAAAATCAATTCCTCCGCTTTACGAATGGCAGCAGCTGGTCATCTTTTCTGTTTTCTGCGACTGCAATCTTTGACACACTTCCGTACCAGGCGTGACAATTATAATTTCACCACCACAATCTGATGCTTTTTCCAGGTCCATTACCATGTACAAACTGAAACAAAAAATACTAGATTGGTTGAATTCATTTCATGAACAAGAAAGCAATTGAAGGCACTGCCTACGACAAAGAAGCAAATTAGCCTTGCAGTACACATGAAGAAAAGGAAGTGATGAACATCCACCACCTAGCAAAGATAGCACTCACTTCTTAACTCATTCTTCAATCTACTGTCACATCTTTTCTTTCACTGGTTGCATCCTTTAATTTCACATCAGTATCACCTGGGCATACAAGCCTAATCCATAGGTCAGAAATAAGATCTCTAACCTCGACAACTGCTCTGCAACACATCTCCTATTCTCCAACATCTAATTCTTCAACATCCTGGCTGTCAGACTCGTATTCATCTGTTTTCGGCTTTATGCCCAAATGCAAGGAGTTCTTCAACCTTTGTCCTAATCTGACTATATTCATGTTTTCATATTGGCCATGCTCCTTGGAACTGAGCTGTTGGATGGAATATGACAGGTTTGTAAGTTGAACTCATGACCTGTTAGCTTTACATCTTTTCCATTCTCAGAGGCCATACTTCTGTCCATGTTGTTTGCTCATCTTGTATATTTGCCTCTGGTCCCCGGGCTAGAACATTTTAGGTTGAGAATGTAACTGTTCATCTCTTCTCGCCTCCCAAACTGCTTGCACCATATGAGATCATTCAGGGCATGGAAGTGTTGTATGACTAGATTATTGGAAGAATTGGGGCATAGAATGCGTGCCGATAAAATAGAATAAAAGCTTGCTTAAAGGTACTTCAATCATGCTCTTGGGCACAAATCACTGATTTCAGTTTACAAAGTTGGCATCAATACCAAACTTCTTAAACCTCATTTTGTGATTTATCTCAATTGCTTGGAAACACAATGCTGCTATTAGGAACCCCAACTATCCAAACAAACTCACTTGTCCAAAGATATTGTTGATGTTTGACTAATAGGATCGAAACATTTCACCAGTGCATATTAACTCTTACTGGGCAGGAAAGCCAATGCCAACTTGAACATATATAAGATTGGTACAAGTATTGGCTTTTGCATTTCGTGACAATTAGATGATCATTAACATGCTGATCAAGGACCTTAGGCAGCACGAACCACAGAAAGCTTCCTACACCATAAGTTGTAAAATAGAGTGATAAATTAGATCAAGTCCACTAATGCCTTCACACGCAGCAAAAGATTAACAGTTAATCGCTCTAGCAGTAATACACTCATAAACTAAACAAATAGAACAAAAGTATAATTACGAATAGCAAACCAATTACATGTAGTCTAATATTTAATATTTCCAAAAATGCTAACTTCAGCCAATGTCACCAAGTTAAAACTCAGACACATGTCAGCTACACATTATGAATCAACAATGCAAAATTAATGCTGATATTTCAGTTAAATAACACCTAATGTGCTGATAGAAAGAATAGATTAAAAGATTTGAACTTCTTATGTATATCTTCAATTATGCAAGAGACTAACCACAAAAGCTCTGAAATATCTGTACATACACAGCTTAAACTTTCTTCTGTGAGGCCACTTCAACTTTTTTCCTTTTCACCAACTTTAAACATGCTGATTCACCAGCTTTCATCACTTCAAACTCTTAAGATGTAGATTTCACCACATTGATTATCCGCTGCAAATACTATGATGGAGGTTGAAAAATCTAAAACTCATATGCATGAAATGGTACATCATTAATTTAACTTATTATGTCTATTCTTTAATAATGTTACATATACAAATCCAAAAGAACATCGAATAGAAAATGCGGCCTATACTTTTCCTCTGAGATTGTTTAGATCAATTGATTTGTTGTTCCATGCCTTTTCTAGATAAGCTTCATATTTCTGAATAATTTAGCCCCACAACACCTCAATGCATTGTTATTGGAAAGACATAAAAAATTATCAAGCATGATGGAAACAGGACCATAGAAAACTCAATAGGTTCGTCCCCTGAAAACCCCTAGGACTATGTGTCCTATAATTCATCCAACCATCAAATTGTGTTACCATACTCAGAGTCTTATCATGTTTATCATCAAAGAACAACAATCATAATCACATATGGAGCTTCAAGGAATTAACTTATTTTTGGCATCATATTTACATGCCAAATACCAGTAAAGAGGTCAAAAACTTGAATTCAAACTAAGAAAAACATTTCATTTACCTTGAGTTGGTAGTAACCCCTGTGATTCTTACTAGGTCCTGTTTCGTTGTCTTCACCGCCAGATTCATTTGACAGCTTGCAAGCTTTATCATCATCACCTGATGATGATGTACACATTCCAGACACATTGCCCCAATATACAACCAACGACTGCAGGAAAATTTCAGTACTTACAAACTCATGAAATCTTGAACACAAAGATTGGACTACATAATAAAATGCTTCATTACATGAAAAGTGCAACAACTAGGTTCAGAATTATATCATTTTGAACCTACTTAAGCTATTCGTAAAGTTAACATAGACTACATACAAAGAAATCCATATAGGCTGATCAGTGTACAACTTAGTTCCAAAGGAGTAACCAAATCTGAAACAGTGCATATGCATTAAAGACATAGAAATATAAATAAAAAGATGTTAGCGTCAGATATCAAGTTTGTGCATTCCATCTTAAACTGAGCAAGCCCATAAATGAGGTTTAATGAAATGGCTTCCTTTCAGAAAAGGCTTTCTTAGGTCATGAAAACACATTTCGTCTCAAGAAGGATATAGAGCAATAAGCAAATGAAGCAACTTGCCACAGAAAAAGAATCTGCACCTTGCAACATGACATCTACTAAAAATTTGACATAAATCAACAGCTTTAAATAGAATATGAAATGAAAGCAATAGTTATGTGAAGCAAATTTGGCATTTCTTGCTTCTTATAAGAAACAATGAATAAGAAAACATGGAAAAAAGAAAGTGCAGTACCACACTGGAAACAACATTGTATTCCAGAACTCAACACATAGTATATAAGCACAATTATCTACACATTCACAAATGAGAAAAGTATGAACATGATTAGTAAAGGAAAAGAAATTTCAACAAAATGCAAACCTAGGACCAGTAATTATCTACAAGCATCAAGGAAATTATCTAAAGTGAAACCCAAAAGGTATCTCGAGACAATGTTAAGAACAAAAAATAAAGGGAGGCAAAATGGTCAAATGAGCACTATAAACCCATATTTAAGAACTAACTCACACAGTTAGGGGAACCTAAATCACAACAATGTTATCGTTACACTGAAAAGCAAAGCAGATATATTAGATTTGGAACCCAAAGTATAAAGTCACTATACCCCAGGCAGAGAAAGTCAGCATTGAACTTTTTGTTGGACTTCAAACGAACAAGTGGAGTTAAAGAGCACAGCCCATGCTGTACAGAAAATCCACACTTGCAATCTACAGCTCTCACATGAAAGTTAAAAGCAAATAGGGGTAATATTGGCTTTCTTCTACAATTTTGCTTTCTAAAGTTCAGCATTCGTACTCAGGTCACTACAATTGAGCTTGGGGAAGAACTTCAACAGGATTTGTAGCTTAAGGTTTCTGACAATTTGGGGGATAACCATCAGGTGCATGAGAGAGCATTCAAGACTAGAAACTTCACTGGAATGGATAGGGCCAGGAATCTCATGTAAATGGTGGGTCAAGGGTAATCAATCAATGGGCATCACAATCTTATTCTAGGTAGTTTTCTAAAACATTTAGTTTTCTCAACAATGCATCCAATTCGTTCAATACAATCTTATAGTGATTCGGATATTGTGCCCCTTCTTCCACAACCAGAATGGCATGTCTGTACAGATTATTATACCGATAAGTCGGATTATACAAATCAATGCCACAGGATGTCTGATCTTGAATACACCTTTGCTTAAAATTTTTACTCCAACGCGGCAGAATGCAGTGAGAAGGCATATTTTCGACTCCACTATAATTTAGAACATTCAATGCATGTCTGCAAAGATAACCCTTGTAATTGAACAGATTGCAGATGCATCGGATGTTTGCCTGACTTGTCTCATACAAAACCTCAAAATGTCTAACCTCCTCACTTTCTTCTACTACAACTGGTTCTTTCACAACATAAGTTATTACCGGGCCATTTACATTCACTTGCCTTGTGTTGAAGCAAGATTTCATCCCCTCAACTTCACATTGAAACCTCTTAAAAATTTCTTTAGTATACACTTTAGAGAGCTGCACCTCAAAATTACACCTTGTTTTCAACTCAAAATTTGAGTTTTGTGTCTCTAATTCGGCAGTGGCTTCTTTTAGGTGTTTCTTGTGTAAGGCCAGCTCATACTTATCAACAAATTCCTTAAAAGATGTATGTTTATGTATGTAACCGTCAAAATAGGCATTAGGGCCTTCATTTTCTTGGATAGGGATCATTCCAGCTAAAAATATGTCCTTTAGATAAACTGGAATCCATCGATGTCTCTCTTCATACAATGTTTGAAGCCATTTATTATTCCCAAGTTTATGCTGCTGGATCATACCTGCCCAAGAAAATTCAAACTCTGCTATCTTCAAGGAACTATAAACAGCTTTATTTAGTTGTTTTTGAATGGCGTCATGACCCCTCAAACCTCGCAACCTCTCTGCAATTCTCTGCATGATATACCATGTGCAGTAACAATGACGAGCTTTTGAAAAAACCTCTGATACTGCAAGCTGCAAAGGTTTACTCTGATCAGTAATTATAACCTGTGGCAAATGTCCCTTCATGCATTTCAGCCACGCCTTGAACATCCAAGTATAATTACCCCTCGACTCATGTCCAAGAAAGCCACATCCCAGTAGAACTGATTGTCCTTGGTGGTTCACACCAATAAATAAAATCAAAGGAATCTTGTACTTGTTTACCAAGCAAGTTATGTCAATAGAAACCACATCACAGAAATAACCAAACGCAGTTTGGCACCGAGCATCTGCCCAAAACACGTTTTGAAGGTGGCCTTCATCATCAAAATCCATCAAATAAAAGAAGTTTGGATTGGTCAACTTCATGCGACAGAAGTAATTATACAGTGCAACTGCATCTCCTGCTCTAAGTTCCAAATACTTGGAACGATCAACACAATTAACACCCTCTCTTTCATCAACACTGAAGTGCCCATTACAAGCCTCATTCATGAGAGCTGATCGATACAACTTTATAGTGTGTATTTCTGTGAAAGGCTCTGGTGGGATTTCGGCTCTTCTAGAGGCAAGAATAATCTTTTTATGTGACTTGTAAATCATTTTAATTTGGGGACTCACCAGATGGTTGTGCTCTAGTTCAACTTTGACTATCTTCCACTTTTTATAGTCTACAAGCCTAATGACTATCATTGCAGGACACCCAGTTCTTGTCTCTGGTCTCGGATTGTTTGCTTCACTCTTTTTCTTGAAACCAGCACTACTGCAGCTAAGTTTTGCTCTATATCTTTCCTTTCTCTTTCTAAACCAGGAGTTGCTGACTCTGATGCCAAAGCCTTGTTGTTTAGCATAGATGTTGTAGAAATTGTAGGCTTCATCAAAAGAATTGAACTCCAACCCCACTTTAGGTGGCAGAGTTTCCTCCTCTGAATGTTTTTCACCAGTTTCATCATCATGTTCAAGAGCGATCTCCCTCAACTTCATAGTCTTCACCTTCATCAAGCACAGACTCACTATTTAGACAAACCTCTTCCATCTGAAAACAAAATAAATCAAATAGGGATCAATAAGAACTAAGGTATGGATTTTACCTATACAATATTACAAGTAAAGTTCCATGAATCAAGTTATACAGGGCTGAGGGCAGTAAATTTTACTTCAAATAAGCTAAACTGTTGTCAATGGAAATTCTATCTCAAATTAAATGAACATAATTGAAAATGACAAAGCCCCACGGGACACTAATGCCATGACAATATAGATATCGGGAAGAAAAATGGGTTTAGTGACCATAGGAGTAGATTACTAAAGAAATGGTGGTAGATTTTATATTAGTGCAAGCATCAACAACTAAAAGGAGAAAGAATTTTGGATAACTGAATCATGCAAAACACCACAAATAACAAATCTTATAGATGCAATACCAAATGTGAAAGAAGTGAAAGAACTCCATAACGTTATCATATTAAGCACCTTTGTTTAGCGTATAAACACATCATTTTTAGGCTTGAAATTGCTTGATGAAGTGCAAAGACCAAAATTTTTCAGCCTAAAGAGAAAATTGAGAATGATAACACAATGAGAAACAACAGAAACTCTACAAGTTTCCACAATGCCTACAAAAGAGACCTTTAACATAAAAGGTTCCTACTAATATGTGAAAGACCACTAGTTTAGACAGGCTAGTATCAAATACTTAAGATAATTCAATGAATACCAAAAATGGTTAAGAATATTATCGAGCTGGTAGAAACAGGGTACTTCTTGGAAAGATATCATTTTGTAAATCATTACAAATAAACAGCTGCAGAATTAGCTTCATACTTTATAAGCAGAAAATGCACAACCTCTGTCAAAATTAATACCGTTAAATCAGACAACATCGTGGTTTATCGTTCCATTCTCCCCACAAGATACACACCTGATTGGCTTCCTCGTTGAACCCGGGTTAAAACACTCAGAAGTTCCAAAAGCCCATAGATCATCCAATTATAATTGGAGACTCTATTGCTTTCCATAATGACATCACCCAGCTTACACAATTCTCTCTCGCCATTCAAATCCGAAATCATGAATATAGCACATCAACCTAGTCACAATTCAAGGCCACTAAAAAAACGTATGAGAAAAATATAAAAATCAGAATCATTAAATTCACTGATAAAAAGCATTTCATGTCGCTGAAATATCATAGCAGTCGATCCTCTTTTTTCTTTCCAAACCGTATTGGAGTAGCCAGCAAATTTAAGAGATCAATTCCTCACTTGAAACAACATAAACCTACATTTTTTTCCCTTTTGGTTGAACTGAGAATCCGAATTTTCATATGTTTATATCTTATTTAACTAACTTCATTTTTGAAGATTTCTAATACAATGAAGAGAAAACCTAGGTCAAAAGGATGGAATTGAAGTAGCAGATTGAAGTCAAATTTTTTTTATAGGAGCAGAAATTCTAGACGACCTTACAGAAATTTAAGTCGGCCAGGTGGTATCGGCGATGAGATTATAAGGGATTGACTGAGTCGGGTACCCAGAGCTGCAAGACAGGAAAGAGTAACATTCGGGCCTACGGAGGTTTAGTAGGAAGTCCGCTGGAAGAGCAACAACGATGCTTTCATATTTTTATAGGCTACAGCATTGTTTCCAAACTCGGACCGGACATTAAATTGGAGCCTTATTAATCATCGATTTGATCAATTTAACTACCGATTTAACCGGTGTGATGTCATTATTATGTAATAATTATATTTAATTATATATAATATTAATAATATTTAAAAAATAAAAAAATATATATACCAAAAAATAAAATAAAAAAATTTATTGAACCAGTGATCGGACCGGTCGAACCGGACAATTGATCGGTTTTGACCGCTTCTCACTGGTTCAATTGAGAACTAATTTTTAAGAGTGAACCGGACCGAATAGCTGACCGGTCACCGATCAAACCGGTCGAACCGACCGATCCGGTCCGATTTTCAAAACATGGGGCTAAAGTCATGCACATTAAAAAATATATATAGTGAAAACTAAGACTAATCCTTTGATTCATTTTATGATTTAGGTTTTCTACAATATATACTCAAATTTTAAAAATATCCAAAAATTATGTTTTTTTTATAAATCAGAAAAATTTTATACATAAAATAAAACATTATGTACATGGCCATGATTACCGAATCAACGACCCATTGTTACCAAAAGATTGACACGACCTAATTTCGTACTATTTCCACACACCCAATCATCATATACAATTCTACCTTTTTTGTTTTGTTTTGCTGTTTTTCTTTTTCCAAGATACCTTGCCTAACTAATTCTCTATGTCATCATCTACGTTCTATAGTAAACCCACAAGCAATCCACCATCATAACATGCAAATTTTACATCACAACCTAAACTATCATTCCAAGTCCATAGAAGAAAAGTAGCAGCTGTATTATTTGCTATCTAGTTAGTGATCCGCATGCATATCCTCATTTCTGAGCATTTTTGGGTGTCATCCAAGTAGTTTGTGCTATGTTGCTAAAAAGAGTAGTTAGCTTTTGTTCGTACTACTTCTGCTGAATCGCCCAGTCATGTCTTTTGATTTTCCTTCGGCATTTGTGAGGTTGGTGGCCACCTAGATGAAATCTGAAAAAAAACTCCTGCATAAAATTGTGAGAAAAATACAACCATCCCATTCTTACCTTCTCTCGGTGTTTGAACGAAGATGTGATCTGAAAACTTCTAATTCATTAAAATTATATTTATATCATTCAACATAGATTGTTAACGGGTTTACTTTTGCACACATGGCAATATTTAGTAAAACTTGAAACAAAATCAACTATATTTATCCTTTTTTCTCTCTGCTTGAATTTGCTCTAACTTCTCTCTACTTGAATTATCAAATGGCCCTCACCTCTTTCCTTTTTTGGAAATAAACCTTTCCGCGTTTGGTTTGTTGCTTCTTCTGCACATTCGACTGTATAAAGGTAGCTGAGGCTTCAACCTTAATGGAAGGCCTTCCCCAGGCCTTTCATGTGGTTATGGAAAAAAGAGAATCTTCACTCTCAATTGATGACTTCCAACTCTTTCCAGGTAGTCACTTCTTGTAAAATCTAAAGGCATGAATGAAGGGAAAAGTAAAAATGCTGGAAGAAATTTCGAGGACCATCGTCTAGTTAAAAAGCATTACCTTTTTTATTTTCAAAGAAACAAGCATAATAGGGGTTGAGCCTCTATACATTCAGAAGTGGAGGCTTGGAATTTTGATTTTCCAAATTGCAAAATGGTATTTTGGAGTTGAGCCTCTATACATTCAGAAGTGGAGGCTTGGAATGGAGCTTAATAGGGGTAAGATTGATGTGCTTCCACTATGGGTTAACTTTTATAATTTGCTAATGGATTTCTAGACTACTAAGGGCTGAGTTTTCTAGGTAGCTCCTTGGCATAACCAGTATGCATGGATTCTCAAACTATAACAATGGAAAGAATTTGCTATACTAAGTTGTGTATTGAAATTAAGAGAAATGTTCCATTGCCTCATAGTTTACCTATTTTAAGACTAGTTGAATCTGGAGAGTTGAAGAAGACCAAAATACATATTACTTACCCCTAGAAGCCTAACAACTCCTTCAAGAAATGGGTTTCTACGGGTAGAGATTTTAAAACTGGTTAGCATGAAGAATTAATGAAGTCTGATTATAGTAATATTCCCCTGGGACATGACATTACAGGAGAAATTAAAGCAAGAGAAAGGAGGCTATTGATAATGCTAGTTTAAATAACTCACATAGTTTGGTGCAAATAAAGAAACTAGTTCAGATAGATATTAAAGATGCTAGAGTTGAAGAAGTAGTATGTTTGAGTAGGGCTGATATAAATTCTCAAAAAATTGAGCTTCCTAAGTCAACAAATAAAAGGCTTTAGGCAGAAGTTTATTATAATGAAATGGCCCTGGAGAAACTGGAGAAGATATAAATGCCATTACTAATGCAGGGAGTAAGGAGATTGTGTTTGAGGGTACAAAGGCAGATAGTAATATCCCTTACGGAGAAGCCTCTAATCAAGAAGAATCTAAAGAATTTAGAGTGCAGACTAATAACACGATAAGAAAGTTAGCTAGGAAGAAGGGAAACAAAACACCAAAAACAAAGGGAATTCCTTTGTTCATGACAGTCTTAGTTTGGAATACTAAAGGGTTAAGTGACCTCAAAAAGTCGCTGGTGAAAGAGGTGGTGAAGGATAAGAAGCCTTGTTTAATAGGTCTTCTTAAAACCAAAATAAAAGAACCTCTTACCCTTTTTGGTTCTAAATTTTTGGGTGCTAATTGGGAGATCATTTCTAATCATAACTCACAATATAATGGTAAAATTATCTACCTAAATGATTAGAGTGCAAGCTGTGGAAGAAATTGATCAATATATACACTTGCAATGTCAAATGAGAGGTATAAGTCTTGTTTTTGATTTATTGATAGTTTGTTCTTCCAATTTTGATTTTCAAAGAAAAAAGCTCTAGTTAAACCTTAAAAATTTCCAACTTAGAATTAAAAATCCTTGACTTGTTGAGGGGGATTTCAGCTACTGACTTATCTTGACTAAAGTTAAGGGTGGAAGGAAATCCAATTTTGGTTTGACAAAAGAACTTTCCAGTTTTTTAATGAAAATGGATTTGGTAGATCTTAGTCAAGTGGCAGATTGCTCACCTATACTAATAATGAACATGGAAGCCTGCTTATAAGGAAGAAGTTAGACAGATCACTAGTCAATTCAATTTGGCTAAACTAGTTTCCTAACTCTTTTGTTCATTTTGGAGAGAATTTGATGCCTGATCACTCATATATGCTAATATAAAGAATTGTAAAAGGTAGAACACTGGGATCCCCTTTTAGATTCTTAAATGGCATTACTCAGATAGAAGGATTCTCATAAATAATTTGCAGAAGATGGAATTATGATGTTGAGGTTTCAAACCCTATCAGCTTATATAGAAATTAAAAATAGTGAAGGCTGCTCTTAAAAACTTCATACTTCGAAGAAATCATAAATTAACAACCTTAAGGAGAAACTAATCTAAGCTCAAAAAGCCTGCTATGACTCTCCTCAAATTATAGAATTCAGATTGGCAGAGGTGAAAAGACTATAAGAGCGCATTAGGAAGCTCTTAGCCTTCATAATTCAATTCTCAAACAAAAAGCTAGACTAAATTAGATGAAAGAAGGTGAATCTAACATAAAGTCCTTCCTCTCCTCTTTACTTGGTAGGAGAAATTTTAACAAAATATCAATGCTTTAAGATAATAGTGGAAAGGAATATGTAGATCATAATAACTTATTGTTGAGCAAGTTTTACTTCTAATAAAACCCCCACTATCCGTAAGTATACGGATCGTAAACTTGTAGTATTAAAGGTATCATTCCCTCGAGGAGTTGGTGAACTAATCTAATTCTAAGTTATCTAAGGCCTAAAAGGATTATTAAAAAAAGAAAATAAAAACTACACAAAAAATAAATTCGTGAATATGGATTGATCGAAAATTAAACTGTAAAAGTAACACACAAGGAATCAAATTGAACACCACTAAATTAACAATTGGAAATCACACAAGAAAAATTACTAAATTATGAGAAAGGGATTTATCCTATCATTAATGCTAACCTAGTTGTTGGAGTTATGTAAATATAGTGTCCTGAAAAGAAAGTGTATTTAC
>JANZLC010000008.1:16337601-16353477 GCA_026413385.1 Erythroxylum gracilipes | reverse complement strand
ACAATTATTTTCATGTGCAAAAAGTTCATTAATCACATACATGTGTATTTCACAAAATGCATGAGCATGCAAACAATCCATTTCTAAACTCTCATTGCACACCTAAATTTACCATTCTAACCTTCCCATAAGTAATGGGATGTTACGATATATACATGGACTAACAAGTTAAAAGACACTCAAGTGATAAGATAAGGGTCCATAAGTGTTCTGGAGATAGAGAGAAGTGGTCTTGAGTCTTGTTCATATAATTTATGCAATTGTTGCATGAATCTAATTGCATGCAACATAATCTTGATCTATCTCTCCATTTGAGCATCTATTTGAACTCATCTTGTATGGTGCTCCAACCACCCTTACACACTACTTTTTCTTCATCTTTGCGTGATCTTGAGTGATCAAGGAAGGTATTTGATGTTTTCTACAACCTAAACAAGGAGAAGATTAAAGAAAGGAAGAGCATTATCAAAGGTACATGTGCTGAAAATTCATGTTCTTATAATCTGTGTATGCATGCATCTAAGATTCTGGACGTTTGGGGATGTCGTGGGGTTGGAGCTTAGATTCTGACACTTTTGCTTCCTTGTTGTGCATATGATGCATGAATCTATGACTCCTTAACAATACTTTGGTAATCTTAAGTCAATGATTCATTTATACAATTATCCCATTGAGAATTTCTATAGACATACAATTAATGTTTTAAATGAAATTCTCATATGACATCAGCTCAATGAACTTAATCTTTCACAAAATTCTCATATGGGATCAGCTCAATGGACTTAATCTTTAATAAGTACTCACACGTTTGTTTAAGTATCTCTATATTTTAGTCTATGAAATTGACCACTTCCTTCATAAGGAAAAAAATGAAAGTGTGCTAATCTTTGTTATGCTCTATTAATGTCTAGCCTCAATAAAACAATAACTAGAAATAATTCAAGGATAATACATAAATTCAATATAAATCTCATAATTATGATTTTATAATAATTTTATTTACAATGTATATTTATCATATGAACTTTATCATACATATCTAAATATGTATAAGATGAACAATGACTCTAACTAATTATGTCACTAAACTTTAAGCAATCGATTTGGGTATAAACCAACAAGTAGTTGCAAGTTTGCTCCACCGTGAATGGATCTGACTTATAAAAGAAAAAGCTACACATAACATCTGAAACGAGAATTCTCCCTCCCACGATATGAATCCTTCTCGTTTGTTCCACTTCCACTCTCAAGAGAGGCATGGTTGTATTATAATTTCATAACCACAACAGTTCTTCTTTTTAATCAAATGAAAACCCTCCCTCCCATACCCTACTCTTTATCTAATAAGGTCAGGATTGGACACGAATAAGCTCCACCTTTTGTGAAGAGTCTCACAGAATAATATTACACTCCCTGCCAGGGATGGCAATGGGTAGGGTTCGGTTCCGATATTACTCTACCAATATCCATATCCATTTTTTATAATTCAACTCATATCTATATTTATATCTATCGATTTTTACGATTTGCTACCCATATCCAAATCCATTAGATTGTTTGGGTTTTTGGATATCCATCGGGTTATATAGTACATAAAAATATAACTTCTAAATAGAAAATATAAAGAGCAGATTTTTGTGAACGCTCCAAATCAAAATTACTTTAATAATAATAAGTTAAGATTTTGATTCGTATGTCTTAAAAAAACATAAAATTGGAATAATAAAAATCATAATGTCTAGTGCAAAGAAAAAATATATTTTTTACAATCGAGAACTGGAACAAAGACTGAAATATCCAAAGCTTCAATTTGTCTTTACGTGAACTTCACAACATTCAAAACTCTATCTCCATATCATTTGCAATATTACCATCGTATAAGAAAATAGAATGAGGAGTAAAGTGAGGATTTTAAAATTGTTTATTCTCATAAAATATTAATATTTTATTATATTTAACCATAAATATTCAAGAAAAAATAGAAAAATTGAGTTAATAAAAAACGGGTAAGATATGAGTATCTATCGGTTCAGGTTATCATTAGACCCATATCTAAATCCATATCCACATCCATTTAAAATCTATTTTTTAGCCTCCATGTCTATTTTTCGAGTCGGGTAGTTTGGATATTAATCGGATTGAAAACTCACTGCCATCCCTACTCCCTGCAGTATGTATACCACTCTTAAAAGTAAATATGACCGTAGTAAAGTAGAAAATAACAAGTTTATTATATAAATGAGATATAACTTCTAATTTTTTATTTTAAATTAATATATAATAAGTATATAAAATAAAACTTGTTATTGATTTATAAATATTACATTTTTGATAAAATTTGAGAAATTATCTCCTTATAACATAAATGATTGAAAAGGCAATCTAAGAAGAAGGCGCAGGTTAACTAAACTATACGGCTCATCGTCCAAAGACAATATGAAAAAGGCGCATGTTAACTAACTAAACTACGCCGCTCGTAGTCTAAAAGCCTCATTAGTCATTTCATGCTTCTAGTCCTCTTACCCTCAAAACCACATGATATTTACCATTTTCTTTCATATCTTCAATTTGATCGTAAAAATAAAACACAAAACAGAAGCAAGAGCTCGGGGGGGAGAGAAGCAATAAACACGAAGCTAAATGAAGCACACTTCAGCCGAGGCAGTTCCGTCGTCATATCCGGCCTCCTCCTCCCCCTTCACCGCTCCCACAGACCAGTCACCGCCGGCCACCACCTCTTCCTCTGCCTCTTCTTCCTCAATCCCCGCGGAGGATTTGACCGTCGGCTCCTCCCGAGACGGCAGCGGCGGCGCCCAGGAGACCGTGACCGTCGATCGTCGCGGCGAGTACTCAGCCGAGTGCCGATGGACCGTGCACAATTTTCCGCGCATTAAAGCTAGGGCACTTTGGAGCAAGTACTTCGAGGTAGGCGGTTACGATTGTCGACTACTGGTGTATCCAAAAGGAGACTCTCAGGCTTTGCCTGGTTACATCTCTATATATCTCCAAATAATGGACCCTCGCGGCACTTCTTCTTCTAAATGGGACTGCTTCGCGAGCTACCGTTTAGCTATCGTTAACCTCACTGACGATTCCAAGACCATCCATCGCGATTCATGGCACCGATTCTCTAGTAAGAAGAAATCTCACGGTTGGTGCGATTTCACGCCTTCATCTACTGTTTTTGATTCCAAATTAGGTTATTTGTTTAACACTGATTCCCTTCTCATCACCGCCGATATTTTAATCCTTAACGAGTCTGTCAATTTCATACGCGATAATAATGACTTGCAATCGGCTTCCTCGTCCACGATTTCCTCTTCAGTTGTTGCTGCTCCTGCGTCTGATGTGTTGAGTGGGAAGTTTACTTGGAAAGTGCATAATTTTAGTCTGTTTAAGGAGATGATTAAAACGCAGAAGATAATGAGCCCGGTGTTTCCTGCTGGAGAGTGTAACTTGAGGATCAGTGTGTATCAGAGCTCTGTTAATGCGCAGGATTATTTGTCTATGTGTTTGGAGAGTAAGGACACTGAGAAGCTTGTTGTTTCTGATAGGAGTTGTTGGTGCTTGTTTAGAATGTCAGTGTTGAACCAAAAGCCTGGCTTGAACCATATGCATAGGGACTCATATGGGCGGTTTGCTGCTGATAATAAGAGCGGGGACAATACTAGTTTGGGCTGGAATGATTACATGAAGATGGCCGATTTTGTGGGGGTGGATGCAGGGTTTTTGGTGGATGATACTGCTGTCTTTAGTACTTCATTTCATGTCATCAAGGAGTTCAGTAGCTTTTCTAAGAATGGGAGCTTGACTGGAGGTAGGAGTGGGAGTGGACCAAGGAAGTCTGATGGGCACACGGGGAAATTCACTTGGAGGATTGAGAACTTTACGAGATTGAAAGATCTTTTGAAGAAAAGGAAGATTACAGGTCTATGCATCAAGAGCAGGAGATTTCAAATTGGGAACCGTGATTGTCGCCTTATTGTTTATCCCCGAGGTTTGTTTGATGTCATTGTCCTTGTATATCAAGTTTTTTTTTACGAAAGTCATTCATGTAGTTGAGTAATGTTGATCAGTCTAAGAAGAAGGCATTATGCGATTCCTAGCTTGCTGAACGAGGAGTACTAGTTCTGACATCAATTTTGATAGACCAGACTTATTGCTTGTCTGTGATTATGGCAACTTTAGATTCCATTTATTGTTGAATTTAGTTGTGAAATATAGTTAATTTGATCACGGAGCTGCTTGTTACCTTGTGTTAGTTGCTCTAAGTCCCTTATGCAGTAATGTTTTAGATATGCCATTCGATGGACAAATAGATGACGTGACTATTACAGTCTTTCATTCAGTTTATCCTCCTTTCTCTATCAGCCATTGTTTCTGTGACCCTTGTGTTCGATTCTATTTGTTGTTTCTTTTGTTCTCCTAACTGGGGTTGTTTCTGACACATGAAATTGCGGCTTGTTTTATATTGGTTTTCATGAGACACATGAACCAAACTGAGAGTACTTAGTTTTGTTTATTGAGTTAATTGACAAGAATTTCCCATGTCCTTGGTGGTATCAGGTCAGTCTCAACCACCATGCCACCTTTCAGTATTTCTTGAAGTTACGGATTCACGAAATACTTCCACCGAATGGAGTTGTTTTGTGAGCCATCGATTATCAGTTGTGAACCAAAGAGTGGAGGAGAAGTCTGTGACTAAGGAATCTCAGAATCGCTATTCAAAAGCTGCAAAAGATTGGGGTTGGCGTGAATTTGTGACTCTCACTAGTTTATTTGATCAAGATTCTGGGTTTCTTGTCCAGGATACTGTTGTATTTTCTGCTGAGGTTCTCATTCTCAAAGAGACATCTATATCACAAGATTTAACTGATGAGGACACTGGATTCACAAATGCTGGTTCACAAATTGATAGGGTTCCAAAACGAAGTTCATTTACATGGAAGGTGGAAAACTTTTTGTACTTCAAGGAGATAATGGAAACCCGGAAGATCTTTAGCAAGTTCTTTCAAGCTGGTGGATGTGAGCTGCGGATAGGTGGGTACTTATCTGTGGTCATTTGCTGATGCGTTAGTGTTGTACCCTTTCATTATTCAACTGATGGTGCATATTTTCCCAATGCAGGTGTGTACGAGTCTTTTGACACCATATGCATTTATCTAGAGAGCGATCAATCTGTTGGTAGTGATCCAGATAAAAACTTTTGGGTCAGATACAGAATGGCGGTGGTAAATCAAAAGAATCCAGCAAGGACTGTGTGGAAGGAATCTTCGATTTGTACAAAGACATGGAATAATTCTGTTCTGCAATATATGAAGGTATCAGATATGTTGGAAGCAGATGCTGGGTTCCTTGTGCGTGACACTGTTGTTTTTGTTTGTGAAATACAGGACTGCTGTCCATGGTTTGAGTTTTCAGATTTAGAGGTTGGTAACAGTTCTTCCCTAATCTTTTATATTATCAGTCTCACTTATCTAATTCCCCTGATCTACATCAATTTTTTTCAGTCTCATATTCTTTCAGTTTATAATACTATGATTACATGAACTAAGTTAGATGAATCACCAATGGATGACCTTTTTCATTTTGTCTCTTCTCCATGCGTTAAAGGTTTTGGCATCTGAAGATGATCAGGATGCTTTAACAACTGATCCTGATGAACTCATTGATTCTGAAGACAGTGAAGGAATAAGTGGAGATGAAGAGGATATGTTCAGAAATCTTCTTTCTAGAGCTGGATTTCACCTCACTTACGGTGACAATCCTTCACAGCCACAGTTAACCCTGAGAGAAAAGCTTCTAATGGATGCTGGTGCTATTGCTGGTTTTTTGACTGGATTACGTGTTTATCTTGACGATCCTGCTAAGGTAAAGCGCTTGCTTCTTCCAACCAAGCTTTCGGGGGGCAAAGTTTTACAGCAGGCAATTATTGATCTACTATTGGACATAATGGTTGAATGCTGCCAACCTTCCGAAGGAAGTTCTAGTGGTGATTCATCTGATGGTTACTCTAAACCTTCTCTAGATGACAGTGGTGCAGCCAGCCCCTTGGAATCTGATAGAGAAAGTGGAACAAGAGAATCCATTAAATCTCCGGTTTATGGGAGATTAGATTCTAGTGTAGATGATCCTATCAGTGCCTCTGCTGTGCAAAGCTCTGATATAAGCATGGTTGATATTCCTGGAAAAGCTATTCCTGTACAGGCTATTTATCCCTCACTTGCAGCAACAGGAGGTTCAGTGGAAAATGCTTTTCTGAACTCTAAGGTATGATTTTACTGCTTAGGAATTTAGCTTCATAGCTTAGTTTTTGGCCTCGACTATCCATTTGAAGAGATTGAATTTTCAGACCAAGTGGCCAGAGCAATCAGAGGAGCTGTTAGGACTGATTGTAAATTCACTGAGAGCCCTTGATGGAGCAGTTCCTCAACGCTGTCCTGAGCCAAGACGAAGGCCTCAGTCTGCACAGAAAATTGCTCTTGTTCTGGATAAAGCCCCTAAGCATCTGCAGCCAGACCTTGTTGCTTTAGTACCCAAATTGGTAGAGCATTCAGAGCATCCTTTAGCAGCTTGTGCACTTCTTGAAAGACTCAAAAAGCCAGATGCAGAACCTGCACTGAGGATACCTGTAAGATAGCTTTTGGGAAGCGTACGTTTTCTTTGCTTTCATGGAACACTTTGTTGTGTCAACATATTTCTTTTTGTTTCAGGCTTTTGGAGCCCTTTGTCAACTTGAATGTGACAGTGACGCATGGGAGAACATTCTTTTTCAGTCTTTTGAGCTTTTGGCAGACTGTAATGATGAACCACTTGCTGCTACAATTAATTTTCTTTTCAAAGCTGCTTCGCATTGCCAACATCTTCCTCAAGCTGTATGCTTTTTATATTTTCCTTTTCATGCAAATCTTCTTCTTGCAGTTTATCCCTCTTCGATACGTAACTTCCTCTGTTCTATTTTTCAGGTTAGATCAGTTCGTGTTAGGCTAAAGAACTTGGGCGCTGAAGTGTCTTCTATTGTGCTGGAATTTTTGAGTAAAACAATCAATAGTTGGGGAGACGTTGGTGATACCATACTTAGAGATATTAATATTGATGATGAATTTGGAGATGACTGCACAAAACCACCTCATGATCTTTTCTTATTTGGTGAAAATGGGTCAAATTCTGATAGTTTGCATGTGGTGGACGAACGGCCTTTCCATGGAAGTCGTCATTTTTCTGATATTTACATTCTCCTTGAGATGTTGTCTATACCCTGCCTTGCTGTTGAAGCTTCTCAAACATTCGAGAGTGCTGTAGCTCAAGGAGCTATTGTGGGCCAATCTGTAGCAATGGTTTTGGAAAGGCGCCTTGCGCAGAGATTGAATTTCAACACTGGATTTTTAACTGAAAATTTTCAACATACAGATACTGTAATAGAGGGAGAAGCCACTGAACAACTGACAGTCCAATCTAACGACTTTACTGTTGTTCTTGGTCTTGCTGAAACATTGGCACTTTCTAGTGATCCTTCTGTTAAGGAGTTTGTCAAGATGCTTTACACAATCTTGTTCAAATGGTATGCCGATGAATCCTGCAGGGGAAGAATGCTGAAAAGACTTGTTGATCGTGCCACCAGTACAGCAGATAATGGTTGTAATGTAGATTTATGCTTGGATATATTGGTTCTCTTGGTCTGTGAAGAGCAGGAAATTGTTAAGCCCGTTCTGAGCATGATGCTGGGGGTTGCTGACCTCGCCAATGTTGATCGGGCAGCACTTTGGCACCAGTTAGGTGCTAGGGAAGATGAGATTATTCGCTTACGTGAAGAGAGGAAGGTAGAAATTTCTAATATGGTTCAAGAAAAAGCAGGTCTCTTGCAAAAATTGAATGAATCTGAAGCCACTAGCAACCGGATCAAGGTACCCAGAATTGTAATTTATCACGAGTATGCAGAATGACTGATAATCCTAATAACTTTTTGCACTTATTTTAACTTAATTATTTTCACGAAATGACAGTCTGAATTGAGGGCTGAGTTGGATCGATCTGCACGGGAAAAAAAGGAACTCTCTGAACAAATACAAGAAGTTGAGAGTCAGCTTGAGTGGGTGCGTTCAGAGCGGGATGATGAAATTAAAAAACTCAAATCTGAGAAGAAAGTTCTTCAGGATCGTCTTCATGATTCTGAGGCACAACTTTCCCAGTTGAAGTCCCGGAAAAGGGATGAACTAAAGGTAACAACTTCTTTGTGATCATCATTATTTTTCAGTCACCATTTCTGCTGTATCTTTTACTTTTCAGATTTACTGAGTTCATATGTATGTTTTTTACCTTTGTAAACATCTCCTCATCTTTTGCACTGCTGAGAGCACTTCGTGCAACTTCAGAAGGAATTTGGGGAAGCTGGCATGAATTTGGCCATGACTCAGCTTCATGTATGAGGCTTGCTATCTTAATGCGTTGGAACAGCTGAATTTGATTTCCCGTAGGCTAGTACTGTCCACTGCAAACTTGTAAAAGTTTTAGCATGACATTGGTGTGCTAGTTTCTGTCATGAAATACTATCTATTTGCATCTTGGTATTGCTTTTTGGTTTGAATCAGATTATTAATAAATGCCCTTCGCATATGCACTTGGTTTATTCTAGTAGAATGCTGCTTGTGAATATCTGCTTAAGGTGATGAAATTGAGTGGAATTTTTTTGGCTGAACTAATCTGTTCTTGTCATAACTGCTGCTTAGTTGTTTTCATATGTTACTTGCGAGTGGCATTGGCTTCTATCTTCCTAAACTTGAAATTATTCTATGAATTTCATAGAGAGTAGTAAAGGAGAAAAATGCTCTGGCTGAAAGGCTAAAAAGTGCTGAGGCTGCACGCAAGAGATTTGATGAAGAATTAAAACGATATGCCACTGAGAATGTGACTCGAGAGGAAATTCGGCAGTCATTGGAGGATGAAGTTAGGAGGTTGACACAAACAGTTGGGCAGACTGAGGGGGAGAAAAGGGAGAAAGAAGAGCAGGTTGCTCGCTGTGAGGCATATATAGATGGAATGGAATCAAAATTGCAGGCTTGCCAGGTTTTATTTATTTCATTTATTTTCTGAACTTACCTGTGCTTCTTATCATTAAGACTATCATGTTCTTCTTCGCTGTTGACCACTTGATTTTTTTGAGCTGTTATTTGATTGATCTATTGTAGTTTAATGGATGAGTGAAACTATACCACCTAATGTCTTGTTGACTCTCTTTTGTTTGAAATTTTTGCGAATTTCAACTTAACCTTTTTATATTAGAACCATAAGATTGGTAATTTACATTTTTGTCTTCTCTAAAGAAACTGCGCCAACCCCCCTGGTTCTCTTATCTTCTCTAATACCTATCTGTTTCTCTACAGCAATATATCCATACTCTTGAGGCTTCACTTCAAGAGGAGATGTCACGACATGCTCCTCTTTATGGTGCTGGATTGGAAGCTTTGTCAATGAAGGAGTTGGAGACAATTTCACGTATTCATGAGGAAGGGCTCAGGCAGATCCATGCCCTCCAGCAGCGAAAGGGAAGTCCTGTTGCCAGTCCTCTTGTTAGCCCCCACGCCCTGCCTCACAATCATGGGTTATATCCCACTGCTTCTCCTCCGATGACCGTTGGATTGCCCCAGTCCCTTGTTCCAAACGGTGTTGCAATCCATGGCAATGGACACGTAAATGGTGCAGTAGGACCATGGTTCAACCATACTTGAAAAATTGCTTGTGTTCCATAAGGCATTTGTTCGCTTAATAGAACCAGGTGACATCTCAATGTGAAGGGATGTTCTTTTTGAGTTCTTTCTTGGCATTTAATTGAGTGATAGGGCTGTTGGAGCTCGTTTAAGAAAAAGAAAGAAAGAATAATACAATCACAAGTGTAACAGGGAATGGAGCGACGGGATACTGCTTTAGGATTTCAACGCGAGGAAGTCATTCCAATAGTTATTGCAATTGCAAATGCCATCACATTTTTCTCTTAATGAATTTTGTTATAGGCCTCAATTTTAATGTGGTTTTTGTCAATATTTTTAAGACCCGATTGAAAGTTAAATATATTAGAATATTATAAAATTAGTTAAAATTATATAAAATTAAATAATTTGAAATATGTTTATTTATAGAATAATTTAAATTTTGATTAAAGATGAGGATTATTAAATAAAAAATAATTAATTTATTTTAGTTCATAAAAATTGACTAGTTTACTTGATTCAATTGGTTGATTTTTAATAATAAAGATTATTAAAATAAATTGAATTATAAATTAAAATAAAAAGTTGATTGATTTAAAATTTTTACCGTAGAAATTAGTTTATTTTTTAATTATTAATATTTATTCTTATATTAGTCTTAGGAATTTTCTTAAATCTGTTTAATTTTTTAATTATTAATTTTTATTGGCCTATAATATGAAAGCCCACGGGTCAATCTTACTTCCATGTCTAAAGTATTAGCATATATACGAATGTCACTATAGGCAAAGTCTTGATGATGTCTGGAGACGATTAGTCAAATGGTCAATAGAGTAGGAAAATTCGATATTAAGTATTATATCCCGAGAAACTATTTAAAATCTCAAGTTAAATCGTATTTCATGGTGCCAAATGTTATTTGCGTGATTGTGTTATGAATGGTAAAGTTATTTGATGTTTGCTTTAATCAGAATTAAATACTTATTGTATCAATATTCACAATATTTTTAGTTGATTTTAACTAAGCTTTCTGGATAATTACAGTTCTCAACATAGAAAACACTAGGTAGTCGTTTGGGTTATGCTATAATATTTTTGTAATCAGAGCATGATATAATTTGTAAACTGGTCTCTTTATTTATTATTTTGTCTATAAAAATTGTTCAAGTTGTCATTAATATCTTGTATAGAAACAAATGATCATCTTTTAATGTTATATTATTTTTGTTGGCATAATTGAATGATATTTATATAATTTTACTTTATATATACACTACTTGATATTTTGAATTAGTAATATTTTTCTACAGTTTAATTTTATAATAATTGACAATAAAAAATTTGTTTGATACATTATATACTAACCATATTGTTCAATATCATTGATTAAAAATGTAACAATTAACATATCGTGACATTATTAAAAACGTAGTAATTATTTGCTATGTTTTGAGAAACATAGCTAAATGTTATTTGCTACATTTTTAATAACATCGCAGTATGTAATTTGTTACATTTTTAGCAAATGTTATTTGGCTATATTATAGAAAACATAGTTAATAATATTTAGCTACATTATAAAAAATGTAGCAAATAGTACAAAGATTAAAATGTGGCAAAAAACTATTAATTACGCTTTATTTTTATTGTCGGTCATTTGATGCTAAACTTTTTTCCACCAAGATTTAATTTTTAGCTATTTTTAATATTTTAACTACAAAATTTTTTTCTAGCTAATATTTTTTGTCTACAATTTTTGAAAATGTCCCTAAGAGTATTTAACTACTGAAAATTGTTGACACTTTGTGCGATGAAACAAGAACGTCACAAATAACTATAGGCGATGTTTTTGAGACAATTAGCCACGTTTTTTTTTCATAACTAAAAGTCTACTTTATTGTAGTGAAACCATAGAAATTCAAAATACCATAACCAACATGAGTATAATATAGATCTGTCTTGTTCCCATGTAGAAAATGTTATAATTTTGTAGCATTTATTATAAAAAAAGGTCTATAACATAAATCTATGTAAAAACTTGTATTGCTTAACCATGAGCGCCACTTGATCATAGATTTGTGTTTTGGACTATGTTTTGAATCTTTCCTTTAAAATTACACAAAACTTGCTCCAACTTAACTCTAATTTGTTTGAATTTGTTCTTTCTTTATTGGAGAGATAAAATAAAGTCCTAAAAGCAATGTATAAGCCAAATTGAATACAAAATCTAATAAAAATCATCAACACAAGCAAAATACTCTCGAGTCGTACTGAAAACATAGTCCAATTAGCATTTATTAACCATTAAAAATAGATAAAAGTCATCTTATTTAAAGAAGGCCTGACGTAATTAATAAACTTAAAACTAAATGAAAACTGGCACCTAATTGGTACAATTAGATGAAAATTTGGTCTTGAAGACTTTGGAATGGCTAACACCTTAGATCTTATTATTGTTGATGTTTTTGTTTTTACTTTTGTAAGAGTTATGTATTATGTTTAGGAATCAGTACTTCATATTTCTTATTTCAGGCGTAAAATGATGTCATCTTAAAATAATCCACAAAACTCAATTTGCATCAGTAAGCAAACATGTTATGATGCAAAGTTAAAAGTGAAAAAGGTTCTTAAATTAACAAGTATAATTAAAAAGAAAAATGAAAAACTGAACCTCTCAAAAATAAAACCAACTGAAAGATAAAATGATAAATCAAACCTGACACAAAATATAGACTAAGTAAAAGATAAATTAATAGACAAAAAATAAAAGAAATAACATATCAAATTACATATGAAAACAATAGTCCAAATGACAATTAATACAACAAAACTAAATGATGAATAACAAGATAGACCACAAAACTAAAGCAATACAATGATTAAGATGAAACCAATAAACAACAAGCAAACTAAACAATATGATGACATGTATTCAAAATATAACAAGGCAAAATGCTTTCTATTTAATAACTGGTCTACAATGAAAGACCATAAAATGTAGAAAAGTAATATACAATAGAGTTGGGAAAGTTCTATTCTTTAATGTTTAGTGGAATTAAAATCCAAATCAAGCATAAAAAGGCTTACATACACATCTAATACAAAATGTATAACTATACACGAATAAATTACAAATCTGGACGCAGCCACATCTTCATCACTACTAGCATCACTTCCTCCATCTACATTGCCCAAGGTATACTTGTCATAGTTCAGTATGTATGCCAGATCATCCTTCCCAAGTGTGGATTTCATGTTCAGTGCTAGATGGTTTCTTATTAATGTGTTTGATCAACCAAGAATTGATTGAAAAGCTCCTATATTTTCTCTTGACCAAATCCTTGTAGGCCTGGAAGCCACTAATAAATAAGTGTATGATGTTGTTATAGTTCTATGTCTGAAGGCTTACTCTTAAAAAAATGCTCAACAAACGTCTTATTTGAACTGTTTCCCAATGTAGTAACTCTCCTATTATTGAGAGAGTTTTTTTTGGTAAATCAGAACTTTATAAAGAATAAAGTTATGTACAAGCGAGAGAGCATAGGTAATCTCTAAACACGCAAAAAACATAATGGCAAACAACTAACTGCCCTACCATCAATAGCCTCTACTAAGTCCTGCATGATAGAAGCAATCAGTATCCTGCCAGAATAGAAGCACAATCCAAATAAAAGTAACAAGATCAAGCTAAACCAATTGCAGCAAATGCCTAGTTATACACTGAGCAATAATACATCATCAAATACCACAACATGTCAGCATATGCCCAGAAATATACGAGCCAAACCACAGTCCAATTAATGAGACGATTAGGACATAATCAGAAACCTGCTAATCTGTATTCATAGTCTTTGTTATTTCCAGCAGGAGCTTCTATAAGCAATGATTATTTTCTTCCTCTAAGCTCTTGACATGAGCATTAAGATAGTCAATGTGATTCTATAAACCAGTTAACTCGTAGAACTGCTTCTTATCTTTATCCCTTAATTCACTCAGCTCCTCAAACTTCTTTTCATCTTTTAAGCGTGTTCCAAAAATCTAATATTTCAAAGTCTAAGGCTATGTGCTTGTTGTAGACAACCATAAGGTTGAGGGACTATGAAACAAACAAAATTTAGGATAGACTTGAACTAATAAAAAATTGACACAATAGTGAATCATGACTAATACATGAGCTATATCATTTAGGATGATTTTATTGTTGGGAAGCATAATGTAGTTTCAAATCAAAGGTTTGACATTGTTGGCTCTAAACATAGAGTTACCTATCTTGACAGACCATTAAGAATAAAAAAATCCACGTCAATGCATGGGATCTTTCCCTTGTCATGGTAAGGAACGGTGATAGCAAACAGGAAAAGATTAATTAGTTAGGTCAGACTTCCATATGATCACTATTAAGTCATTAATTTGAACTTATTTTGTTCTTAATTATCTTTAATGTGTTGAAATAATTATCCGAAATTAATGGAATTATCTTATAATTGTTTACAGATGATTTTCAACACCTTGGAGATGGAATTGAATCAAAAAGATGCAAAAGAATGAAGAAAATTTGAAATTCCAAGTTTTCCAACAATTCTGTGACCAAGTGTGGGCACACCTAAGGATGGAATAAATCTGTAGAGTAATTTTCAAAAGTCAAATTCGAGATTCTCAATCTTTGAAGATTATATTGCCATCTCACAAAGGGATTGACCACCTGAAATTGGGGGATACATTTTCTGAAGAGAATTAAGGAAAGATAAGGGGAAAAACAAGCATAAAAGAGAGAGGATGGTGGTTCACAAAAAGCTAGTCTAGGTTTAGGATAGGTTTTGTTTCTGCTGTTTTCTTTTTAGTTTTTCTACGTTTTCTGCACTTTCTCCACTAGTGTGTTTTCAGTAAAGAATCAGGGATGGAGACTTAACGCTTTGCTATTTCTTCCGTTTTCGATTCTAGTATGAGTAGCTAAACTTTTAGTCCTAGTTAAGGGGATCCGTGTTATCCGCTAGTATGGTGAGATATTTGAATAAAGTTTACGTTGTTAATAAACATTGAATATCTTCCGATCTACTCTTTTAAATTGAACCCGTTGGTTTCTAGGTGCGTAACTAGGGATTAATGTGTTTAACTGCTAGATTAACGAAATATGACGTTCAGTTTTGCTAATTGCAAGTAGCAATTAGGATTGTCTTCTCTATGTTAGAGTCGAAAAATTCTAAGGAGATATTCGGTTGATTGATTGCATGTCGTACATGTATTTCGCTTGCTCATTGGTTCTTGATTCGTAATTAAACCTATGATCATATCTAGGTTGTTGTTTAATAAGAATGCTAGGATACATGTTTATAGTCATTACACTCAAGAGAAAATATCTCCAATGTATGTTTGTTAATGATTGAAATTTTATACCGAGGATCTATTTTAGCGCGGTAACATCGGTGACCCGAAACTAATGTTTGTCTCTTAATTTTTTAGATTCAATTATTTCTTTTTATTTATGATTTTTCTTATACTTTTTCTTATATTTTCGTGAATCAACCCCCCCATTTCGTTACTTTGTTTGAGTTATAAACTCGCTAACCTTGATAGTAAGGCCCAAAGCGGACAATATCTGTAAGCGGGTGATTTGGGCTGTTGCACCTTGTGCAATTTTGTTTGGATCTTTTAGCAATTTAATTTAAATATAATTTTAATTTCAATAAAACTTTAATGAAAATTACAAATAATTTTAATTAAGTACTAATTAGGCTCAAATAAGAATCAATATCTCATATTAGTCATTATTTAGTAAATATCTCATTTTTAATTCTAAAGTTTCTCAAACTTTTTATTCATGTATAACTTGATTAAATTTATCTTTTCTCATCAACCATTTTTTGTATATGATCTATTAGGTTCCTAAATATATTGACAATAAAGATAAATATAACTTTAAATCATATTTAAGATTAGATTAAACAAATATTTTTAATTTATCTTTAAGTCTCTAAGTATATAATTTACATCCATTAATCAAGAATAGTGTCTAACTGATTGAGCCCAAGTTTATCATATAAATTGGCTACACTTTCATGGCTTTTAATGTACTTTTTTACTCTTAAGTCATGATATTGTGCTTAAATTAGTCCCTTGCGGTGAGCTTATGTTTTATGCAATTTGTTAGTAAAATTGTGCAAATTGACATTAA
>JANZLC010000008.1:16321615-16336234 GCA_026413385.1 Erythroxylum gracilipes | reverse complement strand
TCCTAAAACCTACCAAGTATATCCATAACTTACCACCTTGTTTTACAAATTTTATAACAAAGGGGTTAACCAAAATCGTAGCATTTAGAAAGATTTAAAATTCTGTTATCTTTACATTCAACCATTGACCAATTTCCATGATTAATATATGTTGTCTTCTTTCCATTTAAATAACATACATAGTATATACCTACTGTTTTCCTTACTTTGAACTATTAAACTATATACAACATACATGCTGCCATTGAACAACTATTATGCCACATATATAGCCTCTACATGTTGCCAATTAATATCCATTGAATAACATTCATAAGACATGGATATACATGTTGTTTTCACCATGTTGTTTTTTTTCTCTTCATTTAACCATGCCTCCACTTGTTCCTTTCTTTTCACATATCAAACATTCAAGTTAGGGTTCTGAAGTCTTTTAGAAATTTGTTTCCCTATGTCTCTAGTTTCCATATCATCAAAAATCATGCCATTTAACCTTCTAAATTATGAAACACGTACCAAATATCACAACCTGCTTCAACACAGGGACAATATCAGGCTATCATAATCAATCTCAGTTTTAAACATCCTTCAGCTAGAATTAGTTTTAGGTATCTTCTAGATATCTTTAGGGCTATGTCTTAGGTTTCATTTACAGATGGAATCACCTAATTTGGAATTCTGTATACTAAGTTATAGCTAGAACACTAGGATTGTTCAAGAAAAACAAGAATCCTAATACAGAATTTCACTAAACATAGTCTAAACATAGTTAGGAACACTTACTACTTTCTTCAAATCATGCTCAAACATTCACACAATTCATAAGGAAATTCATGTTTCCAAATTAAGCATTCACGTGACCAGCTAAAGAGGATGGACAAGAGTGGTTTAACATATCTAAAATCAAATGGTAAAGTGCTGCCCATCTTTTCCCTGCAATTAGTTGGCGTTGATGGAGGTGTTGCCCATGGCTGGAAGCTTAAACAACATGTTGAATTTATTTCCCAAAGGCAGTAACTTGGAAGACCTATGCATGAAAGGAGCAACTTCAATTATTCTTCAATAATTCTGGACCAAAGGAGAGCTAAAGTTTCGGTGAAATGAAAGTGGAGTAGGTCCCACCATCTTTGTTTTACATGCTACATATTGAAGAAGGTTGTCCACACTTTGCAAGCTTAACTACCAATAGTTGTCCATTGTTTTGTCCCTCACCATCTTTGTTTAATTAAGCCATTAATCCCTTGTAACATCCACGACAATACTTGTCTCCCACATATAACAAGTTGTTTTCATTTTTTTTTGTCTCACCAAAATGACACATGTCTAAACCATGAATTGGTCTCTCATGTAATGAATTTTATGTCCTTCACATCTACTCCTTCATAAACATGACAACACAAGGTTTTCATGCATTCTTGTTCCAAAATAATAAGAACTTCTTTATGTATATGACTACTGCCACCTAAGGTTCATTCACATGTACATGTATTATTTCTTGTCCAAAATAATTAAGTGGCTTCAGAAAAATCTGTCAAATTTCGATAAAAATTTCATGTCCACATGGGTAACATATTACCCCTAAATATATCAACATATAAGTTGGATCGATTTACTTTAAGTATCTATAACTATGACTGATTCTTATGTCCTTATGTTTCAGCCTAAGATTACTTCAAATTTACTCCACAATAATTTAAATCAAGGTCAATCTTTACCTATCATAAATCTATTGATTGAATTTATTTTTGTCCATTTCCATACCAGTCAACTCCAATATTTTTTCTCCTATCATTTGACTTTAATACTTGTCATTTAGAGTTGAGTTTCTAATTCACCTTTTAGCAAAAATAGAATTTACATTCACCCGAAAACATCATTCACACTAAATGAAATTTTATAAAGACATGAAAAGAAAAGTTTGGGGTGTGATAAAAGAAGGAGATTGAAAAATCAAAAAACGTAAGAAAGCTTCTTACCAATTTAAAAAATGTTTCTTACAATTTAAAGAACTACTTAGTTTATTAATTGATTAATCAATATATACATAGATTATTAAAGCAAACTAAACCAAAAAGTTTCGACTTTCTTATAATTCTAGTTAAACTAGTCAGCCTAGTTCAATTTTTAGAACATTAATATTTATTTAGTAGTGGAATGCAATAAAAGCCCATACATTAAGCAACCAATTTAGGGTAATGATATGTATCGTAATCTTAGGTCTGTTGCAACCACTATATAAACAGTTATGCATCCCAAATATGAAGTTAAATTTTCTACATAGTGATGATTTATGTTTTAACCGTAAGTGCATAGTGTAGCTGTAACTAACACTAACAAGAGGACTAGAATTACTAATATAACCATCTCTCTATTATCTTGTTTAACAAATTATGCTGATGGTGATTGATCAAATTAAAAGTTAAATAATAAACTACAATAAGTTAACACAATTAACTAACTAGAACAAAGATTAAACTAAGAAGCAAGTAAAGAAAACAATGATAATTAGAATTCGAATCTCTTCTAGGACATTTCACGCAGTTAAGTCTTTACCCATCAAATTAATTTAGAGTTCGTTAGACAGTGAAAATCCTCAATTATACTAATATCTTTCTCAAGATTAGTAACAACTAATATTTGGTTGATTAGTTGAAATCTCTTTCTAATTAAAACCACTAAAATTACATTAATCGTTTTGTAAATTTAACTATTAGGTTTGACCCTAATTTGAAAGATTTATGTCAACCTGTCTCTAGGTTTGCATGTAACTCTTTTTTAATTAAGCTAGATATATTTATACAAAGGATTTCTCAAGCTCAATTATATGAAGTCACACATGTAACATACTAATAATATTAATTCAAGAATAAATAAAAACACATAAATGAATTTCAATGAAGCTAAAAAATTAAATAAAATTAAATCACTAAAACATTCATATCGGGATTCATCTAATCCAGGTACCAGTAAGGGTTCAATTCCTATTTATATCAAACATAACATTAAAATTAAAGGAAAACTAGAAAATCAAAATAAACATAATAATATCCCTTTTAATCTTCAATAAATCTCTTTTAGATAAATGGAAATCCACTCTCAATATGTTTCCTTACTTATTTTTCATTCTTTCTATCACTTTGTGTGAAAAATGGCCATGTTAAAGTACACAAGCATTGATACAGGCATATTGGTACCCATGTGCTTTTCCAACATCTTCATAACTTGGTCAAAACCACTCCATACAACTCAAACTTATCTCAATTCTTTTCTTTTTCTTTAAATAAGTGAATTACAACCTGTGAACACAATGTGAATGAATTAAGTAAAAAAATAAAAACTTAAATAAATAAGTGAAATGCACTAAATATAAATTTAAAAAATGAACAATTATGCACTTATCAAACTTCCCCTACACTTACGTATTTCCTTGTCCTCAAGCAAATCAATTTTATTACTCTTAACTTAATAAGAAAAACTATAGGAAAGACTCAAACACTTCAAAGATATTCATCGAGAGTTTTTTATTACTCATTCGATTGCAATGTTCATTGAATTGTTCAGCACCTAGTTTACTTTGATCAAATTATAAATAAATCTAATTATCTCCACAATTATTCAAATTTCCACTCAATTCACACCATTTCACTTAATGCATAAGGTGAACATACATGAGAAAAAAAATTATAAAACCTTTAAAATTTTTCTTAGTGCTTAGTTAAAAAATAAAACATTAAATTTAAACAACATAGGAGTATTTAGAAGCTTATTTGAAAATTTACTTAGCCTTTTGATGTGAGAGTAAACACATTTTCATGAATATCCTCAGTTACATAACTAGGTCACTATCTTAAATGGATACTAGTACCACTATTTAACTTTGATCTTTTTATTAGTACAAGTATAATAAAATTATTTATATTCGTTTATTCAAATACATATATTTTTTGTTTTTGTTTTTCTTCTTTTCTACTTGTAAGTGGGTAATGAAAATGCTCAAAAAGAATTCACATTTGATTCAATGATTGTACAAATTAAAAAGTATCATAATGCAAATTAAGTCATTCTCAAAATAATGAACTAAATTGAAATTAACATAATCATTAAAAGTCATAACTATTTGCCTAAACAAATTAAATCATAATAAAAATCAAACTAATAATTAATCATCTTGATCAACATGCTTTGAAAATTTTAAATTATTCATTGTAAAGCTAATTATGATTAAATTGACAAGCATAACTACTAACTCCCTCCCTCATACTTTAGTTGTATATTATCCTCAATGTACAAAATGTGTGAGGATAATGAAAAGATGATAAATAATGGGAGGAGGTGAGGATAATTGGTTCTTCCCTGATAGTAAAAGATTTCTAGCCTTAACTTATAAGGGTGATATACCCTTCATAGCCTATAAACTCCATCATCTCAAGTAACAAAATTAGAACCATGAGACTAAAACTACGAACACAAACTTCTATTAATGAAAATCCTACAAACTACTCAATTAAAACAAAACACCTAATTGTTAGGTTGCCTTCCAACTAGGACTTCTTTATAAGTCTTTTAGTTCGACTCCGTAGTAAGTCCTTCTTCAACCTAGATATATAAGAAGTGACTTGCTTCCAAAAAAGGGTTTATTATCCTAAAAATAAGCAACATGCTATAATATAATAATGAAATATACTATCAAATTATTAAATCCAACTAAATCCACCAATGCCTTTTTAATAACAAATTATCAATATAACAAGAAATAATATAACCTTTGTATCTTCAGTTGATTCCAATAGTTTGTTATGTGGAAAGTCAAAGTCCTTTGTACTTAAGATTACAGTTAATAATTCCTCAATATCCTCCTTATTTGATTCCTCCTCTTTATCTTCCTTCTATTCTTGAGCAACAAATTCCTCTTTTTCTACCTCTGTTTTCTCTTCACTCTTCAAATTTATCATATTCACTTGTTCCATAAAATTTGGCTTGGTGTATTTGAATAAAATATATGGATCTGTAGTTTTATAATGCACAACTTTGATTGTAACAATGAATTTCATAAGGAGTTTCGTAAGACATTGATACTCCTCTTGTTTATTGTCATATAAATATAGATAAAGCTTAATCATTCCATACAAAGTCGTGATAGTTGCTCCATCTTGGATTATGAGAATTCCTATATGAAGTGTTTTGAGGCTAGTTTCTCATGCAAATTAGATGCTTCCATATGTATTCTAATGACATTTGTGATTGGGGTCGTGACCACCATAAATGTCATAAGACATCATAAAATTTGGATTATTTAATGAAAATAAATAATAAATTAAATTAAATTAAAATCACTGCTAAGATCCATTTCGAGATTCATATAATCTAAGTACCATCAAAGGTTTAGTTCTTAATCATATGAAACATAAAATCAAAACTAAAGAAAAATTAGAAAATCAAAAGAATCATAATGAAATCCCTTTTAATCTCCAATACACCCCCCCCCCCTCTTTAGATTAATATATTTCCACTCCAAATGTGTTTCTTTGCTTGTTCTTCATTCTCTCTGCCATCTTAGGTCATCAATTTGTGTTTCTCGAGTCCCCTTTTGCTTTATTTTTAGTTTTTCCTTTTATAGTTCAAAAATTAGGTTTTTAAGTAGTATATAAGCATCAACACAAAAGTGTTAGCGATTGTGCATTTTAAGAATTTGCGAAACCCTCAAATTTGGAGCAAACACGAGCTCAAAATATGAACACACACACTAAAACAGGTGTGTTGGTCTTCAACATGGGCATGTTGATGGTCTTATAATTCTTTAAACTTTAAAACCACTCATCTTACATGAAACATGGTCATGTTGAAGTATACGGGCATCAACATAAGCGTGTTAGTGCCAATATACTTTTCTAGCATGTTCATATCTTAGTTAAACAACTGCAAATAATACCAAACTTGTTCTATTTCATTCATTTTGCTCCAGATAAGTGAATTACAACCTAAGGACACAATAGGAATGAATTAAGTACCAAAAATAAGAAACACACTCAAATAAACAAGCGAAATACACTAAATACCCTTCACCAATATAGTAAACTTGATCTTTTTATCTCTTGTTAATTTAATCATCACAAACCAAACATTAGATAAAAAGCTAACATTTGGATTTAAAGATAGGAGAGAAGCTTACTCGAAACTTATACCATAGACATTAACATCGATAAACCACATATCAAGTGGTATAGTCTCAAATAGTTAAACCCATACCTAAACCTAAAAATTTCAGATCATAGAAATTACATTATATCACATATCACTATAACTAAAGGATAACCATCAATTTCAAAATCTTTAGAACTAAAATATTGAAAACCAACTTAAGAAAAATACTTATTTAATCAAAACATTAGAAAGTAAGTCACATAATAACAAGATTGTTAAGTTTTTTATGCACAAAGTATCAACTTAATTTAAATCTATCTTTAATCAACTATTCTCTAGCATCATCTTTATCTTTCATAAAGTGTATATTTTTTCAATGAAGCAAGTTTAAATATTAAAACATTTCCTCCGAAAACTTTGTTCATTTTAAAAATAGGCGACATTCTATTATGAAAGTAACTTATATTGTTTATATGCTCACTACTTCTAATTCTGCTAATTCTAATTCAATTGATGGATTGTAATTTAAAATATATGAATTTACAGTAATGATTAATAACCATGAATATGGTCATAATAGTTACAACAAAATATTTTCTAAAAGTAAATTTCAAACTTTAAAATATAAATATACTTCAAATATTTAATGAAAATTAGTAAAATGTGGTTTTATAATTTATAATTGTAACATCCCATTAATCATGGGAAGGTTAAATTAGTAAATGTGAGTGAGTAATGAGAGTTAGAGTTGCACTTTCATGTTCATGCTTCCTTATGCTCATGCATATTATGCCTTACACATGTCTGCACATGAAAATAATTGTACATGCACTCATGAATAATTCCGGGTAGAATTGGATAATGTTATGATGCCATGTGAAGTGAATGTAGTGTTAGAACGTAGGGTGCCTTTATCCTAGGGTATGTGCTGGAATGACCTCCGAGTGCCTCGATGCGTATCCCTAGGTAAAGGGGCGCTACAACCACCATCATTATTAACATCACAATCTTCTACATCATTATTGTTACTATCATTATAACTTATACAAACACTTCTACTACAACTTGCTTCCTTACATTTGCCATAATAAAGCCATAGAATATAGAATTTAACTATGCCTCTTATTAGCAAGTGGTTGTATACCACATCTTGACTTTAAAAGTCGACATTTAAATAATCAATGCTAAGATAATGAATACCATTTTCATCACCCATTTGATCTTGTACAAATTGCATGAAACTCTTAAATCCTTCTACTTATTCAGTGTACCATTTTCGATGAGTCATCCAACTTTTATCCATCTAGCTATAAAATTAAAAGTTAATAATTGAATTATTAAATGCAATTCATTTTCAATTTTATTTGACAATACAAGTTACTACTTCTTCAACTTTCTGATTCAATTTTGTACACATAGTTCCGAAATAAAGAAACAATAAAGTACATTGTTTACACCTATGAATCAACAAAAGGACTTCTTGTTGTGGCTCCTAGGCTTGTGAAATTTTTCATTAATAAGCTTCATCAGAGCTACATCACTAGTTTCCAACCTATACACCATCCTACGAGTTTATAATGCATCAAATTCATTTTCAATTTTACATGACATTACAAATTACTACTTCTTCAATTTTTTGATTCAAGTTCGTACAAAAAGTTCCAAAACAAAGAAGCACTAAGATACGCGATATTGTTTACACGTATGAATCGAGAAAGGGACTTTTCATTGTGGCTCATAGGCTTGTGAAATTTTTCACTCATAAGCCTCATTGGAGCTGCATCATTAGTTTCCAACCTATATATCACCCTACGTTTCTAAGCATATTGCAAACCATTGTTCAAAACCAACACTTCTTTTGCATTGACACAAAACACAAACACAAACACAAACTCACGTACTATTAAAGAAAAACATATGGTGGACACTAGTTGGATGACTTACCTGCATGAACAGACAACCGCAAACTACAAAGAAGAAAGAAATAGTTGGTCGATAATCGATGCTCTAAAACACAAAGAACGACCCGCAAAAAAGACAATTTTAATTTTAATGTAATACACTTGTTCAATAACTTCAATTTTTTGGCACATAATTAGTAGCTTACCTTTAATAAAGTTTTAACGACTTTGTGGCAGTGTTGGGTTCACAATAGTTTGTGAGTGAGGAATACTTCAACAAAGAGTGAGAAGTTAGAGGATCCAAATATGAGAGTGACATTAGAGATTCAAAGTGAACTTTAGTCGAACATCTTATAGATAGTAGTAAAATAAAGTTCCAAACATATATTAACATTCAATTAACCAATTCAAGACACATAACCCATATCGAAATAATCATTACTATTTCTAACATATAAAGTTTTTGCTTTTAATATGAAGGAGGAAAATACTATTGATAAAATGGTCATAAATATTGTGTTAATTTATTTAATGTCTGCTTATTGTTTTTTAATACTAAAGCATCACATTCATTTATCATGTGTGTTTGTACAAAGGCTAGATAAGTCTATTTGTGATTTTAATGTTGATTTATATATGAATACTCCTACTAGATGAACTATAGTAATGAAGGACGTATTTAAGGGCCTTATTATGAATATTGAGTAAGTAAAGTTACTAGTCAACCTTATTATTATGGAGATATGGGAATTTGGTTTCATTTTTAAATTGAATTAGTTAATGGGACATTTTTCTTCCTTAGAATATCAGTAGATACAAGTAGACTTTAACATCCTAGGAACTAAAAGGTTAAGTTTTATTGAAGAGGCTAGACAAGATGATTATGAAATACAATATATGAAGAATGAGTATTTGATGGAGCAACTTCTCATATTAATCATAATTATTTGATGGAGCCACTTGAAGAATTTTTAGAAAAGGGGTACATTATAGTGAGTATATCCTCTTCAGTGTATAAGTAGTTTTTATGGAGAAGAATTATAGCTTCATGAGAATGAGTGCTCAAACTCTTTCTTATAGTGGTGTTCATAAATGTATTACAATTTATTCACAGAGGTGGTGAATTAAGGTTTAGAAGCACAACTGAATAGTTTAGGATTACTCATTAGTTTAGGAGCATAATGAATAGTTTAAGATGGGTTACTCATGAGATAGTTTGATGAACTTATATATACATAAGATATTAAAAATTTGTAGAGTTTATGTTTATAGCACATTAGAAAGAGATTATAGATTTGTGACTAATTTTTAGAGGAGTATATGTAATAAATTAGGGCCTAGGTTGTGTTCAAAACATGTGTGAATATAGGTAATTCATTCCCCATCCAAAAAGAACAATTCAAACCCTAGAGGACTTTCATCGAACACCTTATAAGCATAACATAACTCAATTGAAACTTCAAGCATTCATTTTGTCTTCCCCCTTTCTTTACCAACATTAACATATTTACATATCAAATTAAACAATTAACAATCTCAATCCATGCAAACAACTCAACAACTAATCCTAAGTTTGACGATGAACCTAGCATTTAACAGACACAGTGAAAGAAGGAAAAAACCCAGAACAAATCCAAGAATTCCTTACCAAGTTTAGTACAACTATAGGGAGATGATAGAGGACAACACCAAGACAATAAAAGAAACTTGTAAGAAGAATGGATGAAGAAAGCACTAAGAGGCAAAATATCACGTGGGAGAAAGGAGGATGAAAGAACTTTGGAGGCGGGGTAGGGGGAGAGGTTTCGGGTTTAATTTTTTAAACGCTAGGACGACGTCATTTTTTGGTGAACAAACGATGTTGTCTCACCTTAAATTTCCTTTTGCTGTTCCAATATTTGGTGATGATATCATAATTCGTAGTTAAATGCCCAACATTTGCCTACCATATTCGATAATCGTCACCAATACTATACCTTTTTCTTACATTTTTTAATTATGCTATTTTTTTTAAATATCAAAAACATAAATCAAGATAGAAATTATAGATAATAAAAACAAATTTGTGACACCACATAAAGTTATGAAATCATCGTATATATTAAAAAAGATTAATTACAAGTATAAATGATAATTTTGTTCAGTAATTTTTTTTATAGTTATATAATCAACACACATTAACATCTTGTAGTAATCTTTGGAATGACATTGTTGTTAAAGCCATTTTTAACAATATTAAATTTTATTTTTTGAAAAATATTGTATTAATATTTAATATTGATTAACATTTTGTATTATATTGCAATTTATTTTTCATTAAATTGCTATTATTATTATCATATATAGTAATTAACTTAATGTATTATGAACGTATACATAATAATCATAACTAGTATAGTGATTTATGAAATATTACATTATATAAAAATTTTCTCACTTCTTACTTATGAAATATATATTACTCTATTTAATAATAATTATCTAATTATTATAATAAAATTTCGTACTGTAACATATAATATATAGATTATATATAATAGACTTATTGCAAAGGTGGATCAAAATTAACTTAATGAAAAACTATTTGGCAACAGGTTTTTAAATCCTCACAAATGGTATTATATTTCTTCCAACTTAATCGAAAAAGACATCATTTACCTTAACAACAAATGATGGCATTTTCTACTAGGTTATTAAGGCGAAATGAACCTCTCTTCATTTTCATGTTAGCCGTCAGCATTCCTCTTCGTTCATGGTCCAATTACCATCATCCTCTCTCTTGTGCTTGTCTCGTTTGTTGTGGTCATCACTGTCGAAAAAGCATCCTTACCTGTGTTGGTATTGTTCTTCTTTTCTATTTTCAAACCCTCATTCTTGTGCTCTGTTTTATTGATAGGTGTTTATTGTGAGTTTTTTGTTCTTCAGTTGATGTATAGGTTTTGTTTGTGTTTGTGTTTCGAAGATAATTTATTAGCTTTCTTTCATGGTTGTATATGTTATGACCTTTTTTTTGACCACCTTTAATTCTTCTTAGAGGAAAGCCTACTAACCAGTTGACGAAAGGTCTACGAGAGTATTTAACTCTTTTTGTTGTTAAGGAAAAATTGTCTTTTCAACATAAGCCACTTGTTCATGTTGACAATTTCATAATTTGATTATAATAGTAATATAACCTTATATACAAAATACTATATTTCTGTACATAAAGAATATGGTCATTTGTACTCTACTTTAAATTCTATAATTTAGATATGATATAAAGGGTAAATAGATAACTTTCATTTTAATAAGGGTAATTTCATCTCAACAAGCAGATTGAAGATGCATAACTACTAAATTCCAGTACTTTGACTTGTCATTGAGAATTTAATTGAACATAATGAATTTTATGCTAAATTGACTTTTTAGAATATAACTCTTAGCATTAATTCATCGAGGAATGTCAACGTGACGACTAGTTTTCAATGGTAGAAATGAGTTCTGCTAGGAGGAATATGGGAAAATTGTCCCTAATGAAGGAAAAATCAATGCAGAACAAATACTCTCTTTATACACTAATAACCGCTTGCCTTCCATTCTTGGTCTTCTTCTTTAAGGTTTTTATCATCCGAACTACCTCACTTACTGTATTATCTAGATATCATTTACTGTTATGAAGCTATTATATATATGAACATACATTTCATTGTATATACTATATGTTGTGTAAGCTTCCTTGAATCTTCAAGAGACCATAGATGGAAATAGAGGTAGTGATGATATCACGATAGTTCGTAAAGGATTAGGAAAATTGGTTGTTTTGGAAAAATCATCAATTCCAATTACTATGTCTGTTCAATCAGGTATGCATGTGTTCCAACTTGGGTTTCTTTTACAGTTTGACTAAACTAACTATGTAAGTTCTATACTGATTGTGTCTTAGGTGAAATACATCGTACTAGCAGTTCATCTCATTCTGTGACCCATACTACATCTGGAGATTTGTTAACTATATCTTCTGCTAGTTTAGTTATAGCCTATAAAAGGTTTAAGCCTAGATTTTTAGGGGTCCAAATTCTTCATTCTTGTGAGGAAACTACATACAGTTAACAAGAGGCTTAAGAAACTCAATCTCATGAATTATAACAATGCACAATAGGCTACACTTAAAACAAAACACAAGGTAATACAAGCTCAATACAATCTTTATCAAGCACTTACAGATGAAGCAATACAAGAGGAAGAAAAGATAGCTCTACGAAATTACATTCAAGTTGTGAAAGTGAATTGCTCATTACTTAAGTAAAGATTAAGAAAATGTCTAACTAATGGAGATAAAAACACCTCGTTTCTTCCATAAATAAGGTCTCTCAAGGAAAAGCTTCAGTAGGATGTCTTCTCTTCATAAAGCAAATGGACATATGGCTTATTCTTAAGCTTAAAAATTACTAAAAAAACATTATTATTTCATAAACACCCTTAATATATACTATAACAACTACTCTTAGTTTTAGGTTCTTAAATCTTTCATTAGTACTAACATTGAAGCATAAACCATGCTTAAGCCCTTTAATGTTGCAAATGTAGAAAATGATTTATTTGACCTAAAACCATGTAAATCCCCATATCTGGATGGTCACAATGCTTATGTCTTTCAAAAGACTTGGAATCATACTAAACATATAGTCATTAAAGCTATGCTAGAGTTACTTAGAAAAAATAAGATTTTCAATGAACTTAGTAATACTTTCATTAGCTTTATCCCAAAGTCACTAAATTATATTTCTCTTAGTGATTTTAGGCCTATATATTACTGCAATGTAATTTAGAAAAATCATAGTAAAGCTACTAGCCTCATGACTTAAGGATATTATGGGAACCCATATCCATCCATCTTTAGGGAAATTCATTAAAAGGAGGTAAATCACTACAAGAAAATTATTTATTAGTGATGGACAATTACCAACGTAAATGAAACTGTCAGAAATTACTGACGGAGAATCATATTCCATCGGTAAAATTGTTAGGAAAATTTTCAATTTGCAATTGAAAAATATCCGTTAGTAAATAAGGAGGGAAATCATCTTGGTAAATTTTTCGACCGAATATAGCAACGATAAGAAATGTCCGTCGGTAAAGAAAGCGGGAATGCTTAGCAGAGTAAATAAGTTTTGAGTTTATCAACGGTAGTCTGTCAGTAAATTTTAGTCGTAAACGTCATCATTTGCTTTTGGTTTAGCATTTTTTAAAAAATAAAAGCATGTCACTTGGTTTAACACCAAATGACATCATTTCCATTTAAACTAAATTGACTACAGCTTCCTCCCACCCCCCATTTCCCCTCGTCCATCGATTTCTCTCTTTTATCGTTGTCAAACAATGCCCTTCGTCGTGCCACCACGCCTCCTAGTCGTGCCACCGCGCATCATCATTGTGCCACTGCGCTTCATCATCTTGCCACCGTGCATCCTTAGGGTTCAATCATCCTCAGCGAGCCAACATCGCCATCTTTGTCGCTACCAAAGGCCACCGCTCGCTGCTAGTCCTCGTCGTCGTCATCCCATCTACTTCAGATATTGTATAATCATATCTCGTGCACCACACCTCGTTGCCGTCGTGGTCTTGTAAATGTATAGGTTCATTACGAAGTTGTTTGGTTCTATAAATGTGGAGTTGGTTCTATGAATGTGTTAAAAACAAAAGTTCGTGATGTGGAGTTAGTTTGTTATTTCAAAAGTCTATCTTACTTAGATAAACTCATGTTTTATTTATTCTAGAAAATGTAACGTGTTTATCATCTTAACATTAATATCCAGATTTGGTGAAAGTATAGATATCTTATGTTTACTTTAATGCTACTGTCAACTTATTCTTGCGTATATAAATATATATGTTGTGTTATTTTAAATATAAGAGGGTTATTTTTTGTTATATTCTTCCTCCTCTTTCGAAAAAAATTATGTTATATTTAAACTCTACCTATTATTACTGCTTCCTTTAATAGAATAAGAGCGTGCAAAAATATAAAGAGTCACTGTCAATCAATACTTATGAGGTAGAATACACTCATAAAGATAGTGCTGAAGCTCACGTCGCATTGTTCATTTTTTTTTTACATAGTTTATTAATGTTCTTAAGAGTTTAGATGGTTTTTGACAATCGAAGCTTCTTCATTTGAGACAATGATTGGCTGAGACACTATTTTAGCTACTCTAACTTCATATTATTGGTGCAATTTGCTGACTATAACTTTATTGGACTCTACTTAATCAAGTTATCTTGTTGTGGCCAAGTTACTACAAATCTTGCACATGCTACTTGAAATTCCTTCCTTGATGCCTTTTATTTACTTAGTTCTTTTGTATATTCTCTTACCCTTAGATCTTCTAACCTTCACTATGAATTTTGGAGGCTCCAATTTAACACCGCGATTCTTTTTTGACCAATAATATTCATCCAACATTAGAAAAAAAATATAGATAAGGTAATAATATTGAAATAAAATTGATAAATGCAAATGAAAATTATTATGCCCAATGAAGCTTATTTGGAATATTAAATAGTTGGCAAGCATATGCTTATAAGAAATTCTCCTTAC
>JANZLC010000008.1:16297563-16321515 GCA_026413385.1 Erythroxylum gracilipes | reverse complement strand
AAATCTTCTTCTTTCTCCTTCTTTCTCCTAGCTTCCACGCACTCTTCTTCTTTTTCTCTTCTCTTTTTCTATTTCACGTTTTTCCCTCTTTTCTAACTCCTACGATCTGCCTCTTCTTCTTTTAAACAAAACCACACTTTACTTGTTCTTCCCTTTTTACCCTTCATTAAACTTGTCCTTCCCATTTTGCCCCTTATTTTGTCTTTAAAACTGACATCTTAACTCCTTATTTTGATCAGGTAAATGAAGCAATTTGATAACACTTCCTTCTAGATAAATGTTCCTATATGTCTTATGTTTCTAAAGACACCAAAAACGCTCAATTTGGTTCAGTAGTCTAGATGTTATGGCCCAAACACTTTCGAATTGTTACTAAACTGAGACTGTACACTATACCCAATTTCACTCTGGAAATTGAAAGTCTTACTGACTAAATTGAATTTCAATTCTTGATATAATTTGTAGTTCCATGTCTCTAGTTTATTTAAGAATAAGAATCAACTCATTTGGATCTCTACAGATCGAGATATCCTCAAAATACTGAAGCATGTTCAGTAAAACACCCCACTCATATTCTCCATCCGAACCCGTCACTTTCGTTCAATCAATATTTTTCAAATTAATACTAAAAGCTCTAAATTTTTGTGTAGAAGTAGAGGAATGTCTTATTAATCTAATTCTTTAAAAATCAGGTCAATTGAAAATCGGACGAAAAAATTATGGACAAAAGAGTGGAGAGAGGTCGGGTGAAGGGAAAACAGGACAATATTCGACTAGTACCAAATTAGTCGACTAATACAAATAAGAGTTAGGGAAAACATGACAATAGTCGATTAGTCGAAGACTATTAGTCGACTAATAGTCCCGAAAGTTCCATCCTAAACAGCATCCAAACTTCTAATGATCATATCTTCTAACTCCATTGTCCAAAAATTTCATACTTTATAGCGTTAGAAAGCTAGGAAGATAAAATTAAACTTTTACAAACACAATTTTATCAAAATCTCTCTAGATCAACTCAGAAATATCACAGAAGTTTTAGATCGAAGAATCCAAATCTCCACTGTTCATGCTCAAAGAATTTTCAGACTTCACTTTCTAAAATCCAACACTTCAAATTTTTATTTTAGTCTTTCTACTCCATTTCAATCAACTCATTCACCATAATTTCATACTACTCCAAAATATGTAAATTTAGTCAAAAATCATCAAAAACCAAGAATTCATAATCAACCTATTCATGCTCTATTACTTTTCTGCATTTTGAACTTTCATGCTCAATCATTATTCTTCCTCTCAACTTCCATTTAAACTCAATATCATCCATAAACAAATTATAGTCCATGATTGATCATAAACACCAATAATAGAACACACACACATGTACCCACTCATCATCAACTTACTACATTCACTACCTTAATCTTGTATATCATTTCAAATTCAAGAATTCTCCTTTTTCTTTACTCATGACTAATCACTAACAATTTCTCATTTAATAATTCTAACTTCCAAGAAAAGTTCGGAGTCCAACACTTACCTTCAGGTATGTACCGGAATGACCTTCGGATATCCCGGTGTTTATCCTTAAGTAAGGGGGCGCTACAATAATGTTATTATTTAAATACTCATCTTCCATAATGCCACATATTGATAGGCTGCGCCTTTTGTTATTGCATCTAATCAAAATTAACCAACACAAAAATTAAATGTACAATTTAAAGGCAATAAATTCTACATAAAATAAAGACAGGTGCTCCAAATTATATGTTCAGTATTTGCATCTTTTAAGATTTTCCATTTTACAAAATCAAACATTAAATTTGTTTCAAAGATTAACTGGTATCATAAATATCTTAAAATTCATAATAAATTGATATAATCTCTTTTTACTTTTATTAATCATAGAACCCTACCTTTCAATTAGAATTTATCTAAACTTAAACAAATATCCCCTATACTACAGAAGAAGTGAAACGTTAAAATGCAGGTAGCGGATATATCGCATTTAAGTAATTTCCAGAATAGGTTAATTTGGATCACCAAGTAATTATGGAGGCCAAAAACTTAGGAAGAGCATGTGGGCGTGAGGCATAGGAAGACTAACGAGAGACGGAATATGCATAAAATCATTATAAACGGGAACGATAAGCATTAATTGACTTTTGAACGCGGCCCTCTTCGTCACCTTTCTCTGATTTTTCTTCAACTCAACTGCTTCCACAAGTTCTTAACAATTTATTAGATTAAAGCACTGGACCTTTCTCTTTCTCTCTTCTGTATTTTCACACCTATATATATATATATATATATGAAATGCCGCAAATGTTTGTATTATTAAAGTGGATTCTTCTTCAGGAGGAGAGAAACAAACTTCTTTCTGTTTCTCCTCTCTATTTATAGGCATTGCTGGGGTTGATTATGTCTTTGGGGAGCTCATTACCATGTAAGCTATCATTATACGCTTCCTTCTTGCTCTCTCTTCCATTTCCTGCTTCTTTTGCTGCATTCTTTAGAGATAAAACATAAGTTTCTAGATATTCTGATAACATTCTTCGTATGCAATTCCATGTACGCTCCAATCACATATTTCAAGTTTGATTTGAAAACATAAAACTTTGAAGTCTAGAGTTTGCATAATTAAGGTGTTCTGTGGTGCGTACCACACGATATGTCATGTAAGAGGATCGTTTATGTAATAGGCTTCAAGAAGAAGCCGAAGAATAAAAAAGAATGTGCATCATCTCCAGGATCAAGTAGTGGGGAATTAGATTCGATTAGCTTTAGCTTTCAAATATTACCATGATGGCCATAAGGCTGTTTTTCTGTTTCTGTTCTTTTTTCTTTGTCAAGCTGTTGACATTTTTAGTATTTCAAAACTCTTCAAGACTTTTTGGACCATTTTTCTTTCATAGTTGGTTTATCTGCTTATTCTAATATTAAAAGAGTTTGTACCTGTTGCTTGGCTTAAATTGCATAAGCCTCCAAGATTTTCCAGCAATTGACGGCTACATTGGCTACCTCTCATCTTGAAAGTTAATGTTTTGCAGCATGACAAAAGTTTGTTGGCCGTACTTTGATCCCGAGTTTGACAATCTTCCAGAGAGGATAAATGGTCCCACGTAAGTAATTTCGTCTTGGAATCTTAATAATCATGAACAGCCTGACTCATTACACAGATCTTCAATTTCCATTCCAGGTGTAGAGTTTGGATTGACACTGAGACACAGGAAGATTGCACAATTGTCAAGGTAGATAGCGTAAACAAGCAGGGACTCCTCCTGGAAGTCGTTCAAGTGTTAACAGACTTGAACCTCACCATCTCCAGAGGTTATATTTCCTCTGATGCTGGATGGTTCATGGATGGTATGTACTTGAATTCCATACAAGCCTCATCGTTTTTTTGGCCATCAAAGGCATGTGCTTAACTATTTTGTATATCATCCATTTTCTCTTTTTCCTTTGGCAGTTTTTCATGTTAAAGACGAGCGAGGCAATAAACTTATGGACCACAATATAATCAACTATATCAAGCAGGTTGTCTAATTATCTTTTCTCTTCTCTAATCTCAAATTGCTGCTCATATGTACAAGATTTTGTAACTAGAATTCAATAGTAATCCCAAATCATCAGCATTCATCGTCAATGCTTAAAGAAGGCCGATGCCTTGTAGGACTGGCCTATATGCTACAATTTCACTACTTTCTATAACTTAATAACCATGCAGATGAGCACTTTAACCTATATATACCTATATATGTATATCATTGCTTAAAGGCCATAGGTACAACTAAGGAGACACCTAGCCCGGACAAAGCGAGAGCATACGCAAATGATGTCGTCCATGCCTTCCACCAAATAGAGCACACCGCCATTGAAATGACCGGAACTGACCGCCCTGGACTCTTCTCCGAGATATCAGCTGCTCTAGCCGACCTTCATTGCAACATTGTAGAAGCTCATGCCTGGAGCCACAATGCTCGTCTCGCCTGTGTTGCCTACATTTCCGATCAGTCCACCGACACCCCTATAGACGATCCCCTCCGCCTAGCCACCATTGAGGGCCATCTGACCACCGTTCTCCGTGCAACTACCGCTGGATCCCAAGGTAATAACCGAGAAGTGAAGACGGGCGGACTTCACGGTGGAGAAGGTGCCATGAGTATTGTAGAAAGGAGGTTGCATCAACTAATGCTTTCGGTAAGGGACTTTGAGGGGCCCATAAGATCATCGGAGATGGGACCAGAAGGCGATGAAAAGCAGAGAAAGATGGAAGTTCGGATCGAAAACTGCGTTGAAAAGGAGTATTCAATCGTGAGCATAAAGTGCAACGATCGACCAAGACTCATTTTTGATGCTATATGCACTCTCACCGACATGCAGTATGTGATATTCCACGCTTCCGTTGGTTCTCATGATGGATCTGCATTCCAGGTAAATTATATTCAGTTTTCCATTAGTTCTTTGGAGTTTACTATGACTATTTAATCATGCCTTAATATGCTCTAATACCCCAATTAGGAAACCATTAACATAATCTTTGATCTCATCAGTTTCCAAGCCACTTGACACTGTTGGCTGTTCATATATAATTATTTTAGAGTACAGGAATATTTTATTCGACACATTGACGGATACGCCTTAAACACGGAGAGTGAGAAGGAACGAGTAATCAAATGTTTGGAGGCTGCCATAGAGCGTCGTGTTTGTGAGGTACGTACCGATTCACAGGTAGCAATTTAATCTCTTCACGTACACTTATTAAGTTGTGCACACTGCACAGGGAATGAAGCTAAAATTAAGTGCAGAAAACCGAGTAGGACTACTATCCGACATAACGAGGGTGCTCCGAGAGAATGGTCTGACGGTGGCTCGAGCCGACGTAGCCACGCAAGGTGAGAAAGCAGTGAATGCTTTCTATGTTAGAGACATGTCAGGGAATGAAGTATCAGACATGGAGTTGGTGAAGTCGATGAAGAAAGAGATAGGCATGGGCCTAATTGAGTTTGAGGTCAACAAAGATACGGCGACGAGACCTCAAGCTCAACGCACTCGTTTCTCTTTCGGTGACATGCTCAGATATCAGTTTCAACGTTTTTCTGACAACTTTATTCTATTCCTGTAAATAGGACACTCCCACCTCATGTTACTTGTAAATATAAAAGGGGCTAAGAAACTAGATATTTTGTCTAATTTTACTTTGTCTTATTCTGTCATATGAAATTTTATTTTTTTTTTCTGCGACTCATGTGAGTTTCATGCGAATCTCACGTAAATAAATAATTGAGATTTATTAGAGACAATAAAACATCATAATATTAAACAAAAGATCTTGACTCACATCTGTATACGTGCAGCTTGCATTAGATTAAAGATATTTTAGAAAGAAATAGCATATGTTATGGTTCAATTTCAAATCATGACTTTTTGTATATAAATAAAGAGAAAAATACAATTATGATCTATATTCTCTTTTCTAAAGATTTTAAACCAAAAATAAATTGCATGTCACTCCAAGAACAAGAGTGCAGTAAGCAACAAATCAATCTTTCTCCTCTGAAAATTCGTTTTGTTTTCTTAATGCACATCCACTTATCTACTTCTCAGATTTAATCTCCTGAGCCATACGGAGTGTAATATCATATGAAACATGTCGAATCTCTTAGCTGGATGATTTAGAGTAAAATGTCCCCTAACGGCCTTTACACCTTCCTTAAGCTTCTTATATTTCTTCTCCGGAACTGACATCAGCACTTCCTTCAATCTCGGAATCTCCGATGTATTCACTTGGACTGAAAATGCTTCCCATCTCAACACATCACTAAATGGCAGCACATAACTACTGGATAAGATAACGGGCACGCATTCAGCATAAATGGCCTCCACAATTCTAGGACTAGCAACTTCATACCCACTAGGACAAAGACAAAACTTGGATTGGAGCATAAACGTATAGTAATCCAAGTTTTTGGGTAAGTACTCGTAGACACGCAGATGAGCATCACGACCCTTCCAGTGCTTGAGGAGGAGGGGACGGACTGGGCCGTGCTGTCCACCGGCGAAGAAGCCGAGGAGGGGACGGGAGGAGTTGTCAGTTGGTGGATGGAGGAGCTTTGGATTTACTACCCCACCATAAAGCTTGATTTCGGGGAGGCTGACGTCTTTTCGGGGATCAAAACCTTCAGAAGTATTGGCGTTGCATAGGACTCTTATCGAACTGTTGTAAAGCAGCGGGCTCGCACGGGATACATACGGCCCCTGAAATAAAAAAATGTTTCATTTCAGGAACACTTTTTCTGATTTTTAATGCAACGAGGATCTAATACCAATAGCAAGAAATAATTTTTCAAGGAAATAATTCTACACTAACATTTCTTTTCATTTTCTACTTAACTGGAAACGAAGATTGATTATATTGAAATAAGTCTTCTCTTACGTCTCTTTGATTTGTCATATTTCTTACCTGCAATTGGAGTACGACTTGTGCACTATCTAACTTACCATAGAATCGTCACACATACAAAGTTTAAGAGAATGCTTGTTGATTTAAAATTTATTTTCATTAATTTAAAAATAAAATTTCGATCTTGAAACTTTCTCTTTTACCTCTATATTTATTTTCTTGTATGAAAAGTACTTAGTCAAAACATGGGGTATAGCCATATAGGAGAGAATATGTGTAAAATCAGAAGATGTCAAAACATGGGATATGGGAGAGAATATGTGTAAAATCAGAAGATGTCAAAACATGGGATATGGGAGAGAATATGTGTAAAATCAGAAAGAGGAGAAGAAACTGACCCAATCATGACAGGCAAGCATGAAGTGATCAGCACCATGAGTTCTATTCCAGAAGGGGTATTTAGCAGACACTACGGTCACATAATCAGCCACAAACCGGCTCAATGGTTCGCGGTTGGCGGTGGCCCTCCTGTAAAGAAACTTGACCATCATTGTGACACTGAAGGGCATGAAGTAAACGTGGGCACGATGAGCATCGCTTGTTCTAAACCTCTTGGCCCCGTGCTCTATCTCTTCTATGAATCTACCTTCACTTGCGTATATGTCCTTGCATGGCCCGTTGTGCACCATGGGCAGATCTCCCTCCGAGTACACATAGACTTTGAATCTCTTCTCCATCTCCATATAACTCCTGGAAATCCAAGAATATGTCTTATGGGCATAATTTGTATCTCACAGAAAGATAATCCCATACAACTTACTTTCCAAATGGACAGTAATCCCGGCTATTACACCATTGCAGTGCAACATGAACATGGGAACTGGAAGTCGTTAAAATTGATTGTGGCTTATAGCTAATGCAAGTGACTGATGGCGAGATCTAGTAGGCAACCATTATTTGCATAGGGAGATACGATATTTAGCATATAGAGATAAAAGAAATAAGCGTAAATTTTGTTTTTGAAGCTTGTTTGTTTTGGTAAATTGACAATAAGAACAGATTTTGGATGGCATATTACGTTTTTTGGTTTTTAAGTATTGACGTGACCTCGAAAATCATAAGAATCCTACCTAAGAGCATGGATTCTACATAATAGAAATTTATATGGCAGAGATAACATCGATTGTGGATAGACTAGCTAGATAGTCTAACTTTGTACCTTGGGGTCACGTCGGTTAACTGAAAATACACTTCAGTTAGGCCGCCTATATTATAACAACTACACTACTTATTCCTTTTGGGCTCTTAACTAGGAAAAGGACCACTTGATTATTCATTTTTTAAGAAAGAAAATGAATATTATTAAAGAAGATATATATAAATATATATAATGTATGTATGTAGGTACGCGTGTGTGTGTGTATTGAATAATGTAACACCTTAACTTAACTAATGCTTTACAGTATATTGAATTTTATTTTAGATACGCTAATAGGAAGAAGAGTTAATTAGGACCCCAGCCCTACACAAAAGAAAAGGAGCGCCTTTTATGTAATGTCCACGATATAGAAGGCGAAGGCCAGTTTTTGCAGTTCGCTGTTATGATTCACATAGAGAGTGTGTGTACAAGCACAGGCGAGTGGGTAATAGAAAATGAGTGAGTTTCGAGTGCGCACTACACATCACATGCGTCACTTGCAAGGTTTCCTCATAACCCATTTCCTTGCGCCACAATCAATTCACACACCAACTAAAAAAAAAAATGGTAAGGTACATGTGCAGGTGTTGGATTAGCAAAACTTGAGCTTTAATCCTGACGGCTGGGTGATTACATTAGAAGCAAAGGTGTTTGTTTTAATTATGAGACTTGGATCATCGATAATTGTAAAAGTTATTAAAGATGAGATAAAATGGGGCTTACTGGTAAAAAACTGGGAGGTTATGATAAACTGATTCTTTAAGGCCTTGGTGTTCTCTGGCCAAGAGCGACATATTAGGATGGGAAGCGGCTGCCTTGTGAATCAACGCTCGAGCCTGGGCTAGTCCCTGCTCCATCTTTTCTTCTGCCCTTTCTTTCCTCTGCATTATTAATTTATAACTAACAGTAGACTCAAATATCTTTATATATATATATATTTGAAATGAAATATGTTTACTTACAACAATTACAGCAGTAGTATTAGTATTGTTGGTGGATGGATGATCATGAACGGAGGCGCTGAATTTGGCTTGCAACTCAACGATAGAGGCGGAAATAGAGGGCTCCAACTTGAAAACAGAGAAATCGGTAAAGAAATTGAAAGGACCACGATCACCGTCGAAGATCATAGTTGATACTACAACCAACACGATCATCGAAGCACACACACAAGATAGAGTCGAGACTCGGTATCTGTTGCATGAACTACTCTCCATATCCAACTCTTATCTCTCTCTCTCTCTCTTTCTAGCTAGAAGATTGTGTAATATTCTAAAGATACTTCAAAAACATGGAGGGGGTGGTGTAAGTGTTTGGCTTCTGAAATTTTGTAAACGGGGATGTGAAAAGTGAAGTTAAAATGGCGGGCATGAAATACGTACAGATTTCACACTCTCAAAAGAATGGGCATCTAATGTGCTTTAAATTACTAGTTTGACACTATCAAGTTGACCTTTAAGCCAGTTGACTGTTCCTGTGAAAGTCTGAATAACGACCTCACGTTTTGGTACTTGCACTTTTTTAGGTTTTAGTGTTTTACCCTCAAATCCTTTTTAATTTTTTAAGCCAATCGCATACGATTTTGCTTACTCTGATGTTTAAAAAATTAGATCGAAATTAGAACCGATTAAAAAAAAGGTTTAAAGTTTAAAAATTCAATCCATATTAAACTATTATAAAAATAAATATAAAATAAATAAGAAGTAAAAATTATAAGGATAAGTAAAAATAAAATATTTTATTGAAATAAAAAATATATCAATGTCTATTCTTATGTAATGAATTAATAATAAATAAATTTGAGCCTAATATAAAACTTAAAATAACAATAAAAATCAAAATTATATTTCTGAAGGAAGTTGTGTCTTATTATTGTCAAAAGTTTCAAATTCTTCAACAATATCTAAAGAATCGTAAACTGCCATCAACTTCTTTTATTGCATTCAAATAAATTATAAATTAGTAATGTATGAAATTATTCTTAATTGTAAATTTATAATACACTATATGTTTACCTTAAATATGATCAAAATAAGTATGAACTAACTATGAGTAGATGTTCTTAATTCATTCGTTTTAATAAATGCATTTTTTTCATAAATTACCTTTTCAAGTTCTTTATAATCAAGATCAGACGATGGTTCTTCTTCTTCGATCTAAAAAAATAGTATGGTTAGTAGAATCAATACCAATTGGATTATACATTCTCTTCTTACTAAGCTCTTTGAATACATAATAAAAAAATTATAAAAACAATAATAAAATAAAATTAATGAAATAAAAAAACTATAAAATATCAGCTTTTCATTCTCAAACTATAAGTAACATAAACAAGGTCATTATATCTTTGATGTTCCAATCGATTTCGTTTCCTTGTATGAATATGTTGAAAAACGCTCCAATTATGTTCATAACCCGTTGCAGAAGCTATTTGACTGAGTAGTCTAACAACAAGTTTTCTTAATATTAGAATACTTTCACCAAATAGTCTTGATCACTCATCTGTATTTTAAATTAATAGTTATGAAAAATAAAAATATATATTATTAGTAAGCACAAAATGAATTAAAAATATGAAAACTTACCAATCTGCATTTTTTTCATCATAGGTTCGCTTTTTGTTGATGATCTAACCAAACTCTCTAAATCTTCACGATACAATTTAATTTCATTGATTGCTTGTAATTTCTCCTTAATAGAGAAAATACTTTTGTATTTAATCTCATCAATCAGATCACCTATAATATTTTTTATATATATGTCTCCACTATATAAGCAATAAGGATTGAGAAAATAAGCTACTAAGTAAATCCTTTGAGTAAGATGTTTATCCTATCATCAATAATATCTATATAAGGCTTGTACAATTTCTCCTTCCCTTTAAAAAGATTTATAATAGTTTTGTGATCTTTATATACACCATCATATATATACCCCATAGATAGGTTCTCATCTAAGTCAACAATCATATAATTAAGCAGAGCTACAATCTTCACAATGATCAAGCAAGTATACCAAAATTTATTTTCTAGAATAATAACAAAAAAATCTTTTCCTTTTTCACTCTTTGACAACTTATGACTTGAAAAGTGTTTACTTTTCACTAAATTTTGAAGTAATTATTTATGTTTATAAACACTTTTCAAAGTAATAAATGTAGTTGCAAACCTGGAAGTAGTGGGACGCATGATCTCAAACCCAATCTTCTTGCTGTCTTAACCAAGACAGAAAAAAAGTGACATGATTATACACAAAAATTGTGATTTTAGATGCGCATGAAGCAAGACTAGAAATATGATCCATACTACCAATATCTTTTAAAGTAAGGTTTATATAATGTGTAGAGCATGGAGACCAATAAATATGCTCGTACTTTGATTGTAATAAGTACCCAACTGATACATAATTAGTTGTATTATTTGTAACAAAATGCACAACATCCTTTGGTCTAACCTACTCGACAATTTTAGAAAATAATTCAGATAAATCATTAACACTTTTTATCATATAAGAAGAATTAACATACTTGATAGAAGTTGTTTCAATATTAAAATAAACCAAGAAATTAATCAAGGTTCTTTTTTTATCAATCCGCCAATCTGCTACAATAATGCATCCTATTCGTTCCCAAGTAGACTTATATGCATCCACAATTACTTGATATTCTTTTTTTAAATATTGAAGCAAAGGCACACGAATGTCATAATAAGAAGGTATCTTAAATCTTAGACCTATCGTTGTTGTAGCATCTATTACTTCTTGAAAATATGGTGAATTTAAAGCATTTGAATATGTGAATGATAAAACCATCTAGCCCATACTCTTTTACATCACAAAACAACATCTTTATCAACCAAAACACTTTTTAAACTAGGATGAGAACTAGGAGTAGTTCTTGGAGGAAAATAAAAAATCTATGTCAATAGCGGCTTTCTTTTTTCCTTTATCTAATACTTATGGTGCTTCATTATCTCCAAAAGATATATCATGAGTCTCTTTATTTTTCCTTTTCTTTTTTACTTATTGTTGCAAATAATTTCCAATCCTCTCATGTATACTAAATGGTACTTTTTTGGAAGAAGCAATATTACCTTTTAATACTAACAAGATGTTCTTTCATGCTATAAATTCATCCCCTTTAAACTATTTTATTGAAAAATATACAAATATATTGGATATCCCATCAAATGCTTAAGAAGAAGAAAAATAATTTCATGCTGGATCAGACTTACCACGAGTAGAGGATGTTATATTCATTGAATCTTTTTATGATGATTATATTTCTCCATTATAATTTTAACCTAAAAAGCATGAAAGAAATTTACAATATATATCGAAATAGCCAAAAAAGATTAAGAGATCTTTTGCTTTTTATATCATAAAGAATAATTGTGACATGAATATTTATAAAAAAGGATAAAATTTTCTATTTATGTTAATTGGGTCCAATAAAAATTAAACTAATTTAGGAGTAGCTCACCATCATGAAAAAGTAAATCAATGAATTAAAGGTTATACTAAACTTAATATCTTATATTATAGTAAAAAAAAAGTAATTAACGTTAATGAGTAAAATATATAAATCAATTTACAAGTTATTATATGATTAATTATATATTTATATTATTATTTTCTTGACTTCTTAATGAAGAAAGAGAGTAATTATGTTTCTTATAAAATTTCATTAATATATCCTATAAGACCATATCTAATAATCTCATTAAAACTAAGAAAAATAATATTTCATTAATAGCAAGAAGTAAAAAGTAAAAATAAATTAGCAAGATCACTTTACAAATTATTCATATATGATATCTCACATACAATTTAGCAAACATAATTAGTTAATTATTACATCCAGATAAAGTTAAAATGACAATAAATGTGCACCAAAAGAAGACCAACAGCAGAATGGTGAACAAATTCTCACACTTACTTATTAAACTTTGCTCCAACAATTACCAACAATTAGCAAACTATTCTAAATGTGTTTTACTTCAAACGACCAAGTGTTATCTTGCCCAGATATTGCAAGTGTAGTTTTTAGTTTTAGAGTTATATATATATATATATATAACATAACTACCAAACTTAAAGATTAAAATGAAATAGAGTTTAACCATTATAGAAAACTAATTAATCAATAAGTATGAATAAAGAAGAAATCTCCTGTAGTTGGTACTCTTGTAGATGAAGCTATTGACTACCTTATCCTTATATTAAAACCTTGAATAACACAGTAGACTGAACAAACTTGAACTCTATAGAAATATGGATTGGCAACTAGAATCAGCATTTCACTCCAAAACCTATTTATCAACTCTCAGATTTCTTACTCCTCCATCCATCTAGTTCTAATACCTCATACAAACCTACAATATATTATTACATCAAACTCTCCAATAAGTTAACAGAAGTAATACCAAAATGGCAAATGATCAGTACCTTGCATTCGAGAGATATGTCAGTTGTTATGCCCATTCCTAGTGAAAAAAGTGGCAAACATACTCATTTTTAGTCGATATACTCTAATGAATGGCTTTTAAAGATTGGGCTTCTCCTTTAGAATCTTTACCATCTACAGAGGCTTTCCTCACGTATCTCCGTTGCATTAGATACTGGAGCTCATCTTAAGTTCAGTGCCATGCAATTTAAATAATTGAGACCATAATAGACTTACAAAAACCTTGTCACAATCACTAACGGTGGATCATCGAATCCCATGGAGTTTGACGATGTGGTTGATGAATTCTGCAGAAATAATGATGGTCGTAAAAGGATGACACAATGGAACCAAGTGACAGTATTTTGAGAGACGATCAACCACCACTAGTATGACTATATAACCATGGGATGGAGGCAGTTCCTCAATAAAATCCATTGATATATCCGTCCAAACTGTTTCCGGAATGGGAAGAGGATGCATGAGTCCTCTAGGCTTCAATGTTTCATATTTATTCTGCTGACAGATAACACAAGTCTGAATAAACTCCTTCACTATTCTATTCAGTCCTGGCCATTGGAAAGTTTGATGGATTTTTTAGACAGTCTTTTCATACCCAAAATGCCCTCACAATGGTGAAGAATGAAATTCTTTTAAGACCAAAGAAATTAAAAAGCTACGAGGACTCAGGAAAAATTTTCCATTCAAAAAATAAAAGCCATCTTTCACCTGGAAATCTCGCACAGTGGATTTTTATTAAGAGATGTTTTTATAGAATGAATCCTCTCTAACTTCTGCTTATAATTTCTTCCAACAGTCAACTATTGGTAGGGATATAGTAGTCATCTGGAATTCTCCCAAGCAAGATAAAGCATCTGGACATTGGTTCTCTTGACCCCTCCGATATTCTATTTTATAATCATATCCCATAAGTTTCAGTAACCACCTTGCTTGAGCATGAGTCATGATTCGTTGCTTTAAGAGATACTTGAGACTTTTTTGATCCGTTCGAACAATGAATGGTCGACTATGGAGATAAGGACGCCATTTTCAAATCGCCCTCACGATTGCCAACATCTCTTTCTCATATGTGGAAAGGTTCAATGCGACTCCTTTTAATGCTTCGCTATAATAGGCTACTTCTATTTGATTTTGTGACAAGATAGCTCCTATCCCTATGCCATTTGCATCACTTTCAACAACAAATTGTTGAGTGAAGTCTAGTAGAACTAAAATAGGAGGAGATGACAATGCCTCCTTAAGTAGAATGCCTCCGCTGCTTCTGTATTCCAAGAAAAGCCATCCTTAGTCAATAATTGAGTGAGAGGAGTAGCTATACCTCTAAAATTTCTGAAGAATTTTCTGTAATAGCTGGCAAGCCCAAGGAAGCCTCGCACACTCTTTTGATTTGTAGGTTGTGGCTAATCCTTAACGACTACAATTTTCTTAGGGTCTACCACTACTTCCTGCTTTGAAATCAAATGACCCAAATATTCCACCTTTGTGACTCCTAATTTGCATTTTGTTAGCTTTGCAAATAACTGATCAGAAGCAAGAGTCTGTAAAATGATTTCCAATTGATTTACATGTTCTTGCCAATTCTTACTGTACACAAGAATGTCATCAACGAAAACAAGAATAAACTTTCGTAAATAAGGGTGGAAGATCTCGTTCATCAGAGCTTGAAATGTTGCTGAAGCATTGGTAAGTCCGAATGGCATAACGACGAATTCATAGTGACCTTTATGTGTTCTAAAGGTTGTTTTGTGTATATCTTCTTCCTTGACATGGATTTGGTGGTAGCCTGATTGCAAATCTAATTTAGAGTAAACCTCAGAGCCATGTAGTTCATCCAAAAGTTCGTCAATGACAGGAATCCAAAATTTGTCCTTCACCGTTACTTCGTTTAAAGCCCTATAATCAATACAAAATCTCCAATTTTTGTCAATATTTTTGACTAACAAAATAGGTAATGAGAATGGACTCCTACTAGGACGTATCAATCCTGATGAAAGCAATTCATGAACCATTTTTTCAATCTCAGTTTTTTGATAAAAAGGATAGCGGTAAGGTCTTACTAAGATTGGTTTACTTTTAGATAGAAGCGGAATGTGGTGATCTTGTGCACGTTTTGGTGGTAGAGTCGTAAGATAGGAAAACATATGGTGGTATCTTGTGAGAACTTGTTGTACCTCTGGGTGAGATTTTGAGGTAGGGGCACTTTCTGAGGCTTCAATCTACAAGAAAAATGTGGGTCCATATGTCATGTGAAGTTCTTTTCTATTTAGCAGCTCTAATTCTCCCCTTTTGATGCCTTGAAAAGTGTGAAGCTGGTCTCCCTTCTTTGTGGTCATGGTCAGATTGGCATAATCCTTCTCTACAGGTCCTAGAGTGGCCAACCATTGAACTCCCAAAATAATCGGGTATGCTGCAACTGGAAGAACATAAAAATCTACTGAAGTGTGATATCCTTGAATGATCAAAGAAAGGTTGAGACATCTTCCATAACAAATAAGCTTTTCTTTATTAGCAATAGTAATTTGAAGTGGATGATCTTGGGTTACCATTAAGTCACATAAGTCCACCAAATTCTGGTCCATGAAGTTTTCAGTACTACCGCTATCAATGAGAATCCCTACATCACGTCCCTTTAAGTTCCCTTGCAATCATAAGGTTTGAGGGTGATATGTTCCTGCCATCACATGCAATGATATATCCAGAACTATATCAGTAATTTCTGTTGTTTTGATCTCCTCCGTTTCATACTCCAAAGTGTCCTCAATGGTGAAAAGTTGAGGCTTCTAGTAGTGGTGGCCTAGATTGTATCACTAGTCATAGTTAATAGCACAATCTCTTATCTCTTCGCTCTTTTGCTTCTTGACTCGAGATCCTGCAAAAAGAAGTTTGATTGTTATCAATTTTGGTTGCGGGTAGAGGTCCCAGAATGCCTAGTTACACGCTGCTCTTGTTGTTCCAAGTGAGTCGATTGTTGTTTATATTTTTCTTCTGCAAGTTCAACTTCTCTTCAACCAATTTTGCTACTCCAATGGCATCAATCAATCGTCGCAGTTGTTTAATCTTCACGTCTAACCAAATCTCATCTTTGAGCCTTACAATGAAACATCCCACCAAAAAGGATTAGGGTAAGTCATCAATACCATGAGAAAGTTTCTCGAATTCTTACTGATAAGTGACAACAGTAGAGGTTTGTTTAAGCCGAGTGATTGCTTCTGAAGGATCTTCGTAATCAGTCGGTCCAAATCTGATAAGAAGTGCCTTGGTAAATTCCTCCCATATCACGGGGCCTTGAAAATTTTCACACCATTGGTGCCATTGCAAGGCAATTCCCTCCAAATGAAATGATGTGAGGTTGACTTGATGTTCAGCTGTAATTCCTCTGAATTTGAAATACTGCTCTGCTTTGTACACCCACCCCTGTGCATCTGTACCATCGAACTTTGGAAACTGAAGCTTGAGATTGTGTTGGTTGTGAACAAGTAAATTGTTTTGGAGAGAGGTGTTCCCTTGGTGAGAGTTATTGTCGTGGCCAAAAGGATTTTCATTTTTGTTTTCATGAGTTTGGTGAGAGTTCTGCTAAGAAACCTCTATACTTTGAACTTTTGAGAGCAGAGTTTGCATGGTTGAATGAATTTGATCAAACATGGATTCATGCCTACCAAGTGCTTCTTGTACCTCGTTTCGAAACTCAACATTAGACTGCTTTCGTGTTCCCATCGGAGCCAATCTAGCTCTGATACCAATGATAACAAGAAGTAGAAAAGAAAGAAATATTTAGAGAGAAGAAGACATAAAGATGTAATTTTTGGGATAAAACTTTCATGTCTTTCCTTCATTCACTTGGTTGCCTTTAAATAAAAATAACATCCTAAATTTGTGGAACTCCCACAGCTACAAAGAAGGAATTAAAACTGATCACATTGGTGGATCTCCCACCTATAGCATAACAGGAATTAAAAGTGACAGAAACATCTAGCTACTACTTCCAGAGCTGGCACACGATGAGGAAGTTGTTGATTATTAGTGGTAACTGAAATAGAAACAACTTGGTTGTTGAGACCAATTCAATGCAGTTAAGGAAAACAAGCCATTTTCTCATGTTCATTACACGTTTGGCACACATGTATTGGACATGTGAATATTCTGCTATCATTCACTCACTCACACCAGCTCCACTTATGTATATTCAGCCTCCACTAACACATATTTAGCATATACTTAATGTTGTTTCAGCTCCTTTTCTAGCTCACCACCTACACAACAACCCCACTCATGTTCTTACCTAGGTTGTGTTGAGTTTTTGGACAGTTTCCCCCACCTTTCTTCACTCCCAAGAAACGTTTTCTTCCTAGAAAAAGATGAAATATTGGACCCCATTCTCGGAGCCTAAGATGTTGGGCCTCGTTCCCAGATCCCAACTATCCGTAGTCAAAAAGCATGAGTGGGTTTCCTTGTAGGGTTTTTTCATTGAACCCTTACTTCCTTTGCATCAATATTTTTGACTTCAACACTAAAGGCTATCAATTTTTGAGCAAAGGTAGAAAAAGGTGTTAGGAATCCATTGCTTCAAGAATCACTTCATTTGGAGGTCGGATGATGAAGTTATGGCCAAAAAATCCAACATGTTTATGTCCTTAATTATTTTGTACCTGTCTTGGCACAGTTATCATAACTTTCAGTAACAATTTCAGATTGATGTTATTTTTGGACGGTTTGAAAGAAGACTTCAGGATCTACAACTTTCATGAAGATCTCAAAACGAGGTTCTGCCTCTAAAAGGGTCAAAATTGTGATTTACTGTAGCTCTCCCATAAATATCCGTTAAACGGACATCCATGTTTGTTTAACAGACATTGTCGGGCCTGGGGTGCTTTCTAGACCCAAGAAGGTCCGTTAAATGGAACTAATGTTAGAGGCCGGACACTTATACAGCTACAGTGGATGAGACGGATCAGTTTCAGGAACAGTTCGAAGGATATGACAAGACAAAGATTAAGTTTCGAAATAAGGTACAAATTAAATTTTCACTTTATTATTATTTGTGTTGATCATTTTATAAAATTAAATAGATCTTGTTTTCAAGAAATCAAAAGTTACGAAAAATTTTTGTAATTATTATGTTGCGATCGGGATTAGATCTCGACCTAGTTTTCCAACACTTTCTTCATTCAAAAGCTATATACAACACCATATGGAAGCTAGGCTTTTCATAAGATAAATGGACAGGTGTTATGCTGTGATGCTTCAGCCCTCCATATGTAGCTATCCGCCATCCATCATTCAACCATCATTCTCCACACTTCTCTTAGAATAGAATATCATGTTATGGTTAAATGGACGTGTGATGGTCATGCAAAATCCATGCAAACATGAGCTGCTTCATTGCTTCTGATTCTTAATTTTCTTTCCTTTACTTGCTCCAATTTTTCTCATTCTTGCTCCATGAAGACAAAGAGTATATAAATTTAAAAGATGACTTCAATGAGCATGCTTTTGGGTCACTTTAATTCCTTCACTTCCAAAATGTACCTAAAATCAAATATGAATCAAAGTAAGCATCCTAAGCATTTCTAAGGTATTAATTACTACATGTAGTAGATCAAATACATCAACAGTTAAACACATATAAAATTTTCCCACACTTAGCTTTTGATCGTCCTTGGGCAAATTGTCAAAATCAAAATCACAAACCAACATTTTTACTCATTTTCCAAATATTCTAAGAATAGATAATCATAACTAAAGATGAATGAATTTTAAAACCTATAGTAATAACTCAACATTCAAAGCTCCTACTCATGACCAATTAACATTTATCACCCTTAGAAACTGAGTAATCTAGAGGTAGACGTGGACAAAAGGTATTTAAACAAGACATTTCCATGGGCACACTCAAATACCATTCATGATTACAACAATCCATAACTTTGCATATTATTTCATTTCTCCATCACTAAAAGTCACATGCATAATCATGAATCAAAGGACTTTTTAGGGTTGTAATGTGAACTAAGGTAATGTGGGATGTATTTTGGTTAATGTAGTTTGAAATCCATTAAACTAGTGAAGCAAAAGTAACACTTAATGAAAAATCAAATGCACAAGTTAGAATTTATCTATAACTGGGTACTGTCAGTTATGAATAATGCCCCAATTATGTTTCACAACTCAATTCAGCTCTCATATCATAAACCATATGACCATAACACAATGACATGCTCCATCCAACATAACATCCTCTTTATATTCCATATACTCAAACACTCAACCAATACAACTTAAGGAGGATAAACTATTAATCAATAACTTTTCACAACAAGTGCATTGCCTCCTTCATACTTTTTATTTAAACATTTTTTTCTTTTCTTTTTCTTTTTCTAAATATAAAATTGAAAGAGGCTACATCAACATAGGATTCATAATATGTCATTTTAAAAAATTTAACCAACCAATATGTAAGCATACCCCCACACTTAGACTTTTACACAATCACATTCATCAAGAATTAACAAATGCTCTAGTAGCTTTAAAGCTTGGGTAAAACATTTGATTAGGTGGATGTAATGTGGTTTATACAAAAGAAAAGGTTAATACAACTCAAAAGGGGTTAGCAAGGGAAATTCATATCCTCCTTAGAAACTTCCATGATTTCATTTAGTAACTCAAGATCCTTTGCTCTTCCAATACTTATTGAATTTTCATACTCCAAATTCATAATTGACATCATTGAAGTTTTCATCTCTATTGAACTTTATAACAATAGAATTGGATGAAGTAGTCATTTATTAAAGTCTTTCATGATACATTCACTATTTGATTTTTATCATTTCCAAATTATTTGATGCAACTTTCTAAATTGAAACTTAAATTGTTTTCTTAATTACATTTCAAATCAAAAGATTACTAAGTTTCAAATCATTATCCACATAATCACTGATTAATAACTAACCATTCTATTTAGAAATATTTTTTTAGATATCACAAGTAATATATACCAAATATATATATGTATATAATAATTGAAATAGCAATATATTTTAACCATAACATAATAATTACACTTAAAATAACTAATAAGTTTTGGTAATATACTAAATATCAAAAGTATTCATCTCTTGCATTATAGGATGCAATCATCCTAATAATGTTCAATAATAAAGCACTGTGAAACATGCTCCTAAATACTTTCCTTCTCATATACTCCACTAATAAAAGTTGCACCTTTAAGAAATATGGTGTGTGACAATGAGAATTCCATATCTTAATCAATGATTCTCCCTTTAGAAGCAATGTTGTCCTATGAATTGCCCAAATGAACTGTTCAATACAAGTAAAACCTTCATAATTAGAGTGTATGAGTTCATGGATCATGGCATAAACATTCAACATATGAGTCCTTAAGTCAAAGTCAAAGTCAAAATCAACGTACACAGTGCATAAGGCTCTCCGTTTTGTGGGGATCTAGGAAGGGTCATATTGTATGTAACCTTCCCTTTATATTTTTATAAAGAGGTTGTTTTCATAACTTGAACCTATAACTTTATGGTCACAAAGGAACAACTTTATCAGTTACTCTAAGGCTCACCCTCCAAGGAGCAATATGAGTCCTTAAGTCATCATCATCATCATCATCATCATCACCCAGTCCAAAATTCTGCAATGAAGCAGGGTCTGGGGAGGTCCGATAGTACGCAGCCTTACCCCTACAATGTAGAGAGGCTATTTTCGGTAGACCCACATGCAAATGAGACAATAAAATAATGATGTAGGATACAGAAAACAATTCATTAAAAACAGAAAATAAATGAAAAGACAAGTAATAGGGAATACCTGAAGGAGGCCAGATCTGCAAGAACCTAATATGCTACAAAGTCCGTCCCTTCTCGTCTCTCAAGAAATAAGGGGGCCTTCCTCAGAGACCCTACCGGCATGACCTTACTGTCCCCCGCACCGGTTGTGCCATCTGCGCATCGTGACACAGCATCACCTAGTAACTGTAGAACTAATTCTTGGTACTGGAAAGTTAATCCTTTACCCTTATCCGGTCACGCCAAACTTGTCTATTTCTAGTTACTACCTCATTAAGGCCCAACTCTGACATGTCCTCTTTGATTACTTCCGGCCAGTTCTTATAAGGCCTCCCTCTTCTCTTCTTATATTCACTAAGTGTTATTCCCTCACAGCTTCATACCGATGGGTCGGAGGGCCTCCTACACACATGCCCATACCACCTAAGCCTAGTCTCTCTCAACTTATCGGCAAAGCTAGCTACCTGTAGTCTATCTCTCACCACCCTATTTCGGACCTTATCTCTCCTAGTAAAGTCACACATCCATCGAAGCATAAGCATTTCTGCTACCAATAGTTGTCTTATATGTCTACGTTTAACAGGCCAACACTCTGCCCCATATAACATGGTTAGACGAATCACCATTTTATAAAACTTTCCCTTGAGTTTTAAAGGAATCTTCCTGTCACATAAAACCCCTGATGCACTTCTCCATTTAGCCCAGCCTGATCTAATACGATGTACTATATCGACATTGATATTACCATCACTCTGAATGACAGACCCGAGATACTTAAAACTTGTCCTCTATGGTATGACGTCGGTACCAATTGCTATCTCCACCTCATGCATCATCTGGTTTCCTGAAAAGTTGTATTCTAAAACATATGACAATCTTCCAGTTGTTTCACTAGGTTAATGATGTGTTGTATTTGTTTAGATATGTATGTTACTCTCTGCCTTCTTATTTTTTGAGACTCTTTCTTGAAATCATTTTAAAATATAAATCATTATCATAAATGTTGAAATAAACAAATGAGTATAATAGTTATAAAATAACCCGTTAGTGAATGATGCCTATCCAACAAACCGATAATTGAATAAGAGGGTTATTAAATGAATGAATTATTTGATGCATAAATGTCAAATAAACCAAATATTTAATGAGTATATAATTCAATCTTTCTTAAATATGGAAGTGTGAAATTCACGAAGAGTATATACATAAATTAGTTCTTAAACATTTAGGTTGAATTAAATTAAAAAACATAAATGAATATGTCTAAACTAAATTTATACATGTAATAAGTGTAAATTGGTTAGTTTGAGTTTTTAATAACAAAGTTGAAGGGTTCAACTCTCTATAAACTTCTTTTTTGCTAATCTTGATTAAGGCCAATCTTGGTCAAGTTCAAATGGTTCATAGGTTCGGCCCACAGATAAGTTGGCTTCATGAACCATTTGGCATAAATTAAATATATATTTTTATTTAAGTCATAATCATATTTAATAATTAAAATTTCTTAATTGTCAAAACAACTTTTTTTTAAATTAAGTTAATCTTATGTATATAACAAAAATGTTAAAAACCTTATTCAAGACTTACAATAATTTGATCTTATAATTAAACAAGGTTAAACTAGGATAAGATTACGGTATCCATGTAGGCAAATAAGACTTACTTTAGATTTAGTTTTCAGTTGTCCTTGTAAATAAGCATCACTTGCTCTATGATTAGTTTGAGCTTTATTCTAGTTTTAGTATATCCTAAACTACATCATGGCCCATACCTTCGCCGCTTAACCAAGAGGTCGAGGGTTCGACTCTTGGGAATGCAGCAAACTCCTGGGTTAGCGGTAGCCCTCCTTGATTTGAGATGTTCCCGCCATGAAGGGATTAGTCCCAGGACTAATCCTTTTATAAAAACAAACTACATCAAGAAAGTGGCTTCTTTCACTTTAGAAACCCTGGACACCTTAAAACTGACCTTAAAACAATCACAAACACTACAACAAAACCACACTTTTAGCGTCGTTTTTAAAGTAAACGCTGTGAATGGTCTGAGGCTTTCACGATGTCTGGAAAAGCGTCAAGAAAAGATGGAAGATTTTGTGACGTTGTATTAAGACATCGGGGATAAAGGAAGTGTTTGACGTTGTTTTAGTAGAAAGACGTCCCAAAATATAATAAACATCGTTTTTTAGAAATAGACATTGGGAAAGGCTAGGTCCACGTAATTAATTTCCCCTCCCCTCACCTGTTGAGACGATGTCGTCTCATCTCCAATTTCCCAAACAAAAACCGGAGCCACCTTCGTTCCCTCTCATCTTTGTGAGGCTCCCGCCTGTATTTCTCCCCTTCCCTCTTCCTCATTTTAACCTTACCTCTGTCATTTTTTGTCACGCTTAGAATCTGTGGAGATTGCTTCATCTACAGTTGGCCCTCTATCATCACCAGTCGAAGTGCATGTGTGTGTTGTTTGAGGTAAGTCATTAAAGTAGTTTTGCGATTAATGTCAAGTAATGTAAGTTTTTGAGTCGATTGAAGTGGCAATTTAATCTAGGTTTAAGATTACTTAGTCGTTTGTTTTGATTATTTTGGGTTTGCATTGTGTTTTATGAATTTTATACGGTGATTCTGTTCATAAAGATATAATCAATGAGAATAGCAATATGTATGTTAGTTGCGGGAATTTAGAAACTGGGTCTTGTAGTTGTAAAAGATAGTAAGATTAAAACATCTTCTTCTATCATGATTTAAGTTTCAATTGAAATTTACAGACTTCTATGATAGTTAATGGGTATGATCCTAAAAGAATGTAAATAGATTTAGGTATGTATATTGTGATTCACCTATAAGTATTGTTTGTCATTAAACAATCTATAAAGTCTTTTAGGTAAGACTATGTTGTTAACTCATATTAAACAAATAATGCCACCCTCTCCCACTGATACAAAGAAGCCCTACTCCATCATAAGCATGTAAAATGTCATGTTTTTCCTTTATATTTAGTTCTTTATACTTAGTTTTATGCTTAAATGTACTTAGTATTCTTATAATTTGATTAAAGATGCAAATGGAGGTATTAAGGGGAAAATGAA
>JANZLC010000008.1:16273072-16285098 GCA_026413385.1 Erythroxylum gracilipes | reverse complement strand
ATAAATATATGTGGATATATTTATTGGGCTAGATTGAATTAAGTTGTCGGGCTTTTATTATATGAGATATAATATGGTTGAAACTTAGTGAGCTTCAATGGGATTAGGTTTTCTCTATAAATAGAAAAAAATTAGGTCTCATTAAAAAAAAGGAGACCCTAGCCACCTTCCAAGAGAAAGATTGTGCGGTGTTTGAAAAGGTTTCTGGACATGTTAGCACACATTAGCCGCTGCCCGGATCGTTCATCCTCGTGTGGATACCGGTAGAGGACATTCGCGCATCGCATTGTCTACAAATCTGAAAAGAAAATCCGCGTCAAGAGGTATTTTCATACATTCTATAGTTTTTGGTTATACTTATTGTTATTTTCTGGTCTTTTCCACTACGTATTTAGAATACTCAGGCCATAGGCGATCCAAAAAAAAAATGACTTCCATTTGAGTATTTTGAGGTAAAACTATCATCCTAAGGTGGAGTAACTAGTTGATGTAAGGATGATAGGAAATTGACATTACTTTTTGATCAAAGGTTGTAACTACTTAACCATTATGATGGGCTATATGATTGGTTTTGGTTGACCAATCTTTAGGTAGGAATTAAAAATGCTTGCCTAGCTTGTATGCTTTTGTTTTATTTTATGGAGACCAATCAAAGCTAGAAAATCACTTTTGATGTACTTGTCAATTATTGTTTACTTTTGGACTTTGCTAAAGCCTCTAAAATTCTAGGAGAGGTGATCAAATGACATTTTTCTTTACTTTTACATCCTAGTTTTTTTTTTAATTTACAGAGGAATAACCAAAAACCTTAAAAGGGGTTCGAGGGGAGTCACAAGGTTGAGATTTGGGTATTCTCTGCTTTTGAAGATAAAGAAGGCTAATCGTTTGGTAGCTATATGAGTGATTTAGACGAGTCATCTACAGCAATAAGAGAAGTATTTTCTTGGTGAGTGGGAGTGTTAGCAAAAGGGGCAGCCATTTTAAGGGGGTGAGTTTGGTACAGTTAGGTTTAGTAAAAATAAGGTTGTCTGAGTTTGAGGGAGGAGTTGTATCACTAATATTAGAAACTTGATAGCTCTATGGTTCTACAAGAGCTTTGTTGCCAGAGGTTGGGAGTGTAGTTATGCCTCTAGGTTGAGGAACCTAATTACTATGTAGGACTACGTGAAAAATGGTCATTTAAGCTTGAAAAGGATTAGTGTCACAAGAATCAGGAGCTTTAGTGCTTTATAGTTCTACATATAGTACAATCTAGAATTTTTCTTTATATTATTTTCCATTCCTTGCTTTCCCCTTATGATGGAGTCATCTATTGTTAGTTAACTTGCATTTCATCTTTTATTAGATTACCATCATCACCTAACCTTATAATTCTTAAGGATTTAGGTAACTAAGATTTTGTACCCATTTTAACTAAGATTTTGTACCCATTTTAGTACACACTATTGCATGTCATGCTCTCTTTATAATGGTTGTATGCTTATCTAATCTTAGATCTTTCCTATTGAGATAGCAATGTAGCTTAATTCAGTTATAAACTAATATTCTAGTGATAAGTTATGGAATTTTACTCAAATTAGGACACGCCTCAACTTTATTCCCTTTAAATCTAGGTCAGTTTTCCACTTTATTAAGAATAAAGGTTTACTTTAAATGTGTCAGGGGCCTAATTCTATAATATTCTTCAAGTTATGTTCCCTAATGATGTTGAAGAGGAATAAATCTTTTTTGTTAATGAGAATTTCCTATAATCCTAATTTAGACCAATTGTTAGTGAGTAATATTTTAACTATAGGGAAAGCAGGCCTCTTGTTAGTAAAGAAGTAAAAAAGGATATTAGACCATTTGCCTGCTCCATGCATGAGAATTTATATTGCAGAAAACAACTGTGATACTACCAAGAGCTATTGTTGGAGAAGGAGAGAGACACCTTAAATTCTTAAAAGATAAAGAGTCCTATACTATTTGGCCCCATGTTTTCTTATAAAATACAAGAGAATTATCGGGTCTTAGTGGAGGCTTAAAAGTAGGCAAGTTGAAGGCTTGGAGGAGAAATGAGCTTAAGCTAAGCAATAAAGAGGTCAAATTAAAGGGGATATATAGAGAGGTTCTGGGAAAGTACTGAAGAAGCCATGAAGAGAGGCTTAATGGAGAGAATCAGTTTGAGTGAGAGGAGAGTCAAATAGCCAAAAGGAAGGGATAATTAGGGGAGAGAAATGTGGTAAAGATTAAAAGGTGAGAAAAGAACCTGACGAGTTTCTAGTAAGAAAAGTCTCGTCTAACTAACGGTCATTAAAAGAGAAAGGTGGTTGATTTAAAAAGAAATTGAAGTGGAAGATTAAAAGAAAACTACAGAGAGGCAAAAGCATAAAAAAGAGATCCATCACTTTTGTGAATGTTGTTAATGTTTTTCTTTTCTCTTGTTTTCATTTTCTTTCCACTAATGTTTTTTTTATAAGTTTGACTCAATGTTCAAAAAATAGATCTAATTATCATAATAGTATGAACTTGTTAAATCCAACTTAATTTGAGTTAAAGAAGACATATAGTTCAATTGGTGGTAAATATCATATTTTTATATAAAATCCATGTCTCTAATAGGTTTAACATCAAATTCAATAATTATTTTTTGACAATTAGTTTTTTATATTTAAACTTCCATATTAAATTGAAACAGTCTCAATTGATCATAATTTAATACATTAAACTTGGATTAAAAGAAATTTCCAAAAAGATGAATGAAGAAATTTTATTAACACGAGCTAAGCTATTATACCATTATGATGATAGAAGTATTACAATATCCAAGAAAAGACACTAATGTTTGTGACAAGAAACTTGAGAGCTGAGATTTAAAGATTTCATATGAGTTTCATGCCTACAGTGAGACTATTTTGTGCATTTCTTGCTAACATAAGAGTGGACACTCTATTAAATGATGTTTTTTAGTGGCTACCCTCTTTAAAGTTTATTGCATGTATCATTCTTTCCAAATTAAGTAGATTTTGGATAAACTTGGCTATCTTATAATTCTAATTCTGTATTTTGTTATTATATTTCTGTGATTATTTGAAATAACACCACATCAGCACAACTTTTTGAGCGTGAAATTTTAACCATATTTAGCTATTATATTTCTTAGACAACCAATCGAATACCTTTGTAGGGTGACTCAATTTGGCTTTTGATACAAAGGGTGTTCAGTGGTTCAATATAACCTTTGGTAAAAGCATGTTCATATTTTGATGTAGGCATATTCATATTTCAATACAATACCCTCTCATTAAGTAATTGAACGCTGCAATTCTTATTCATAATCAACCACTTAACTTCCCAATGCAATAGCAAGAGCCTTCTGAACCTTTTGGTTAATATATTTTCTTTTGTTTTTTTATTTTTAACTTATAAAATCATAAAAATAAATTTTAATTTTATCTTAACCTAATTTTATTATTAGTTGATATGTAATATTTAATTATTTATTATTAATTACTAACGATTAATTATTTAATTTGTATATAAATTTTTAAAATATTATATTTTTAACTTTGATATTTATTTTATGAATCTATTTTTAATTAAAAATATCTTTAAATTACATAACTTTTAATATTTTAAATAGTTTTATGAGAAAAATAAAATTATACTTATTTATTATTTGTTTCAAATTTTAATTTAATAGTCAACTAGTATTAATAATAAATTATATTAATATTAATATTTATATTAACAATCAAGTAGGAAATTATTTATTTGAAGAAAATAGAAACCAAAATCAATAAACGGTAGTATAAACGAACTGCGCAAAAAAATTTACATAAAAACAAATTTATAAAATTGACACGTTACAAGAGCCAAATCCAAAGGCCGTTCGGTGGGCCGAGATGAAGAAACCGTTATAGCGTCATTTGCTTTTCCGAATCCAGTACATAGAATTATTCCATAGGCGAGCGACGGAAGAGTATTTGGGAGACAGACTAGCAGCAAGTACATGATTTTCGAGGCACCGGAATGACAGCAACCTGGTTTTGCCACCTTACTTGCTCCCAATGGGCAATGGCCTCAGCATCATAAATAAGGAAGAGACATGGACAAACAAAACAGTCCCTTTAGAACTGAATCCGCCATAAAGGATGCCACGTAGGATGAAGAGGATCTAAAACTAAGCTCTACCAAAGCCTGACAAAGCATCGCAAGTGGCACATTATTGAGAGAGCAGGTCAATCATTGGAATTACTCAACAACAGGTAATTCAGTAGCACTTGCGAATTCCTAGCTTCTCCAATGATTCCTTGACGTCATCAAAACAATATCCTTTAGTTTGGAAGACGTTGGGATTGTCAGCTGGAATGACATCTTGTAAGGGGTAGCTTCTGTTAGCGTGCAGCTGCCGAGAACTGTTACCAACTCCATTCAGTATTATACTTGTATGAAGCCCGCCAAGTAAGCCTTCGTAATCTGTGTCGCCACACTGTCCCACAATAACCACTAAATTTGACAAGTCTATGCCCCATCGAACATACAGATACCTGAACATCATAAGAAAAGCAATAATGAAATTCCATGCTTATTTTCATCAACATCCTCTACTAATTTAGCAAGGATACCTCAGAGCTTGCGACCGAGAAGCCAACACAGGAATCACATTCACCCTGGAACCGTTTTGACAATAAATAATATGGCATCGAAGAGCCTGATTCCTCATCAATTTCCGAAGTTCCTTCACTGGAGGAATCTGGTGTGCATCACATTCACATAGACATAGGATTTCGATCGAATCACTATAAATGACTGTAAATGGTAGTGCAGTATGCAATATATAAACTAATTAGTGCCAAAACTAGTGGATATAATCAAGAAAATTACCGATGATGTATCTTTCACTTTGAACGCATAGCAATATGCTGTCGATCCACACTCATCTTCAGCAAGTTGTTCCTGTCCCTTCTTTTCATTGAAAGAGGCAGCCCAACGAAGCAAAGTCTTCCTCACACCCTCTCCACCCCAACGATACTCAATCTGTGAGTGATAATCCAAGTCCAGGACATAGGGAAGGCCAGGGGCACTCTCAGCACTTGAAGATGGATAATATAGCTCACTACCACTGTTACAGATCAATGCATCAAAATCCGTTGGGCTCAAGCCTCCTGATACCAAAACAGAATGTATCTCAGATATGGCAAGTGCTGTGGACAATATGAACCCTGTTGACCCAGTAGGGTTATCTGTCTCAACTGCCTTAAGAATTGTCTTAGTAATATTGAGGAACTCGGAGGCTGAGTCACAATCAACAGCAATGACAACAAGGTGTTTCCTTTTCCTCAAGGCTAGAAGCTTATTATTGGCTGCATTATGGTCTGCTTTCTCTGCTAAGCCTGCCTTCTCAGTGCCTCCTATAGAACCTCTGGACAATGAGGAAACATCATTCTCCATCCTTTTTGACCTATCTACAGCACTTTCTTCATTATCTAATGAATTGTTAAGATTGGCACTTTCATTCTTGTCTCCATCCAAAGAAATCCTCAAGTTCAAAGATAAATCTTGTATGTCTCGCAAAGAATCACCAGGGGAATCAGAACCTGAATCTTGGAGATCTTCAGTCTTCTGCCATTGAGGCTTCCTAGGCCTGCAACTTGCTATCCGAGCTAAGTAAGTTTTACAATGCTCTGGCCATGAGAAAAGATGAATATTCTTCAGACCATTCTGCCTGCATCTTGCCCAAAGATGCTTATCAGAGACAAGCTTAAGAAGAGCATCAGCAATGGACTGTTGGTCATGGGGATCAACTAGTAGTCCATTGTCAAGTACCTATATTAGGTTATGGTCAGTTTGAGAAGTTCATAAGACACTTCACTTTACAGAAGCTTCAATACATGGACTTCAAAAACTACTATCAAAATTAAGAATGGTAAAGAACCGGACACACCCGATGAATGTCAACAGGACCCCCATTTTTGGTAGCAACAATTGGTAAACCATGCGCTGCAGCCTGTTCAGCAAGGACTTGACATGAGATTATCAGGAAACCAACATAAAAACGGAAAATAATCCAGATAAGAGACAAGAATAAGCACCTCGATCAAAGTAAGCCCAAAAGGCTCAATAAAAGCTGGATTAATGAATACACCCTGAATGAAAGAAAAACAATAAAATTGTAGAACTGATGTTCAACAGATTACAAACTGCAGCAATCTCACACTAATCATTAATTTCCTTAGCAAGCAACTGTGCATTGTGTGACTCAAACAAATAGGAAGAAGCAAAGAGCCAAGTGGCAAGAATATCTACTCGATTTCTTGTTTTACATGTTTTCCAAAGAAAAATGTAACCTCAAATTTTTATATTCTACTCCTAATTTCCAAATCAAATTGATACATATTTCCTTCTGTTTGCATAATCCAAATTGAATTACATAGGCTGTAATCACCAGCTAGATGTTTAAGTACGTACTCATTTGAACCATCAAAGATGCAATGCCAATCTTTCTACACTCTATTAACTATGCCAAAAGGAAATGTATATAGAAACAGTGTAAAGTACTGCCAGCTTTTATAGTGAAGAGTGTTCTGTTGTAGGAAGCAAAAGTGATGCTTTCTCTTCAAAGATACCAGTAATACCTTTGTTTTGGCTGCTAGACGATATATGTCAGGAACATCAGATTGCTTGTGATGCTTAGGATATGCTACTTGACCATAAAGATCATATTTGTCAATGAGCTTGATAATGGAAAGAAGGTAAGCAGCATTCCCACTAGACATGTCATCAATATCATCACGGTTCCCCATTATCAATGTCTGCAACATGGACAAGCAATTTGGCAAAATAACCATGTTGCGTAAAAACATTGATATGAGAGAAAGAGAGATGAAAATGCATGTAATGAATGTTTAGCTTGAGTAGAGCATACAAGGTTAGCTAGCTCCCTCAAGGGGCGGCATTCTCCAAACGCTTTGACTAAAGTTGTAAGATTCTTTTTGGGATCTGGCCTGGCCAAGGCAAGTATCATGGGTTTCCTTGGATTGGAAAAGAAGCGCATTATCTGCCAATTCAGAATGGTGAAGCAAAAATCATTCCTGAAAAAGTTCCTAGATATGGAATGTTGATTAACACGGTCTCCTTTACACATACAATGTGGTTTCATCCTTCATTGCCAATGATGACGCAACGAATCAATAATCGATGATGGCAACAACAAATAGAAACTAAATATAAATCTAACAGGCTGTCAAAAACAAAGGAAATCATAGCAACATTGTGCTAACCTCTGACCAAATTGGTGGGTCAGGAGAAGCAGGATTATCTTCATTTCTTCCATCTTCTCCATCCATATCTCCTTCATGTGGAACGATGTGATGGAATTCCATTCCAGGAGGAATTACCTGCACATAGGTTACAAGTTTGAAATAGATTAAAGAGAACAAGAGAAAATATAATGCCAGTACATGTTTTGGTTAGATGCTGCTGAAAGCTTTACTATTCCAATTACTACATCTTGATACTTACAACCATGCGAGGCATAAACCTTCCATGACAGCTCACACCCCTTTTGATTCTCGCTCGAAGTTTACGCTCTAGTACTGGGTCAAAGCCATCATACAGGCGCCATTGCTCCTCTATCTCCTGTTTAGTGCTAGTAATGATGATCTCAGAAGCATCAAGAGTCAACTCCTCTGCTTCTATCCTTCGCATTATTTTGTATGTTTCATTTATTTCTTCCCTTGATTGTCGTCCTTGTTTTAGAAGTTGTTCAAGCTTATCTCTTCCAAGTGAATGCCCAGTGAAAACCATGGGTACATTTAGGGCTCCTGATAAAAGAGCAGCAGAATCACCAGCATCAGCATAATGTCCATGAATTGCAGCAGGCCAGACTGGATTTCCTTCACCAATTTGCTCCCCCAAAACCTTTGACATCTGCATAATATGCTTGAGTGCTCCGTCAACAAATTCTGGAATATGAGGCCAAAGTAATTCCTTTTGTATATATTTGTCCTTTGGACCAAACGGAATACGAATTATGAAAGCACCGCTGCTCTCTCCAAGTTCCTGCATCTGATTATCATGGTTTCTCGGATTCAGCATCTCAGTTGGCTCAGCATAACTCCAATCAACATCTGGAGCTGATACTTGTCTCGTCAACAAATCAACCCTGTAAACTCCTGGCATTGTGCCTAAGGCCCTTGCAAGTTCCACTACATACTTAACCTGCTTAATAACACTAAATTAAGGACATCCCAATAGGTAAACATATGGAAAATGATTTCTAAGATGCTATGAATGATTGATCGCGACATCATGTAATGAAATTTGAAAGGAGAAAGAAGGGAAGGCCAAGATTTACCTGACCACCAGTGTCTGAATCGCGCCCTAGCTCCATGTTTTCACCACGAATCAGACCATGGAGACTGCACAGAGTGTTTATTAGAAAGAACTAAGACCGCTATAAACTACAGAAAAGATGAGAACTCACAAAAGGATATATATATATATATAACAACAAAAAACTGCTAGTCATACCTTATCAACACAATGTAAAGTTTCTTCCTCTTGTGTTGAGCAACCCAATTCTCCATAACATCAACAGAGCTTATTCTGGGAATTCTACATTTAAGGCCATCAGCACGAGATGAAAGTTCAGCAGTAACGTCTCCTTTCTCTCCTTCTGATAAATCTTCGGACATGTCAGCAGTTGCCTCTCTGCGGCCTCTTTCGCGTTCCCGATTACGTTTAGCTTTACGATAAGCTTCCTCTCCTTCAAGCTGAAGACAGAAAACGACTCAAGTTGCAGACAGAAAAACGAAAAGGCAGATAATACACAATGAGAATGTGGTGCTCGTTTCAAGTGTGTACAAAGCGTCTGTCTTTTATAACCAATTCTGTTAATTATTCATGAGAAAGAGTTAACATGGAAATAGTAATGTAAATTGGACAGACAAGAGAGAGACCTGCTTCTTCTTGCGAGCCAAATTCCAAATTCTCCAGCACATATTCTCTAATCTGGTGTTTCTCTCCTTGGTAGTCCTCATGGCTGCCGCCTGCAGATCAAATATGAAAAAAAATTCAAAAAAGAAATGAGAAGGAAGCGAATAGATAGTGTGTACCCGAAGCCAGGACCGGTGAAGATCAGTCTCATCGAAGCCGGTGATGACCTCTTCCACGAAGTAGCGAGTAGGACTGAAACGGCCCCTCTCTCTGAGCAATAGTGATGGCTTCGTCTCCTCGATTCCTCGATCCACATCCAGGATGGCTTCCAAGTAACCGTTGATCCAGTCGTTTCCCGCCATTTCTCTCTCTCTTGCTTTCTCTCTCAAATTGTAATGTATATCGTATTCCAGGGAGGAAGAGAATGAAATGAAAGCGGTTGTTATGGAAAGTTTTAGAAGGTGCGTGCGTTTCTGATGTTAGTCCAGTCTCGCGTGAAGTGAGAGTGAGTGTGACTGCGATTTCTCTGGAAAACTATCTTACTCTTTCGACACAAACACAACTATATTTTAATTGTTTTTCGTAAATTAGATTTTAACGTCCGTTTGGATCTTCAATTTGTAGATTTCTCAAAAAAGATAGTATAACATTTTTATCACTGGACGGTCGATTAATTGTTATCGAATTGTTTTTGTTAAGACAAACCCCACGTGAAGCCATAAACTCAAAGGATACGTGTATGATATCCAAATAAAATGAAATTATTTAATTCATTAGACTCGTGAGTGATCCCGTAATCCTTGGCGCGTGTCAGTGATCAGGTTAACTTTCCCAGAAGCATGGGAACACGTGTTAAAGAAGCGTGGGATTTAGTGCTGACAAATCAATATAAAATTCCATAAGTATACGATGCCCGATCGGATGCAAAAGCCACTGTATGTTCACTCTGCTTTAAGAATATTATTATTACGGCTAACGCCTAACTGGCTTCTCACTTCACGTTATTCCCAATATTATTATATTCGATCACATACGTTCTTTTCATTATTTTAATAATTAAGTGAAATTTATATGCACACGCTATTCGATTTTTAAAAAAGCAGCCCTGGTCATCAGATAAGTCAAGACCGAATAACTTTCTCATTCACACCTGGGATCACTAAGTTTTTCTATGGAATTTTTAAATTTTTGGTTGAAGGTATATTTTATTCCAATTATATCCTAATATTTTGTAACTTATAACAATAATCCTTTAATTAATAGAATTGCTAGCGTTTTGCTAGCGATATTGAAATAAAAAAATTAATTTTAAAGAGTTCAAGTGAGGCATGCACGTACTCTAATGTGAACTCCAAATTTAAGTTATATCCAAACACTAAACATGAGCATGTTAGTCTTTCAAAGACTCCAACATTTCCATTTAAATTTCACCGCTTCTTCTAATTCAATCCTTCGTAAACTTCAAAATCCCCGTCTCTTCACATCTTTTTTTCTACTACTTAGAAATCCAAGACTATCTTTATTTCTCATAAATCATGTATTAGTTACCTTTATCTCCTCCATGTTACAAATTCAACTTGAAACCATCAACCATAAGTACAAGAATCTGACATGAAAAGTCTAGCAATCCCCTAGAAATGTTAATCCCAAAGGATGTAGTTTCGCACAAATTATGAATGGTTGCAGTCGCTATAAACTTTTGACAAAAAAGAAAACAAAAACAATCAACAACGAAATTTATTAACGCAGTTCGACATACTTTGGTTACGTCTGCGGGGCCCTCATACAATTTAGTACTTTTACTAACGACAATAGTTTTCTATAAAGCCTTACTTAGCAGACTCATTCAATCCTCGACACTATCCCTCGTCCTCACTATAAGATAAATGAATGACGATGAAAGCTCAGCTTTATTATTCTGGTGCATCGTACATATATACACAGGGGAGTGAGGTAAATCACAGAGAGAGAAAAAAGGTTTACAACAGAAAAATATAAATAGTTATAACAGACGAATATACTAGTACATAATGTTAGAATCTCTATTTTGAAACCCGGACCGGACCGGCCGGTTCGACCGGTGAACGATCGGCTATCGGGTCAGAGTTCGACGAAGGTTACGTACCTAAACTGTCTCATATAAGGCTCATTAAGCGTTAAATGCGTCTTAGGGGAAGGAGAGCCCTCTGGGTATGCACTACTTCCCTTCGAGCTTGAGGCTCTTTTCACTGGTTGAGCTTGTAGCTCTGATTGGTGGCTACTCCGGTCACAACTGTTCTATCTGATTATGCATTCGTGTATGGAATGCATATGTCCTAATTTAACATTAACTGTGTTACAATTAATCCACATATCACAATTAAGCGGTGCTGTATCACAATCAATTTACATATCACAATTAATCCACACAATCAATTTACATATCACAATTAATCCATGTGTCACAGCTGATCACATTATAAGCAAGAAAATTTCATATCACAAATCATCATATATCCTCACATCAGAAGCAAGTAATTCACAAAATCACAACCAGATAACACTTCTATGTCATAACTCCCAATACATCGGACCTTCTGTCCAGAATCCACAGTCATAATCAACCACAAAACCCGCCATTATTCACCACAGTAGGCATATAATAATTGAGAGAACCATCTAGGTTACTCACCTATAGCTTCCGAGATAATGCCAGGAAGTCTCAGCAACGTCGGTAGATCGATACTCCAAATGTGCCTCTATACGGTCAAAATGAAATTAAGTAATTCACTAATCAGATGCCTCGAGAATCAGGTCAATCGGAGGTCGGATGACAAAGTTATAAGCAAAAGAGTAGAGAGAAGTCAATTTAGGAAAAATACATGTCCTAGTCGACTAGCCTGAGGATCCTAATCGACTAACTCTACTACAATAGCAGACCTGGAAAACTTCTTCCGACATTCTAACTTCCACAAGTCATAACTTCTTACTTCAAACTCTAAATTGGACAAACTTAGTATTAATGGAAAGATAAAAAATCTTTACAACATTCATGAAGGATTCCAAAACAAATTCCACCTCTAAAGATGTCAAAATCCCAATCAAAGTTACTGCCAAATCAAAATTTT
>JANZLC010000008.1:16261606-16272972 GCA_026413385.1 Erythroxylum gracilipes | reverse complement strand
GACTTACCTAATCAAGCTTCCAACCTTCTAAACTTCAAAATCTCACAATCCTCTCTAATTCTCTCCACCACACACACGATCATCATGTTAAGGGAAAAAGATTAGGTTTGTGTTTTTTGTAAACAAAAGAAGAGAAAATACATGGGATATGAGAGCTTTTGTGTAGGTGGAGATGAGAGGCAATTAGCAAGGAGAAGAAAGCCAACGAAAAAGAAGAAGAAAGGGAGGCTACGGATGAGAGAAGAAGTTGGCTTTCCAAGTGATTTATTTTCTTCTTTCAAGGCTTTCAAGGAGGAGTGTCGTAAAAGACTCTCCAAGCTTAGACTAAATACTAACCAAGTAAAATAAGACTTAGTAAAACCCCCATTAATTCATTTCCAAACAACAATTTCTATTTCTCTCCAATTTCTAATGGCTCAAAGTAATAAACCCTAAAATCATGTATCTAATTTTCCAGTGCCATTGGACAGTCAGTTCTAGTACCAGAAACCAATCAGTTTGCCACTTGGCGATTTTTTCAGTCCGAAAATTTTCTCCGAAATTTTATAGAAAAATTTCTAAAATTTCTCGAAAATGTAAAACACACAACAGTCCATTCCAATTAAATTTTCAAGCACAAAATCATAATTTTCTACAAAAATCACATTTAGACGCATATATCGGGAAATGTCATGAATGCATGTACAGTCATGTGCATATACAAAAATTATAAGTTATGTGTATATGGAGGCCATATTATGCATGAACATGCCAAGACTAGTTTATACCTCATAACCGGTCCCAAATTACTATTTGACACTTCACATGGGTGACGGGATGTTACATTGATGATATAAAACAGTGAAGGGTGAGGACTGGTGTAAGATGGGAGTAAGCATTTGATTAATCAAATAGGCAGCAGTTTGAAGAGCAATGGACCAAAAACGTAAGGGAACATGGGCATGGTGGAGAAGGCATCGGGCTATCTCAACAAGGTGGCAGTGCTTACGCTCAACAATGCCATTATGTTCAGGTGTGTGTGGAGGCGTAGCGAGGTGAGAAATTCCATAGGTATACAAAAATGATCGCAGTTTGATAAATTCGCCACCGTTATCAGCAAAGAGAGTTGTGATAGTTGAGTTAAATTGTTTTTCAACCAAGGCTTTAAACTTAGGAAAAACAGTGGAAACATCAGATTTATGTTTAAGGGGATAAAGCCAAACATAGCAAGAGAACTGATCAACAAATATCACATAGAATTTGAAATTGTCAATGGATGGAAAGGGAGTAGGTCCCCATACATCAACATATATAAGTTGTAATGGACGGTCACTAGTGAGACTGGACTTGTAAAAAGGTAACTTACGACTTTTGTTTTGAAGACAAGTAGTGCATGAGAAGGAAGAGGCGTTGGAAGACGACAAGTGATGAGTAGAGAGAACTTTATGAAGAGTGCGAGAGGCAGGATGCCCTAGACATTGATGCCAGCACACGGGAGAGGGTGTAGAGGTGATAGCAAGAGCATGTGGTGGTTTGGAATAGAGCTTGTAAATATGGTTGTCATTAGGTCCTTAAAGCAGTGTCTTCCCTGTTCCTAGAGTGTTCACCTTGAAACAAGTAGGAAAAAATTCAACAAAAACATTATTGTGGTGACAGAGTTAAGAAATAGATCATAAATTGTGATTAATTTGTGGAACATAAAGAACCTTTGGCAAGGTAAGTGAAGTGTGAGGGGCGTGTAAAGTAGTAGTACTAGTGTGAGATATTAGGAGGGTATTACCATTGGCAACATGGAGATGATCTGAACCTGGGTATACAGTTGCAAGTGATAAATTGGAAAAATCATTTGTGATGTGATGAGAAGCCCCGAAATCCAAGTGCCAATGATCTTGCAGAGGTTGCATATTAACAGCATGAGCAAATGGCTTTATATTGAATGGAGGAGAATGTTGTGTGACATTGGGGTTATTGTCTATTTTAAAGCCAAACTTGGCAATGTGACCTCATTTCCCATACCACTGATAGACATCTTGGCCCCAAGGAGTAGATTAGGGTTGAGAGTTGTTTGATTTGGGTTGGGTCCTAGGAGCAGAGACGTTCAGTCTGTTCTTATCGAGTGAGGACCGTTTGTGAACATAGTGCTTAGAGAGGACAGTATCAGTAGGTTTGTCTTCTTTCTGCAACTGAAGTTCATGGTTGAGGAGTTGTTCATAGATTTGGTCATAGGTGGGAGGTGAGGGATGTGCTCACAAGATAGTGGCAATATCTTTAAAGTCTAGTCCGAGGCCAGATAAACAGTAGAGAATAAGATCTACATCATCGAGAGGATAGCCAATCAGAGAAAGTTTATTAGCAAGAACCTTAATCGATCGAAGGTACTCCGAAACAGAGGCAATGCCTTTAGACATAGAGGAGAGTTTCTCCTTCAGATGGAGTACCCGAGACCGAGAATGATTGGCAAAAATAGTGCGAAGCTAGGTCCAAGCTTCACACGAGGAGGAGGCTTGCGAGATGATGGACCGAGCATCAGTATTGCAGGAGCCTAATAAAGCCAATAAGAGGAGCTGATCTTGTTAGCAATGAATGTAAGTGGGGTTCTCGGTTTCTTTCCCATCAACTACACAGGTGGGAAAGGGTGGTGGAAGGGAACCAGTGATATGTCCTTGAAGGCCATAACCAATAAGGAGAGATTCCATCTATTTGGCCCAGGCTACGTAGTTGTTGGGGTTGAGTTTAATGGGGACGAGAGAGGTAACATTGATGGCAACAAGTTCACCAGATGTGGTGTTGGAAGGAACGGTCTGGGTGGGAACAGTGTCTATGGAGGTTGAGGTTGAAGAAGCCACTTCGACAGAGGGTGAGGATCAAAGAGATAGGTGCTCGTTGGAGCCTTTAATGCTCTGATACCATATAAGATAAATGAATGAAGATGAAAGCTCAGCTTTATTATTCTGGTGCGTCGTACATATATACACAGAGGGTTGAGGTAAATCAGAGAGAGAGAGAGAAGGTTTACAATAGAAAAATATAATTAGTTGTAACAGAAGAATATACTAGTACAGAATGTTAGAATACATAATGATGAGACATAGGCGGTTGTTACAGAGGACAGAATATGTCCTTATTACTCACAACCTGTGAAAGTATTTCACACCTAATAACACAACCGACTCGTTCTAACCTCAACAAAGGATTTCTCAACAACTTTTAACGATAAAGGTAATAAACTAACAACTCAAGTGATTAATAATAATAACGAACATAAATGAATACATTTGAAATAAGAAAAACAACTTCCCTAATTAGTTTAGCTTTTTCAATGAAAGATCAGAAAGTTGTCCATCAATAAATCTGATGTAGTCTTTCGATATTATCACTGTAACATCATATACACAGCAACAAACAAATTTGCACACGTGTAAACATTTCTTCATCTAAACTATGAAAATATCGCGATTGTAACAACCACAACAGATGTTGGAATTTTTCTCACATAGCCACAAAACTCCTATACAACCCACTATTGTCATTCAAGAGATATAGAATATGCAGTTGCGAAGATTCCACATAATCACGCAAACACAAAGAGAAAAGTCAGCTACTAAATCACCCTCAATAAATGTTCAAAACATAAAACAATGTAGCTAGTCATCAACAATTATTTAGCCCACTCACGTCACACAATCAACAGAATACGCAACAATAGTGACTTCACACATAAACATCAATGATTCAGCCAAGTCACTTAAACACCAATAAAAAACAACCACAGCTACATAGACTCCCAATCAACAACCAAGACTGGAGAGAAACACCGCTACAAGGATTTCACTCAATCACCAATGACCCAGTCGCCGTAGTCATGTGATTCTTGATTAAAAAATAAGCAACAAATAAAATACTATTTGACCCAATCAACCTAAAATCCCAGCGGCCAAAACCACACAACCTGTCATTTTTTCCACACCAAAAATGACACAGTGCAACACTAAAACTTACATGAAAGCTTGTCAACAAACTAGCTACAAAATCGTGAAACCCTAGTCTAAAAGTTGCAGCACAAACTTGGAATATTATCCTACAACTGCTAAATCTTATCAAAATCCCAGCCTTCAGGTCGTACAAAGCCTATCATTTTTTCTCTCCAAAAAAAACAACACATCAGCCCACTATGCATAAAAAACCTAGCCAAATTTTAGCTGCAAAAAATCAAAACCAAATCTCCAAATTTTTTCTTCCTTAGATAATCATTATCTCCAAAATATTTTATCTATTAAATCTCATATTGATTAAGATTTTAAATCTTATCAAACTTATCTTAAAAGAGTCTCACATAAATCCACTAGATCCAATTATCAAATAATGTTCAAAATTAAATAATAACATATCAACATATATCTTAACAATCTCCCTCTTTTTGGCATTATTTGTCACATATTGAAACTCCCCCTAAAGAATATAATTGGACACATAACATCAAATTCATAAACCATATGCGAACTCCTCCTTAATCAAACAACGATATCGAAACATAATCAAATATACAAGGTAACAAAACACAACCAACAAGGCATCCAATCATAACATGACATGTTTCCCAAACTATAGTTTTCTTCCCCTTGGGACAAAAAGATGCCAAAAAGAAACACTAATAGTCACGTAGATATCTTGAAATCTCCCCTTAATTGAACAAACATATCAGATCAAAATAAACAATGCCAAAACAAAGAATATCTTCAACACGATCAATCTCAGTGAATAAAGAAGCATAACAATCAGCAGTAGGTGTAGTGGAACAATTATAACCACGCCAAGATGATAATTTACCACCAGACAAAACACTAACCAATATATCATTTCTTACATCAAATTCATTCGCATACGACCTATTATATTCAGAAATCCTAAAAACCATTCAACAAATTATAATCAACCTTAATCAACCCATATGAATGCAATTGCACAAATTTATATAGCCTACAATATAGAGAAATCAAGGTAAAACTGGAAAAACTCGAATCATAGAAAATTTGAATCTTCCTATGAGTCTCCAACCAAGCATCAACTTTTTCTCGACATAACTCCATTAATCAAAATCCAGAAGAAAAATTTTCAAATCATCAAGCAGAGCCTCATTCTCTCATCAAATATACTATTCAACAAGAAAAGTCCAAACACACGCCTATCAACTGAACCTTAGAAAACTCATAAATAAAAACTCAGAAAGCTTAGACGATAACTCCTTCGCACCCCTTTTTTTGTTTTTAAGGAAAAAATATATCAAACTATACTTCAAAAATGTAAAGTACACAATTTATGTACCCCTTGAAGAAATTCAAACTTGGCCTCATTCCTCATCACATCATCTTTATCATCAGATGTCTGGTTCATTTCTTTTCTAATAACAACTAACTATGGATCTGGACAGTTTCTGTTATAATGTGTGAAGCTGGTTTTTTCTAACCCAAGTTTTTTGCTTTGGTAAGATGGGCTATTGCTGGAAATTTAATGAAGAGTATCTAGTTTTTTGGTTTTGAGCCCTTTGAAATATCTTTGTAACAACTTGTAATATTTTGGCCTTATCTACCCGTATACCTCACAAAAGTGACACATAGGTATAAATTTTCGTTTCCTCCTTAAAGTTTCTCCTTGGACAGATCTGACCGCACCATTTTTCTCATCATTCGACTTAGAACATTCACCTTTATAGCCAATGCCTTGAAGGTCTCCTTTAATCTTACCAATTTCTAGCAACTTTTCTAAGTTTTCAATACCTCCATTTAACATTCTTATCCCTTTTCCGCACTGACCAACTTCGATTTTGTTTTATTTAGCTCATCTATTTTAGATAACAATTTCTTCTCTAGATCTTGAATGATGTTTTTCATGGTAGAGTTGTCCTTCTTTAACTTCCCATTCTTCTTACATGTTTAGACCTATTTAGCATATATTAACTCATAAGCTTTGTAAATATCCTCCTACTTGTAATATGAATCATTGTCATCACTGTTATAATCTGAAATTGAACTTTAAACTGATTCATCTATATTTTTCTAAAAATTTTAGAATGATTTATTCATGATTTCATTGTCAGTTTCTTCCTTCTTGGTTGTTGTTAAGTAAGCAACTGGATTTTTGTTGTATAAAGTAACTAACACAACATTAATGCTCACAAATTCCTCTTCACTATCATACTCACTTCCCTTTTCACTTCTTCAAAGTATAAGCACATTCCGGTTGTCTATGTCCAAAGCCTTGATATTCATGACACTGAATTTTGTTTACTTTTCTGTCACCCTTTTTAGTTTTAGCTTGTTGTTTGAAATTACTATTTGATGAGCTCCCACTGTTTTGCCTAAAATCAGATACATCCTTCTTCACTTTCGTTAACCACTTGCTGAAATTTTTTGTCAATAACTCCATATCCTCATTCTCATCGGATTCATCTCCTAAGTCATTTACAACTTTTCCAACCTCAGCTTGTAATGTTAATCCTTTGTTCTTCTCTTATTCATCTCAAAATTGGTAAAAATTTTAATTACCTTATCCAAATACAATTCAGTGATATCATGGGCTTCTTCGATGGATGCAATTTTCGGTATAAACCTTGGAGGAAGTCATCTCGATGTTTTCTTGGTAAGTTTTAAATTCAAATACTTCTTCCTAAGTTGACGTGCTCGGTTTACTATGTCATGCAGTCTCTCATGGAAGTGTTCAACAATTTCACTTTCTTTCATCCTCAACTCTTCAAATCTCATAAACAACATCTGAAGTTTCAATGCTATCACAGATTTTGATCCCTCATGTATAGTTTGCAAAGTGCCTCACACTTCTTTCGTTGATTCACATGCTGATATCATAGCAATTTGACCTTTCATTAACTGCGTTGAAGATGGCATGCAGAGCTAGAGAATTTCCAAATGCTCTCTTTTCTTCATCCCTTATCCACTCAAATGCATCTTTAAACACTGCTTCTCCCTTTTCATCAACTGTCACTAGATGTGTCCAGCTATTTAAAATCGAGTTCCATGCTTTTGTTCCTTGTACTTGAATGAATAATCTCATTCGTAATTTCCATGTAGGATAGTTTGAAACATTTAACAATAGTGCCCTGATGATTGATACCCCTTCTCTTATAGCCATAATTGCAAAACACGAATCTGTACCAACTTGACATACCAAGTTTTGATTTGGTGACCCGCTCTAATACCAATTGTTAATTCGAAAGGATGTAGTTTTGCATAAATTATGAATAGTCGCAGTCGCTATAAACTTTTTGACAAAAACGAAAAGAAAAAACAATCAAAAACGAAATAACAAATCAACACATGAAATTTGTTAACGTAATTTGACACACATTGCCTACGTCTATGAGGCTCTTAGCCAGCTTAATACTTTCATAAAGAGAAAAGCGAGCTGCTAAATCGACCTCAATAGATGTTCAAAACAGAAAAGAATGCAGCTGGCCATCAACAATTATTCAATCCACTTACGCCACACAATCAATAGAAAACTCAGCAACAGTGACTTCTCACACAAACACCGATGATCCATCCAATTCACTTAAACACTAATAGAAAACAACCACAACTATATAGACTCCCAATCAACAACCAAGAATGGAAAGAAACGCAGCTACAAGGATTTCACTTAATCACCAATGACCCAGCCACCTTAGTCACGTGATTCTTAACAGAAAAATTAGCAATAGATAAGATATCCAAGATTGTTGCCTCAATGGGAATATTGACTCAAACAACAACTTTAATGTACATTTTTTCCATCTTTATTAAGCTTTAATATATCTTAAAGGGCACAATTATAGAAGAGACAAAACTTAATTTGGGGAAACCTTGAATTCCCGAATTAAAATAGAAATTCTATTTTTAATATATATTTGAACAACTAACGTGGCTCACGTAGACACCTTAAAATTGATAAAAAGGCGTTAGTAAGCTATAAGCATAGTTGATGTAACTCTAACAATTCCGTAAACTAAAAGACTACTTTAAACATTTTTTGAAATGCTAGTCCTTTTTATACATTACAAAATGTTATGATCTAACTTAAATCTTTGTTAAAATATTATAAGGTAAAATATACCATCAGCCTTTTAAATTTAGAAGAGAGAAATATTTACTTACATGAATATTGTACTTTTCTTCTATGTTCTAAAAAAATAAAAAGAATCTTCTATGCTCGGGAGACTTTAATGTCCTTTCTAAATTTCTCTATTGATAAATGTGAATTGATCGATTGTTATTTAAGAGAAAAAAAAGTAGTGTTCAAAGGCAACGTGAATGGGAGGTGAAAATCTAGCACATACATCGGGAGGGAAACCAGTGCGTCTACCATCTGGCAGCCACTGTAGTCAAGACCAATCCAAGCTTACATATTGTTTAGGAGCCTCCTCTGCCAGTCCAGAATCTCATCCAAAGGGACAGGCAAGAAGTTGAGTACCACAGAGCGATGCGAGCGTTAGCTTAATTGTGTTTAGCTTTTTCCCTTGTGTTTAAAAAAAAGGTAAGGGGATTCAATGTAGCCCCTTGCTTAAATTTCACATTTCCTATCAAGTCCATCAGTCAAAGCAATGACTCTCTTCTCAAATTAATAAAAGATTCTTTTTATTTTTCGGGTATATAACTCCATGAGCTAGGACCGGGTCATCTTTTTGATAGGTCTATACAATGCATCAAGTTATAATGGGTTTCAACATTTGCAGATAAGAGATTCCAGCCTAATTGAATCAAAAGGTGAATTTAAAGATATAGGAGTAGGAGGAATTATTGGGGCTTATATGAATTTTATTTGATGAGGTATAGTGAGCCACCTTTTTTTCACAAGTATGTTGAAGAATACTTCTCTCTATGGCTAGGGTTGGCAATCATCTTATGGTCTATCCTCCCTCTCCAAGCATTAGTTTTCCTCCCTCTATGATCATCATCTATGTAGAAGAATACTGGTGTCTGTGGATAAGGTTGGCAGTAGTCTTGTTGTTTATCCTCCCTCTCTAATCATCAAACGTCCTACTTCTCTAATCATCATCTATGCTAATTACTACCTACGTTTCCTTCAATCGTCATCTCACCTAATTAGAAAAGTAAGTATTAAATGGTATTTAATTTATGTAGGAGTTCTGATCTTACTCTTTTGCACTCTTCTAAGATGCATTATAATGAAATTAGTTGACTATCCATTCTATTGTCAACAAATCTTTCAAGCATAAACCACTCAGGCTTATCCTAAACATTAAGGTCCGTATTAGTTATCTATCAAAAGGAAAGAGAGTTTGAGTTTGATTAGGTCCTTTAAATTACATAAGGAGAGTTTAATATGACCACTACACATTCTCTTTAGACTAGTATGTTTATGCTTAATAAGCAGTGAATAAGCAATAACAAAATTTGCCTAATTTGTGATGAGAAGTTACTACATTTTTTCAATAGTCTTTTAAATGCTCTCAAGCTTAACACCATTAATAACAAGTATATATCCTAAAATAATGTTAAAGCTTTCTTTTTATGTTTAAATATGATTTGGATTTAGAAACAAAAACCTTTTTTTCTTTCCTCTAACAAGAAAGTCAACTGTGAGCAAACTTTGAAACTTTTAAGTTTCTTTTAGTACAATTTTTATTTAGCAAAACTTCATATTTTGTATTAAGTTTTTGCTAAATAAAAATTTTGGATACAAATTTTAAAGGTCTAACATCTCATTTGAAAACCCTATAAATACATATTTTCTCGTTGTTTATAGTATGGAAAAGTATTTGAGTATCTTATACACAAATTTCTATGTGTTTATTATAAGCATTTGAGCATTTACTTATATTTGTATGAGTGAGCCTCTTCAGAGTTGTCAAAGTGATATATTCTAAGTTGTAAACCTTATTGGAGTGTTGTATATTGCATTTTGGTGTGTTTCAAATGAAAGAAAAGTTATAATGGAATTCTAATAAGAGTCTTGAGAACCGACATAAGTAAAGGTTATTTTTTAAAACACCTTAAATCGGTTTAAATTTTATATTCCCTTACATTTTAAATTATTGTTTACGTGTATTGTTAAATTTTATTGTTTCATATATTCAACTTTTGTAATTTGTGCTCATTTACACTAAGTAATTTATTAAAATTTTTAACACCCAATTCACTCCTCTACGAGGGGGACTTTAGGCACCAACATTTTCTAATAGAGAATTACCTTAAAAGGTATAGATGAAATAAAAACCAAGCTTTAAAGAGTTATATAATAGTTTTTAAAAATTAGAAACTAAAATGAAAAAGACACAAACCATAGTGTAATTTATCCTTCTAAATAAGTTACACACTAACACCATAATGCAATAAAATTAATTATTTGGTTTATAAACTAGTGAGTTAAATTAGATTAATAATCACTTAAATGCTTAAAAATTACTTGAGTTATTTATACATTTTTTAAAACTTTTGCTTGAAAACTTTTACTTATTTATTGTTGATATTTTTAAAAAACACTTTTTAGACATTAGTTGCTTGTGTTAATAACTTCTTATTGTCATCAATTGACGTTGCCTTACGAGAATTGGTTATTTAGTGTTCTCTTTTTCTATTTTTTGTTATAAATTATATTATTAAGAAGTAACCAATTAAAAGAATTTACATGTACCATATTATTTTTATAAGGCATAATTTGATATGAGAAGTCAAGCTAGGGTTATAGGTTTAAGATTATATTCTATGTTATATAATAAATTTATTCAAGTTAAATATTGCTTTTTTCATATTATAGCCAAAAAAAGGTTATGTATTTTAATTTCTTCAATTGTACTAACACTTTTTTGAAGCGAATACTTCATCATTAAAGGGAAAAAATCAATAAATTTTAATTCTTTGCAAGTAGCATTTAAGATCTTATTTGATAAAAAAATAAATAATAAATGTCTCTATTCAATAAGACCTTTTTGTTTTAGTAAAAAAATGTATTTATGATTATTAAAATGAATTTTAATTTTATGATTAGTTAACAATTTTATTAATATGTTTTTGTAACTATTTTAATTAATAAGTTTTGAAATAACTAATTAACTATTGTGAAAACTACGACACCACTTATAAAGTTCTTAATTATTTGCAACTCAATTCAAACAGGAATTCCAACCTAGTTATCCTTTTAACTGTTTATACAACACCAGCGGCTTTGATACCACTGTAGGAAAATTTCGGTGTGTCCATCACATGAACATGGTGCGGAAAATAAAAATTTTTGTCCCAGGACATTCCCGAAAGCCAGGATCCAAGTGTATGTATAAACAATCAAACCATAACGACCAACGTAGACCGTCTCCAACGGTATCCACGCAGAGGTCGGAAAACCTAACCGGGACAAACCCCTTTGACCCGGGAATAGCT
>JANZLC010000008.1:16212799-16223623 GCA_026413385.1 Erythroxylum gracilipes | reverse complement strand
CATTTATGAAAGGAATACCTCATAATATATTATTAACAAATCATAATGTTAATACATGAATCACAAATGTTCATTGGTCTAGGGCACACTACTAACAAAATGTAGTCGCTTCGTTTTAATAAGTTCAAAAACGTGTTCGCTTCGCTTTTATGAAAAAAAATAAGAAAAACAAAAATTTTGAAACGACTGTGACAACAAAAGTATAGTGCAAATCGCAGGTGTTCATGAAACAGACGGTGGTATAAAATTTTGTATTAGTCGATTTCATTAGTCAGTATATATATACTTAATAAAATATATTATACGAGTAAATGACAAATATATTGTTAGTCGGTGAAAAAGCTAACATTTAAGACACGTAAGAGAGAGTATGTAAGAGAAAGAGACTCCTTAACATAACAACCGAAAATTCATCTTCGAATACATTCAGCGTTAACTATAGGGTCTCTTGGCTTGCATTCTTGTCTCGTTTCGTTTGCAAAGATCCTTCCGTGCTCACCGCCAAGAGAATCAAACTTCTATTCGTTTGCTGGTTTGCGATCGAGTCGATGGTCTTGAGCCTTGAAGCACAAGCTTTCGAGATCTCGCCATAATATCATTCAAGTAATTAACAACCCAAAAGTCTGGGCTTGAGCTAAGATCTGAGAGAATTCACGTAATCTGCCTAACTGGGTTTCTTGATTAGTTCGCCATGAGTTGGAGATACAGGGCTGGTTTGCTTTTGATGCTTACTGTTGTTGTTATATGGGTCTTGTCTGCAGAAGTCACCCAGGTATGTTTTTCTTATTTTTCAATTGTACCCTATAGATTTGAGTTGCGAGTAACTAGCTTATTGTATTTGCATCAGTTCCTGCTGCGCCTGTATTTTACGCATTCTTGATTTTGGATTTAAGTCCCAGGTTTTAGCTCGATAATCCCCATTGGCTACGATCAGTAGTTTCATGTTGTTAAGTTCTTGCTATAAATTTCTATAAAAGCAGTTTTATGTCATGATTTCGGTACGTAATACTTTTTATCCTAAGAATTGGATTAGTCGTGAAAAGAACTGGGCTGCAGCACATCAGGTGTGGTGCGTCTTCTAGATGAGGGCTTTTTCTTCTCCTTATTCTTGTTAATTATTGAAACCTTATTTGCCTTCCAAAAGAAATAGGGTAAAAAGTAAAGGCAAGGGAGTAACTATGTCAAAAAATGAAATTATGATCAGGCACTTATCATCACGTTGTATTATTTATCTGCTATCTCCGTCTTCAAGTTGCATTGTTTACCGTTTACTTCTCCACCAAATTACATGGTCCCTACACGCTGTGTTGCAGGATATCTTCACAGACTATAAGCAGCCATTTGCTGTAACATATCTTGGAGCTTCTCTTATGGTAGTTTACCTCCCAATAGCATTCCTTAAAGATTGGCTATGCACTCTACTTAATCGGCAATCTTTAAAAAGTGGTAAAGTCACAGAAAACATCAACGAGTCTTCTGATGGATTTAACTCTCCTCTGAGTCGGAAACTCTTTGAAATGGAACTTCTGGGAACTTTTACTAAAAAGGACAATGAAGCAAACTTTTTGACTGAAGAAGAAGAGTCATTGGCTCCAAGACACAAAGAAGATGTAAATGTTTTGAAGCATGAGAAAGAGCTCAGCAACAAAGAAATTGCGAGATATGGCTTTTATATTGCCCCTGTTTGGTTTGTAACAGAGGTAATTTATTCTGGATTATCTTGTTGGTGTTTATATCTACAACACTTTATGATGCTATTATTTATCCATTTATAAAATACCAACAATATTGAAAGCCATAATAAGTTAATCAGAAAAGTGAAGCATCTTTCCTTTTTCAACTTTTATGAAGCTGCATCATTAAGGTGCTGTCTTTAGAAGCTCAACTGTTTTTACCCTTTTCTATTCATTATTATCTTGACAAACACTAGAGGGTTTTTAGGCTTTTATGAATTTGGCAGTGGCACGCATTTGAGATTCATTTTCATGCTTGTAATCCTTAACAAGCTCTACCTTGGAATGTCTGGTTGAACTGAGATTTTGGAGGACATTTAACACTTCCTTAGATGTCCTTCTGCATGTTTTTATATTTGTGAGCATAGGATTCACCTAACTGATGCACGGTTGCGTTAAATCAAATTTAGCTAGTACGCCACCACATTAAGATCCTTGACCAGTTGATAATTTCATGCATGAAGATTTTGGTGTGTATAGGTATCTTTGTCAATCAGACTTTTTTCTGAACTTTGAAGTTTATTTCAATGCTGTGGTATGGATATTTAAGAATACATTTACTTGTTCTCAGGAGTTGCTGAGTGTGCTGGGAACATGAGTTCTTCTTTTGAGAGGCATTCATTGCCAAAATAAGTTTATTTATAACAATATCTGAGATATATTCCTCTTTTAAGATTAGATTGACTTCTAGAGATCATATATGCTATTTGCTAAATGTAATTGGATAAGTTTATTGTAATTTTAAGAGTAATTGGTTTATGATTTTTGTATTGTGCAGTATTTATCAAATGCTGCACTTGCACGTACAAGTGTTGCAAGCACAACAGTATTGTCATCAACTTCAGGACTTTTTACACTTTTTATTGGTCGATTACTGGGCCAAGATTCTCTAAATGCTGCAAAAATAATAGCTGTCCTTGTGAGCATGTTTGGTGTTGTCCTGACTACTATGGGTAAAACATGGGCTACAGACGATTCACAACTAAACCCTTCAATGTAAGTATATTACCCAATATTGACTTTTTATTTCCTAGTCAATTAGTTCTGTATGAATTGAAACAAGTCACTACATAAACGCCAATTGATGGGTCTCTACAAACCATTGGCCCATCTCGTGAGAAAGGATTTTGATCTGACTTCTTTGCACTGCTTAAGGCGAAGAAACCCATTCCCATGCATTTTTTTCGCATCTTATGCAGTATCTTTTTTTGAAAATTCTTTTGAACTTTTAATGTTCAGTCAATGTTTTCAGACATTGTCATATGAATTCTTTCTTCAAGCAATTTATTTGTATGGTGGCCATGGCTTCTGTTGTATTCTTCATCATGATAGCTTGGATTCTTTTTAAATTTGAGTTTGGTGTTTCATATCTGTGTTCAGAAATGGGAAACGGTCTCTTGTTGGAGACCTTTTTGGCCTTCTGTCAGCCATGTCATATGGGCTATTTACAGGTTCGGGCAGTCTTACTGTCAATTCATTCATGATGAAGTTATTCCCTTCTTTTGGTAGTTTGGGATGTTCTTGTATTATTCTGATAACTAAACATAGAATTATTGCTGCAGTCCTGCTAAAAAAGCTTACAGGTGAAGAAGGAGAGAGGGCCGATGTTCAAAAGTTGTTTGGATATATTGGATTGTTTACCCTTGTAGCCTTGTGGTGGGTGGGTAAGTGCTCCATATGGTTTAATTTATTGTCTGAAAATGTTATTTTAGATTCGTAGAGTTGTAGGAGTATAGTTCTCTAGAACAAACTAGTCATTCAGAGGCTGAAGGGAAAGCGTTTCATCTTACTCCTATTTCTTTGACTGGATAACTATTATGTACAAAACAAAGATATGGTCGTGGGGTTTGACTCGTGGCTAGGGCTTTAGACCTTTAAATCTCATTTTCCAAATGTGTTGAAGTGTTGAACATGGACTTAATTGATTTTCTTTTCCTTTCTTTTCACCGCGGTCCCCTTTGGCAAGCAATCAAACTGTTTCATTCTAATCGCTACTATTTGCTTACTAATGCCTGAGGTTGGTTTGTCTTACATGTCTGCTTGCCGATCTAAATCCTCTTTTTCCCTTCCCTTTTAGTTTTGCCGTTGACAGCTTTGGGAATTGAACCTAAGTTTGCAATTCCACACTCGGCCAAAATGGATGAAGTCGTTCTTGCAAATGGCATTGTTGGAAGCGTCCTCTCAGATTACTTTTGGTAAATTAAAAGTAACCTTTTGATGTTATTGCGTTAGATGCAATAATCGTACTAACCATGCCCTAAAATCTCATATCTTCCTAGGGCATTATGTGTCGTATGGACGACTCCATTGGTTGCCACTTTAGGCATGTCACTCACCATCCCTCTTGCTATGGTAGCTGATATGGTGATTCATGGCCGGCATTATTCTGCAATATACATTCTTGGTTCTGCTCAGGTGATGGCATTTTCATAAGTATACTCTGCTTTTTGACATGTAATTAGAGGACCTTCATACATCTATATACTCTTTATTCAAGAACTTTGATATTCTACCCAGTCCTAATGGTTTAGCAACAATTATCAGATGTCTTAATTTGTCCTACTGATCTTCGAATCCTTGGATTCCACGGATGCATGGCTGCAGGTATTTGCAGGATTCGTAATAGCTAACCTATCAGATTGGTTCTCCAGAAAGTTAGGGCTATAGCAAGCGGTGAAAAACCCGGACTTCTTTAATTCTGATTCTTTTGGCCCTCTGTCCAGCATCTTGACTGGATATTCGTTTTTAGAACATGTATATGGGGTTCTTCATCTCGTCATCCACCCACCATTGCAAGGGTAAGCGTGGAAATATATTGGTGATGATTCTGCAAAACAACGCCAAAGGCTTTTAATCAAAAGATCTGGTTTGAAAAGAAAGGAGTATAGAAATTGTATTTTTCCTTCCCTTCTGTTTTTTTTAGAACTTAATAATGTCATTTTTAATATGTGAGTAGTGCAACTGGGTTATCTTTACTAGTTGTAACAACCAAAATACTTGCTGCAAGGTTTGTAAAGGGCGTTCCTGAAATTATTATATGATGATTGTTTTCAACTATAAAAATGATGTTTTTATCCTAAGTTCGCTGGAATTTATGTCAGCATTAGTTGTATTTCTTTTTTATTTCAAATTTCTAGCAGCTTTTGATCTCTTCTTACTTTTAGTAATAATTTTATAGGAATGAACCATTTTTTAATAAAATTTAAATGTGTTTTTTGTATCAATAAGATAATGATATTAATTATAAAATATTCATCTATTTTAAACATAATTCTGATCAAATATTTTTGTGGAGTTATTGATTTAAGATAAATAAGAAATCTTTTGACAAAATTTCACTACCGTTTAGATTAAGGTTATAATTAACTTCTTCATTTGAGTTTTTTCTTTGGTTTTAGAGTAATTATTAGATTGTTTCATTATCTTCTTTTCATTTTTTAAAGGTTTAATTCTTATTTAATCATAGTAATTTGTTGATAAAGACTAAATGGTGTTATTTGCGAATTTTTTGTTTTCTAAGCTTTATTAAGGATATTTGATAGGGTGTAAGAAGAAGGAGAATTTTACAAGTTTGAGCTAAGGTTTTCAAAAGATTGTTGTAATTTAATAAACTGACCTTTTGGTAATTGGGATCTTTGGATGTGGTTTATAACTTTTAAGTGAAATTTTTGATCTTTTGTTAATACATAAATTAGTTTATCTTTTTTTTCTTCGCCAATCATTATATAGAAATCCTAGTTTCTTCTAATAATAAGTCATCATTATTGGACTCATTATTTAAATGCCCTTCAAAACTTTTACTATCTTATATCATCAAAACTTGTATTATGTATGATATTTTCTATTCTAATTGAAGTTCTTTTTTATTAATCCTACTGTTGTTCCTTAATGACACTCAAGAGAGAAGTAAATTAAGTGCTGATGAATTTAAAAATCCTTTTGCTACTTAAAAATGTGACTTAATCAAGTTGAAATAGAATGATAGTATGGAATGACAATAACATTAAGTGCAATCAAACAAACAAAAGTAAGGTAAAGAGAGTGAGGAAGGGAGGCTAGAAACTAATTTTATAGTGATTTAACAAACATACTTTACCTAATCCATTCCTCAGGACTCATTTATCATTTAGGATTTCACTAAACTCTTCCTTTAATTAGTTGAAGAGAAACCTTCTTACAACAATCTATGTTTATCCTAGTAAAGAGTAACCCTATTACAAACTTTCTTGAAGGTGAACACTAACCACAATTCTTTTTAAATCAATCAAAGGTAAGAGACCATATCCTAATGGCCTTTACATCTTGAATAATCCTTGGTATTGCTTGCTCACTTCAATACTTTAAGGCTTACAATCACATTGAAATGAATGTATAAATGTGTTAAAACTTTTAATTGTGTTCTTATAACACCCAATTGTCATAAAAGCATTCCAAAAATGAATACTTTAGAATTTATAGTCATATTAGTTTAAAAATATTATTAGATACAAAAACTAGTTGTTATAATAACTAGTAACAATGACATTGTCGACTATTTTGGCACATGACCAAATAGCCACATTGGTTTGACCAATATATCAATCACTATTAAATCAAACTCATGGTATATAATATATTAACCAATGCACTAACAAAATAACAGTGCATTAACATATAGTACTGTGAGTTTGTCATGCATGATGAGTCTAATTAGGAGGTATAACAAGAATTAGAATAGTATTGGTATACTTTTCATGACTTAATCTTCTTGATTTAATCCTTCACTTAAATGGATATGAAGTTATGAGATTTTGATTTCTCAATTTTATTTGTAGTCTTTATAAGGTGTCTTTTGACTTCAGTATTACATGATTTTAAATAACTTTCACATTGCCCTTTTTTATGGCATAAAAATTAAATCACTAGGAGTAGTTATTTGTTGTTAACATCAAAATAGGAATTGGAAACTCCCTTAGTTCAAAACATATAATATTTAGCAGTACCCTTCTTTTCATATTTAGAGCAAGTTATGTTTCTTCAAATAGGACAAGGTGGTAATTTTTATTTTTATTTTGTTTATAATTTTGGTTTTTCTCTAGATCATTTATATCGTTTCCCTCTTTTCTATCTAGGATATTTGTTTTTATTTGTGTTAATATACTTTTTTGAAGTTTTACTACAACCCTTGTAAGTTTTATCGTTGTAAAGAGACATTAATTTGTTGAAAATGATCCTAATTATTTTTAGTTATAAACATTTCACATTTTAATTGCTTCTACAAATTCATATCTAACATAATTTTATGCCTTATTTTTTGGGTATAACAAATTAATTCCCTAAACATTAATATATTGTGAGGTACTTGGTCATTGTGATTTTTCCTAATTTTATTTCTAACTTTTTCTCTTAGAAGAGTAAGAAATCTTTACTTAACATTACTCTTGTCAGGAAAGTCTATTTGTACCATTTAAAATCTTATTTTTTTTACATATAAGGTTTTATAATAATTATGTATTATTATCCTTTAGGTGAGGAAGATTTTCTATAAAATACAATGATATTTCTAATTTGTTGAATCTATCTTTAGGTGTATATAATTGATTGTAGCAAGTTTATAAAACTGGAGTATTCCAGAGCATTAATCCCATAGGGACTATATTACTATGTCTATTAATCCTAGCCAAATAAATAAAATAAAAATACTTAAAATATTAAACTAACTACTATAAAGCAATTAAAACAACAAAGATAAATTAAGATAATAAAATATTAGGATTTTGGGGATCACTTATTTGAAATTCAAATAGGTAAATACCATCTTTCAATGCGTAATCTAAACCAAATTCATCAAGTTTATTTAATCTTTTCTATTATTATAGTAGGCTAGGATATTTTTGTTCTTTAGATCTAAGGTCTATATTCTCCAAGTACATGGATCATACTTTATTCCTTCATACGATTCCTTATATTGAATCTATAATGACCAATAACAAATTCAATAATTAAAAATAAAGAGAATAAATTCAATTGAACAAATAATCAAATAATACATTAATAATTTAAGAATCCATCATAATCTACATCCCTAACCCTAAATAGGGTTTAGCTACTAAAATTAATGGAAAAAACTAAAATAAGGTTTTACATAAAAGAAGGAAAGTGAAGAAAGAACTGGAAGAGTTGTCATGGTCTCCTCCAATCTTACTCCAAATCCTTTATTGATGTGAAGAAACCCTAAACTAAAATCTTAATGACAAATAATGTTGTCACTAGCCTCTAAAGTCTCCTTCAAAGAACCCAAATAAGAGTATTTATGAGCTACAGTTACATAAAAGAGTTCTAAGATAACTAAACTTGTAACTTCACATATCCTTAAAGTGCAAATCACTAGTTTGACGCCTGTTACACTTTCGAACCAATACTGATTTTATTCTAGGATCAATCTGCAATGCCTTTCATAATTTTTTTTTCTTCTTTATTTTAATTTCTTAAGAATAACTTTTGGAGCAACTAGCATTTATTTTCACTTCTATCAAATAATTTTTAGCTTCATCTAGGTACTTTTACTACAATACTTTTATTATAGTTATTTCTATGCAATATGGATCATTTAGAGTTCTTAATTCTATTTTAAGCTTATGGTTAATCAAATATCCATTAAGCATTATTTTTAGGGTGCTAGGAAATTAACTTAGATGAATTGTGAACTATATGTGCTAATTATGGTAGAAGATGCTTGGTGTAAATTATCTTAACTATTTTAGTGAGTTCAATTTGTGAAATTGGTTGGTATAGTTTCTAGACTAGGATAAAGGATTTATGAAGTTGAAATTATCATTATAGGATGTTAGTGATGGTTACATCATGCATGAATAATTGAAAAATAAATAAAGAAATATTTTTTAAAAAAAGATGAATGAAAATATATTAAACTAACAAATGCTACTATACACCATTACAATGAGTCATATGATCCAACTACAAAATCACATTAGGAACATATACAACAAAATAGCAACCACAAAAAAATATTACAGCAACCAATTTCTTCTCATTACTTGACTAAATGAATTTTATTTATAGTTGGCAATGAAAACCATTCAAACCCAATTTACAATATGATATGCTAGCTAATGCGTATCTTCTTCAACTTCTTTATAGATTTTTTTGTTCCTTTCCCTCCATATGGAATAGATGACTGTAGTGAATGCATTACTTTGTTTCATGTTTTATTCATTATACTCTGCACTTATACAATTGTGATGTCAATTATTGTTTTTGAATACTTATTGATGTTTTTCTTTAGAAATCCTATTATAGCAAGGATGTCGAGCCTATTGAGACCACTTGGAGACCTATAACATCACTACTATATAAGAGGGCTAAAGTAGATGTTTTCACATCAACATGCACAACTACTCTAAGGACATATGCTTTGAGGAGGCAACTGAAGCTATTATAAGCACGAAAACCTACCACTCTAATTGAGCCATAGGTGTCGTCTGAGCCACAAGAGTAGTCAAATCATCCGTTACTGCATTTTAAAATAAAGATACAATAGAAAAAGAACCAAACCTTCTAGATTCAATAGATTGAGGTACCTATGCACAAAGATTGGGACATGCTGAGGGAGATAGATCTTAATGACGTCGTGCATGAGAACATTTCTTTTAATGGGTGATTTGATTTGTTTAATATTTGAGAGTTGATCTATCAGAAGATAACTCCTAAGTTCATATATATGATGGAGATAAAGGATACCAAGCTGTCATGAGAGGATACCTATGTCCTCAAGTTTAGGTTGGAGGTGTAGATCACAACATCAGTTATAATCAATTTGTGGTCTATATTAGTTTCCATAATACAAAGCATGCAAAGACCTTAACGCCTAGTAGGATCTTTCTAAATTAGGACTGGTTGAACATAGATTCACAAAACTACTGGTGATTGAAGGCCATTATGTATCCTTATCACCCCACAAAATTAAAGCATCAGGATTCAAAATTTTAATAATGCAATCCATGACAAGCTTTCGATGCATTCACTTTGCACAAGAATGGAGAACACAGAAGTGGTGAGCAGGAGCAATCTTTTCATCATTTATTTTATATGTGGATGAAGGGAAACACTTTGGAATCATCTTCATCACATTAGTCTATGACTACCTAAACCAGGCTAACTTTAGCATTATCAGTAGCGACTCAGTCATCATATAACTAGTAAAAGGCCTGGATGTATTAGTTGATGGCCTAGACCTGATAGTAGCCACCACTCCCATACCCATCATAATGGAGATATTACTAGTCATGTAGATGGTAGAGCTCTGAAGAGACAATCGAGGACAGTATTTCACACTTATAGATGGACCACCGTGAGCTACAAAGGGAGCTCCAATCTAAGACGACCAAACTGTGGGTATGGAGTAAGCACTGACTCTACCTCTACTACCATCATCTACACTAGCAACTTAGCCATCCACACTTAACTATAAGATTACATGCACTAGTTGGGTGACATCATAATGATGGTTATGCAACATTTAGGAGTGGAAATCTTACCTTTTAGCAATGCAACCAAATAAGCCTGCTACTTATAAAGAGATAGAGCTTTAGCTCACAAAGCTCGAGGAAAATTGAGTGATGCTAAAGGGGGATGCTAATAAATCAGTTAGAGGGGAGGATGTTGAGGATGAAGATTATAGAGAGCTGAAGGAGACTGTCGCATCATTATGAGAGGAGACAACTATTCTTGTAGTATATAGAGAGATGGGTGATCATAATGATACATAGACAGTAGCTAATGAGTCCTTTATTAGGAGCCTCATAGAGGTAATTTCTTTTAATAATCTAGAGGACCAGTAGGCAATAGTCCCTTATATACCACCATTGATACATCTACCTCTTTTATAGGAATGATTGGTCTATCTTCTATACTTATATTTTTAATTTGTGTTAATTGTTGGAACCCGATCCGGGAACCAGATCCCAACCGGAAAATGGGAAATAGAAATACGAAAACTAATCGGAGAATTCAGGATCGAAACGAATACTAATGCAAACGAATCGAAGCAAATCAGTCGGCAAGCGAAAACAAAGTATCGAAAACGGAAATC
>JANZLC010000008.1:16187646-16212699 GCA_026413385.1 Erythroxylum gracilipes | reverse complement strand
AGGTTTCCAACGCGACGCTTCCTACAGTCTTATCTGAGATATTCGCTACGGATGTCGGATCCGCTTTGATTTGTTCCCGCAATATGATCGGACTGACCTATTCGTGTGCTTTCAATTTGAATCCGATTTGTACTTCGCTTCTATTTCCGCTTCGATTTCACATCGAATTTGATGTGGTTATTTTGTTTTCCGTTCGTTTCCCGGTTGGGATCCAGCTCCCGGATCGGGTCCCAACATTAATGCTTTTGATGATATATATACAAATATATATATACACGTTATGGTAGTCTTCTTCCTTTTGACTTACATTTCGGCAACTCTATTATATTAAAATCAGCACTTTTATGGAAAATCAATGGAAATGGAATTTCATCTAGACTTGGATCATATATTTCAACTTAGGAAAGTTCAATTCCTTTATTGTATTTCCTTTTCCTTTTTATTATTTTATTGTTATTGCATGTTTGAAACATTAAGGAAAATATTTATTTTAAGTGTGGGAAGGGATTATAGGAGTATGAATATATATCATACTCAAACTTATCAAAGTTTTCTTAACTTTATTATTAAGAAGCAATTCTTGAAAATTTATTTTTCTTTAAAAGCATACTATTGGAGACCATTCATTATGAATTTGATTATTTTGGTGATTTGGAATGTTAGTTTAACTACTTATAAGTATTGGTGAATAAGTGCATTCAATTTGTTTTATAAATATAGAGAATGGATACTTTATAAACATTATGATATTCTTTGTGTAAAATGTGTATACAACAAGTATTTGTGACTTATTTTAAGAATTTTATTATCTCTAAAATATATATGAAATGATTTTATAAATGAGCATAAATAATTTCACTCTACTAGCTTTATAACATTAAAAGGTTGAAGTTAGAGAGTGGTAGTCACCATTTGAGATAATGTCCTAGTTGAATAATCAGGAGTATCCATGAGATGGTATTTACTCCCACATAAAAAACTAGGTGACTCTTTAAACAAGCTTCTAATGCTCCTATTTTGTTTAAATGCATGTTTAACACTTTCTAAGAATTATTCTTTTTTGAGTTTGAATGATGGAATTAGTTTCCATGAGAATAAGTAACTCTTTAAGTGTGGGGAAGTTTGATGTATATTAGTGATACATTACTTTTAACATTATTTTCATAGTATATTGCTTGTATTTTAGATGATTTTGGAGGATATGATATTTAAAATGAGAAGTACTTTTATTTCAAGTTTTATTTATATCCTTTTAAGGAAAAGAGAAAAATTAGAGGAGAATTGGATTGACTTGAGCAAATTTGGATAAGTTGGAGAAGTACCACTAAATATGTCACCTATATGTTATAGTGTTAGGGTTGTGTTCTTTCTCCTTTATAGCCCTACACCCCCGTATTGCCCCTTGGATTAAGATACACCACATTAATACGTTCCTATGTAGGTCTCGTATTGGTGTTGGTGATTTCTGATTAAAATTACATAACATAGCCTACTGCTCGGACCCATATTAGGATTATATAGCTTAATAAAATTAGGGGTTCAAATTTAAAGAAAAGAAGTCAACAAAGAAAAAGAGTTCTTTAGCCATGAAATAGTAGGAGAGTAGTGGGAAGTCATTTTATACTAGTTATTGATCAAGATAAAGTCATTCTTGGAATATATGTAAGATTGTTGAAGTTTTAAGATTCATGACAATGATCTCTTTTTCTCATGTTTCTTTATTGTTTAGCAGTTTTATTCTTTTTTTTAACTTATAACTAATTGGAATATATGTTTAGGCATGACGAATGCTAGGATGTAATACATATTTAATTGATTCTTTTAGTGTAATGAATAGTTTTCTAGCAATTTATCTGCATTTTTATAATTTATTGAATTAAATGAGAAAAAAGTGGAATATTTAATTATTTGATTTATGCATCAAGATTCAAGAGATGAGATTTGCGGTTAGATCACAACATGGATAAAGTGGGTTAAATGTGTGCTATTCTAAAGAAAGCCATAAGATCTTCCTAGGTTAGGGTAAAACCTATGAAGAGAGTTCATAAAATGAACTAATGCATTCTTAGGTTGTCATGATTCGAAAGAGATTTCAATTGATTAATCTAAAAACAAGGGTTGTATGTACTGACAAAGAATATGATCAAAGTTAGGAATTCTTACTAGTTTATAAAACTAGAATCATTCATTGAGTCAAAGTGAAATTGAATATAGTAAAGGATTAGGGGAAATATCACGTAAATCTAGTTTATTCATATATATTTTTTATTCTTGATCATTACTTTGTTTTGTCGTTTAGATTTTTCATTTATTTTGTTTTCTTATTCAATCAATCATAATTATTGGTCTAGTTTATTAAGTTTATGAATAGTTCGAATTAACCAAAATATTTGTGGGATCAACCCCATACTTATTATAATTGTAACATATGCTTGTAATAAAATAGATGCATTAGGAATTCTTACTTACAAAGACCTATTAAGTAAGTCCCATAAATGTGTGACTTTTTCATTGCAACATTCGAGTACGTAATTCTTTATGATGACACTCACCTATTCTCAAAGATTGATAATATATAGATTCATCTCATTAATGGCTTTATTAACGATATTTTGGCAGTCCCGTACCAGATGATTATGCTATTTACAATTATCATACCAAATATCAACTTTGAACTCACTCTATATCCTAAAAAGTCAAAGTTATTTTTTAATTAGTTAACGAGGAATAAATTACTAAGAAACCAAAAGATGTTTATGGTCTTATAGCCATTTTTTGTTCCCACATCTTTTCATCCAACATAACATTGCCTCTTCTATTGGACACTTCACTTTTCTAGGAATCATTTTTCTAAGAACAATGATATTTGGTTTGTTTCCACTGTCATGATGGGTGAGAATATTAGTCTTGGTCACTTTATTTTCAATAGTATATTTAACTTCAATAGTACTAAGAAAAAAATCAACACATCCTATAAACCCTCATCCTTAGCCTTATCTTTTATACTTCAATTTTCTATTTATTGATGATGAGGTTGACTTTGACTTTTTCTTTAATTATGATATTCTTCATCATAAAGGTTTCCAATTAGTTAATAGACACATGACTAAACTCCATTTATAGTAGCAACAACAATAACAATAACCTAATGATATGGCTCCTTAATATGACGCTAGTACTCAAGAGTCTCTTATGACTCACACTGTTAATCTGTCTATAGATGATGAGGCTCCCTCCTCTAGACTGTTTTATGATTATACTAAGTACTCTCGCAATGATGTTCTTAAGGTATAGTTTACATTACTTCGAGGCAAAGTTCAATATGTCTAAGATCGTATTAAGGACTATTACCAATTAGATATAGTATCACAAACTTGTTCACAATAATTAATTACTAATTTCCTTCCTGACTAGTTGATTTCCTTTTTAATGCTTCCTAAAATGGGGATAAATAGCATTCATGATATTAGATGTGTTTGGGAGAGTTGTTAATTTTTTTATTGATTTTATTAGATGTAAGACTTTGTACTTATTTTAGTTGGATCTAGTATATATTTTTAATGGTTGATTTTGGATGTACGTTAACATTATAATTGATATTAGTAGTTAATTTCATTGCATTAAACTTATGTTCTTAGTTTGTTTGACTATACTTATGTAAATGAAAAGTGGAGATTTTTTTTGGATGCATAAATTAAAAGGGAGTAAAATATTCATATTGCTTTGATATTAAGACTCTGTATATGCTTAAATAATTAATTTTATTATTGAATTTTTAATATCATAACATATTTTTTCATATTAAAAAGGGAGAGATTGTTAAATTAGGGGAGGTTATAGTCCATATTTTGATGGTAACAAAGCATAGTTACTATTATAATTTATTTTTTGATGTCTTAAAAGAAAGCAATATGAAATAAAGTCAATACATAATTTATGGATACAAATACATTCAAATCAAGAAGAAGACCAAGAATAATGAAAATCAATGAATAATAAGCTTAAAAATTTACTTATAATCTTTCTTTTATCTCTTGATTGCTTTAGTGCTTTAGGGCTCTACATGCATAAGCATATTATGTTTTAAACTTAATGCATAAATCTTTTCTTTCATTAGGAGGAATAAAAGTTTTAATTTTAGAGAAACTCTTGATCTTTAAAATACTCCATTAGGAGGAATAACAAAGTATTATATTTAGCAAGTATGTGATCTATATTATGTGTCTGGGACCCGTTACTCGACGGCCCATACAAGTTATGACGGCATATACACCTTTGTTTAAAATCATACGTAACTAGGCGAGATTAATTTCTTTGAAAAGAAAAAGAAGAAATAGGGAAAATTCGTTGCTCCTGACGAACGTTCATACATCAATCAACGGCCCTTAAAATAGAAAGGGAAGACAAGGAAAAGCTCCAAACTTCTATTGCCCAAGGCTTGAAGCTCCTCATTCTCAATTCTACCTAATGGCGTCTCTCGTTGGAGGCAAACCTGTTGTTCTCGTACTCCTTACTCAACTGTTTTTATCACTGTTCTTGCCGGCTCTTTCAACTTCACCTGGGTAATGGTTTCTCAGATTTTATCGATTAGCTGGGGGTGTTTTTGGGTAGTCCGAAATTTTATCCTTTAAATTGGCATACAACTCGATTTGTGGGCAATAGCAAGTTTAGATGTGTGAATTGAAACGATCGATTTTAGTTTTTTAGTTCAGAAGATCAGGTTTAGGGTTCCGACTCTGACTAGTTGCAGGTCTGTGTGATTTTGTATTGTTTCAACTTCACAGGTCTGGCGATGGGTACAGCATTAATGGTAGAGTGAAGATTCCGGGTATGTTTTTGACTCGCTATGTTTTTGATGTTTAAGTTGCTCTGTATTCCGTTTGTTCTAATTGTTACCAATGGTAAATTTAAGATGCTTAGTTGCACATCTTCTGATCTCGAGTTATCATCATGAATCTGGTTACGGTTATTGTTTTTAGACAATTTTCAGTTTCTGACTTGTATGAGTTTCACATGATTTCTTTTGGTTTTTTGAGTGAGGGCTGAGGGGATTAAGAATTTGAAATTTCTGAAATCTTAGTTCTGTTGCTTTCAATTCTACCATGGTTTATTTAGTTTACGAATTCTTCAAGTGGCACTTAGTCCTCATTCTTTTTTTTTCCCCCCTACTTGGGTAGGTTGTTCTATATAACTGTAGTTCTCAAACAAGGAATCCATTTCTTTCTAAAGTTTAGATATCCTGCTTGTGAGTGCTAACGTAAACCAAGACATCAAGGTTCTAGCCATGCCTAATACTGTCAAAGCCACTCAACAAAGTATGCTGGTCTCGACGGATTTAATTTATAAAATAAAAAAAGAACATGTGACGGTTTGAAGTGATTGGTTAAGATTTTGTAAGTAATGTGGATGGCAATATGCAAAACTCTTATTGAGGTTAGGTATTGGCTCAAATGCTGGCTAGTTTTGGCTTTTTCCTTTGCTTTCACATATACAATCATTGGAAAAATGTTCTAGCAGTTGCCCTAAAACTTCTTTTATGTAATTTTTCGCTAAAAAATATTGTGGATGGCTGTGGTCATGTTTTATCTTGTTTTTATTTGTATCCATTGAGTGTATCCCTAAAATTCATCGTTTATTGATGTACTTATCTCCAGGTCTAGGTGCAAAAGGAATTAGCAATCCCGGAAAGCTATCAAATGTCAAAGTTATTCTAAATGGTGGCCAAAATGTTACTTTTCTGAGACCCGATGGATATTTTTCATTGTATCCTTTCAATATTTAACTTATTTGCTCAGTTCTAATTAAACTTGATTGTTATCACTTTTGATCACTTCTCTTAATAATTTGCTACTTGTTTCTTCTTTTGATCTTGTAATATGTTGGATGACCACTTTTGATCAATTTTGTTAATGATTTTCTATTTATTTCGTCTTTTTTTTTTGAAGCTATTTATTTCATCTTTTGATCCTGTAATATGTTTGATGACCTCAACTGTGATCATCTTGTTTGTTTGGGCATTCTACCATTCTTTTGACCTGAACTTGATTCATTTAGGGCTTTTGATGCTATTATGGAAGTACTCTTGTTAAAGATACATCTTAATTCTGTGATTCCTTCACTCCTTGAATTCTGTTCTAAAAGCCATAATGTGCCAGCTGGGACTCATTTGATTGAAGTTAGTGCAGTCGGCTATTTCTTTTCTCCTGTAAGTTATTAATTCTATTAACTCATGTTAATCATTAAATCATCTCCAATTTAAAGGACAATCTTATTTAGTCTTAGTTTAGCATTCAGGTTTATCTGTTTCCACTTTTTGTTAAGGTTATGTTCCCTTATATTCAATTGCTATTTCTTCTCTCTTTCTCCTGGCCCACTGGAAAACCTACCAGATCCTGCATCACCTACCTTTTCATGAGCTCTCTCTTCTTCACCTGTATCATTGCCAATTGCTTCAGTTCAATAACAAATGTTCTACCCAATGATCCATAGAAATAATCATGTATGAAGCCACAAATCATAGTTGATTCCATTTAACCAAAGCCCTATCAGTACTCATTCAATACTAGCTAATATACCAATCATCAAAGTTGCATTTCGTAATTTTGGACACTTCTCCAATGTTGCCTTTGGGATTTATTTCTTGGCGATAGATTTGCTGCTAGGGATTCTTTTGGTCATGATGCTTGGATTCCTGAAGGAAGAAGTTGAGGGAAAGGAAGAAAGGAAAAATAAGGAACAAAAAAAAAAGTGCAGACAGATTCTGAAAATATGGGGGAAAAAAAATACATGCTCTATTCTCAACGTTCTTTAGTTTTTGGTTATTCCGTTGATAATTACTACTGATTTTTTGGTTGGATTGAGTGAAAGTCGTGATGCTTGCTGGTGTAAATTGAGAGTATATGAGGTGGCATCTAAATCACACTAAATACATTTTTCATTGGAGTGCTTATCTGTTGGACTCTCCATCATTGAACTCTTATTTTTCAGGTCCGAGTTGATGTTAGTGCTAGATTCCCAGGCAAAGTCCAGGCAGCTTTGACAGAGAACAGAAGGGGTTTGAATGAGTTGGTATTAGAGCCACTTTCTGAGGAACAATACTATGAGGTGGATCCACCTTTTTCAGTCTTGTTTGTTCATATTCATTTTGTAGAATTTCTGCCTGATATAACCCTTATTTTGTACAGATTAGGGAACCATTCTCCATAATGAATGTTGTGAAAAGCCCAATGGGTCTCATGATGGGATTCATGGTAGTAGTTATGTTCCTGATGCCCAAATTGGTGGAGAACATGGGTAAGGATACTTTTTTGATATTTGATTACAATGTATACTGAATCTGTCCAAATCTAAGTAACTCGTGGCTTACTTAGATCTGTTACGTGGTTTTAGCTGCTATACTTCCAGTTTTCCTATTATATTCATTTTGTTATGTTTGATAACAGATCCTGAAGAAATGAGGAGGGCTCAAGAAGAAATGCGAAACCAAGGAGTTCCATCCTTGGCAAACTTTTTGCCTGGAGCTGCAAGGAGCTAGATGAACTTATGTCCAAATTGGCCTAATCCATTCTTGTATCAGAAGCTGAAAGTTGCATGCAGCACTTTAATTGAGATTGATTTCTACTTTCCAGCAGAATGATGCTATTTGGCACTATTTATTCTCTCTCATGGTTGGAAGGTGGTAGTTATGCCTTGACAATGTTTTATGTTGGGTTACAGATACAGAAACCAATGTACGAAATTTTGTTGCTCTAATCATCATTGTGTTGGTTGCCTTGGCTTCAAGGGACAAGGATAGAGAAAAATCACACGAATAAGTGACGGATGTACAGATGAATTGATGCATAGTTAGTGTTACATCGATCCTTAAAGCAGGTCCATCCAATTGAGGGTTGAGCGATTGATAAGATCAAAAGGGCCCAAAAGCAACTATTTGGTGAGCCTGTCGGTTAGGCCCACCAATTAAGTAGTGACCGTTTTCTTCAACGAAACAACACCAATACCCCAGTTGGTTTTCAAATACCTCCCATCGCGACACCTTAGCCTAAGTACAACATACACTCTGTATTTTAATTTTAAGTCTTGAAAGAAGAAAAGAGAGCGTAAGATGGAGAGCTCATCAGCGACGACGAAATTAGATAAGCGATGGAGGTCGAAGCCTCTTCAGAACACTAGACCTTCTCTCGTTCTCGCCTTGTTCTCTTGCCTTGCTTGGCTTTACGTCGCCGGCCGGTTCGATCTACCAAACAGGCTCAGCTAAATTATTAAAATTGATGTCTTTCCGATGTGTTTGCCTGCACGATTTTCGTCTTCCATTTGTGATCTTGTTTTAAGTTGTGAGATTGTTAGCTTTGTTTTGGGGATTTTCGTTGGGTCGATTAAATCTAAATCAATTCACCTTGGATCTTACTGATCCCAATTCCGCTGTCACTTCTCAACGCAAACCGAACTGATCATCCACGAACCCTTCTTTTCCTTTTTCTATATTTTTTTAAATTTCCCTTCTCGCTTTAAACGAATGTAGTGCGCAGATGCTAAAGAAACTGTCTTTGTTGAAACTTACAATAGACACTCGTTTTAAAAATAAAACAGTTATGTTCTTTCTGTTTTTCTTTTTCTTTGGGTGTTATGTAACGATTGAACTCTTCTGAAAACCATCAGGTTGTGGCAAGATGCAGAAAACAGAATATTACTTGCCAATCTTCTTAGGATGCATTCAGCCCAGGTTTCATGGCCATTCTCTCTTTTGTACCATGTAAAATGTGTCTTTTGGAAATTGTATTATGTAAAATGTTGTCATGATTTAGTGATATTGGCAAGGATTTCTACTGTGTGTCGACTTAACTTGACAAATGGTAGACGTAAAAGCTTTGTTTTCATTTTTCTAAAATCTGTTTTGCTAGAATAAATTATGTTTATGTTTAACTGTTTTCAGAGACCGAGGATTCTTACAGTCGAAGATAAGTTAGCTGCCCTGGGATGCAAGTGCGTTCCTTTTTTCTCTGTATTTTCAGTTTCCAAATTCAGTTTTGTTGCCCGAGATATGTGTATTCTATATCTATGTTATGTTAATGGCTTTTAGAGACCTTGAGAGGAAGATTGTTGATGTTGAGATGGAATTAACACTAGCAAAGAGTCAAGGGTATCTCAGGAACAAGCCGTCACTAGGTGGGTCTTCTTCGCAGAAGTTCCTTGCGGTTATTGGAGTTTATACTGGATTTGGTAGTCGCCTAAAGAGGAATCAGTTTAGAGGATCATGGATGCCTAGAGGTGAGCTGAGATTTGAATCACATTTCAACTTTACATATACTTGTATTTTCTAATCTCCTTCAGGAACCAAGATACTCGTCTCTTCTTAGACTAGTTTTTGAATTCGTCCTTGGATAATTTCATTGTTAAATTGTTCTGCCTTTCCTTCAAGTAACTATTTTACCTAATATAAATTTGGTCATTGTTCTTACCAATTGCACCACATTTCCTTTGTTCCTAGGAACATGATCATCGTTGTATCTCTTGGACATCATTAAATCAATGCAGAACTCACTTTGTGTATTAATTCCTTCGAAATGTTGTCACCAAGTACTTTGCTGCGTCACATACAACTTGTGACCTGTTCTCGTCACTTTTGTAGGTGATGCCTTAAGAAAACTTGAAGAAAGAGGAGTGGTGATACGTTTTGTGATTGGTAGAAGGTATGCCTTCCTGCCTTTATCCTATGTTGAAATCTGTTATTTCTTTTGCTTCTTGTCAACTTCCTTGATTTAGATATTTTTCCAATAGTGGTGCTTCATATTTGTTTAGCAGTCTTGTTATAGCTTTTTGTGTTTGAAATTGGCAGTGCCAATAGAGGTGACAGTTTGGATCGCAATGTTGATGACGAGAATCGCTTGACAAAGGATTTCTTGATTCTTGTAGGTGAAGGGTTTTATGTAATGGCATTCCATTAGTTTTGCAAATCTCCATATATGTTTTAGCTTTTATCATGTTATTATGTTATTTCCCAAGTGACGGACCATAATGGAAAGTGCTGTTCAGCAGTGAATGGAAGTGATAAAATAAACAGTCTTGATTTCCTTAATTCATGTGGATCTACATTGTGCTAGTATTCCTCATATCAGTGAAAGCTTGGATTGCCTGAATATTTTAACCATGGAGTCTGAGTACATGTATAAAAAATCTGTCAGGAAGATCATGAGGAGGCTCAAGAAGAGTTGCCTAAGAAAGCAAAGTTCTTCTTTAGCACTGCAGTACAGAACTGGGATGCAGAATTTTTTGTAAAGATTGATGACAATTTAAACCTTGATCTTGGTATAGCATCAATTCTTTTATTTTTTTACCGTCAAGAGGCTATTTTTCATATTCAATGAAAGCTATTTTCAATATTAATTGTCTTTCCTCTTTCTTGACAGAGGCATTGATTGATTTTCTTGAACATCGTCGTGGACAAGACAGTGCTTATATTGGATGTATGAAATCAGGAGACGTGATAACTGAAGAGTACAGTCACTTATCTTTTCTCTATCTAGCCAAATGGCTATGGCTTATCATTTCCAATATATGATTGTTGTAGTCCCAACTTGAATTTTGCTACCAAGTTTTCCAGCTCACTCGAACTTCTATGAACTAATTTTCCTATATAGGTTTGTGTATTTCTGTTCCTTATTCACGTGGATGTAGAGTGAATTCAACATAGCACAAAATTCCTAGTTTGTCATCTCTTATTCCTGTTAGTTTGTAGGAAATTTATCTTTGGTTTTTGTTTTGTGCATGTAATATAAACTATTTCTGTTCTATTTGTGAGCTATGAGTTAGGTTCAAGTTCTGAATTATGCTTGGTTTCCTTTTTTGGCTCCATAGTGGCCCAGAGTCTAATCTGTTCTTACTTCAGACTGCTCTTTAAGATATTCACGTTATTGGAATTGTGCTTATCAGAAATATAAAGAAGAAAGGCTATAGGAGATGATTCTTTTTTACTATCTTCTTTGTTTGCAGGGGAAGGCAATGGTATGAGCCGGAATGGTGGAAGTTTGGTGATGAGAAATCGTAAGTGTTATAATGTGTGTATGTTAATGGTACAGTGATTCAACATTTTAATTTCGAGTTTGGTGATACGTAAAATATAACATTTTTCACCCTTAGAATGATGAAAAAAAAATGAAACTTAACAGTATTTTCCATCCTTCTTGTTTTGCTATTCCTTCTCAGGTACTTTAGACATGCCGCTGGTTCACTTATTATACTTTCTAAAAATTTGGCGCAGCATATAAACATCAACAGGTAACTATTTTTAGTATAATTAGGAAACTTGGGAAATATCTTTTAAGTTATGGAGGAGAAGTCAAGTGCATGGAAGGCTAACATATTATTAAGTTGAGAAATCAGCAATTGAAAATTATATAGCTTTTCATTGCGATGTGCACTTTGACTTATGGAAAGTGGACTGAAGAAAATATGATGGCATTAATTCTGAAGTTTGTGAGAATAAGTGCATTTGACGCAGGGTAAAATTATGGCAAGTGAGGTGCTTAGCTCATTGTAGCATCTCAACAGAAGTAGTCTTCTAGTTCTTGGTACTTGGTTCTGCTGTAATAAACTCAACTTGCTGCACAGTCTTACATCTTGGTTGACATATATTACATTGAGTCATCCAATATTTACCATGTGCAGTGCATCGCTGAAGACTTACGCTCATGATGATACATCAGTAGGATCTTGGATGATAGGTCTTCAGGCAACCTATATAGATGACAATCGCTTATGCTGCCTTGGCATTAAACAAGGTAGATTTTGTCTACCTGAAATTGTTAAAATTTTCTTGTACTTGTTTCTTGAAGAGTGAATTTGCAATTTTTCTTTTTGGAACTGAAAATAGCATGCCTAGAAAATATGAGAAAGAACCGAGTAAAGAGCATCAGAAAAAATTATTAGATTTGTATTTTAGTTTTTAAATTGGCGAACTTGTCATACTATTTGAGCGAAGTTCTCACATAGTTTTCTCACGTAGAATCTGCAGCCAGTACTAACCAATGATGTTTAACTCTACATTTACAGACAAGCTGTGTTCATTGGCTTGATTAGAGAGGACAAATGCTTCTGTTCCATCAACTTGGCCAGATTAATCCTGCAGGATTTTGTTTTTCTGGATGCAGTAAGATTTGGCGGGTATATACTTGCATCTTCTAATTCCATCTGCTTCAAGTTTATCTGGAGGATTGACTACAGTATTCTTTGTAGACTTAGGATACCCACAGGCTAACTGGACTCAAATTTGGAGCTGTTGATTTCAACTGCTCCATTAAAAGTTTCCTCACGAGCTCTTCTCATGCAACAAGCTTGTCTTTTTCTAGTAATATGATATTGTTTGCCACCACAGTCGTTTTACTATTACTGTTTCCAACAGCAAGCTCATAAATATATATAATTTATTTCATTTAATAACATTTTTCTGTCCATAAGCTAAACTCTACCAAGTTCCAGGTCTCCAGTCCAGTTTTATGTGAGGTGTTAGAAAAGGACTAGGGAGGATAGGTTTATGGGCATTGGATAAGTGGTGAAAATCTGAATCCAATTTCAGAAGCAAAAGGGCACAATTAAAAAATTACTGGGTATTTTATAAGATGTAAACAAGAGAGCTAACGAATACAAAATCCTTAAGATGTAATAAAATGTAAAATGTTAGATGACATATACACCTATACAACTAGAATATAGAACATATTTATAATTAGAAGATGGACATTATTATGTATTAAAAAAGATAAGCATTCTTTTATACTTCGGTATCATTACCAAATCAATAGTCTGTATTTATATGAATATTGGACTGAGTCTTTATCAATGTGAAATTAATATAGTAGTATAATTAAAAGAAAAAATTGGTTCAATAATTTTATTATCAATTTAATATTAATTTATTTTAATAATGATAATTTGAATAGCTAAAAATAAAGATAATCAATTCTAACATCATAGCCTAATAATGTTAAGTATAATTAGAATAATATAATTGTAGTCTACATATAATTCTTGCCAAACTCAAACATATTATTCTATTATTCTTATTGTTTCAATCTTAACGTAGTTAAAATAATTTTAACGAGTATCATATTCAATCTTAGATTTTTAGATTAGGAAGATCTTTATTGTTTGTATTTTTTTTCATTTTTATGATAATATTTATATTAAATTAAGGGAAGTTCTAATTCATAGTCTTAATAATAATAAAACATATTATCTATAATATTTTTATTTTTATGGTATTAGTTAGAGAAAGAATTCAACAATCCGAGAGGCGATCTGCACTAGTGCTGCAAAGAGAATCTCTCCCTATCAAGACAACGAAGCATGGTATATACGCATTTGTCATGTTTAATCACAAGTCGTAAGCTCCTTCTTCCTCCTTCCATCACACACAGCCCATTCTTTGCCCTTCCCCCAATCCCTTCTTGCATGGGGTAGTATTTGGGTTGACACTGTACTATTGATATAGCCTTTGTTGGTCAAGAAAAAAGGATATTGGAAAATAAAAATAAAATTCTTATTAAAAAAACAGAGAAATCTTTAAAAAGATAGAAAAATCGATAAAAAGTAGAGAAATCGTTGATGAAAAGACAAGCTAAACATCATTAAGAACAACTACCTAATACTATGCAAGCCGGGACGGAGCCAGACTCAACTTTAAGGAGAGGCCAAGATTTTTAAAGGTAAGGATTTTTTTTAAAAGGGGGCCACTTATATTTGTAATTTTAAAAATTTTAATTTTATAAATAATTTAAAATATATATATTTGAAAGGGGGGGCCAGCCCCCCCTCCCCTATACATGGCTCCGTCCCTATACGCAGGCTCATCAAACAATGCTTTTTTTGCTTCTTCAAGATTTGACCTAAAATATTTAGCAGATTCCCACGCATTATGCACCCATTCGTCACTTTGTTCTTAAGATTTTTTTTACCAATGATAGGAATAAGAGGCTTTTCTCGATTATCCTTATTTCTTATTCACTTACAAAAGAGCTAATCTTAGTTCTCAAGGTCTTAAGACGAATCAACTCCCACTCCTATTCTAACTCAAATCTTTCTAAACTATTATATAAGCAGATGCATGGAATCGTAAATAGGTAATTTTGAAACACCACGAAAGCTCTCCTTTTTCCCAGCTGAAATAACAACATAGCTATTGCTCTTAGTCTTGGTCTTTCTTTCATCATGGCTGACTCGTTGTTCTAGTAGTTGTCATTTGATTTCAGATCATAAGTAGGGCGAGTCCCTTTATTTATTTCTAAGAATAAAAATGAAATTTACAATCCAATAAATAGGCAATGTAGAAAATCTAAATATGATGAGAATATGATATTAGAATAAAATCTTTGAGGTTTATTCTTATCATATCTAACTAGCTTGTAAGATAAACTTAAGAAAAATAACTCTGATCTAAATAAAGATATCCTAGCTATCAAAATAATAATAACTAAATATGTTTTACCAACAAACTATAAATAAATACAATTTAGATAATGAACATTCTCCCTAAAGTTAGATTATAGACAAAGAAAAAAAAAATCAAGGTTGCTAACTTGAAACGAAAGATTTCATTGCAACCAATATAGTAATAAATGAATAAAATGAGCATTAAATTGCATTTAGATTATATTAAGCTGTATTTATTTTTGAAAAGGAATAACAATCCACTAAAAGGTTAATATAGAAACTTCTAAAGACAGTAAGGAAAACTACTTTAATCTACAATTTGGCATGTTCAATGACTCCTGGACTACTTTGCTTATAGAATTTATAATCTAAAAGACTTCGCCTTGTTGATAATTTCCCTTTATTTTATTAGCTTGTATAACTACTTGGAGTTGCACTACTAGATAATTGCTCAAGCTATATTGTTATCTCTTTATTAAGCCAGTTTCTTAGTTAACCGAGTTAAACTTATATGTTGGACTTAGATTATAATTTTAATTTTTTTTAAAAGGACCAAATATAAATGTTGTAACTAAATGTTGTACTTAATAAGACAAAATGTTTGATAAACTTCTAGCAACGACCATCTCTCAATATCCTTCAAAGGTATAAAGAAGTTAGTAAAGTCATATCAGAGCTAGTCCTACATATAAGAGAACATGCAATGATGAATAGAATATTAGAAGCTACAATATTTTGATAGCAACTTCATAGAGAATTAAGGTGGATATACAGTGGTAGAGACAAACAAGAAGCAATTTTATAACAGGGGCTTGGTAACAATGAGCTAGAATGATTAGGCATAATACTCATATATGAAAGGAATATATAGTAGAACAAGTTTGTAGGCTAGTTACTTGGTTTGGGAAGCTCTTGGTTATGCATTTGCATTAGAGCTTAGTTAAGGAAGTCAACTTTCATCACCACTTCATTTGACATCATTGCTTACATCATATTCTTATGATATCATTACTTAACCATAATGATAAATGACATCATTACTAATGTCATCATACTATACATTAATATTAGATCTATTTAAACTTAATTACAAATTTAGACATACTTGAAAATAATAACAATTTATTATACGTGGGACCTATAAACATATTCTTGCTTAGGAGACATCTAAGCATTCTTGTGTGGCATCGAAGTCATCATAAAACTTGTTATCATACTTAAGCATTTCATACCATTCTTAGTCTTCATCTTTGCTAGTATCTATAAGTGTTTAGGAGCACAACATCTTCTAGTTGTAAATTTTTTGAATTTTGGACTAGGCTCGAACTTAAGTTTCACTACCCAGCTCAAAGTCAGAATCAACACACACAAACATAATGTTTCCTAACTCATCTACATTAACCTAACTTTATAAGTCTTTTTAGCTCTCATTCTCTTTAGATAGATTAGTGATAGTGGGTGGCGAGCAGTGACAATAAAGGGAGGGTTGAGTAAAAGCATCAATTAGGTTTGTTATTGATATTGATTGATAATGGTAGTGATGTGATGAAAAGGGGAAATTTGAAGCTAAATCGATTGGGTGTTGTTGATATTCTATTATAGCAATAGTAGCAACACGACAAAAAGGGGAGTGTTAAATCTCAATCAATTAGTTGTTACTGATATTATGTTGTAAAAATGCTAGCAATACAATTAAAAAGGGAGGGTCAAAGTTGAAACAATTGGGTCTGTGCTATTGTTTATTATTGATGATGGCAAAGACGGAGAGGTCCTAGTCAAATTTATTGGATCAGGTCAATTATCAAGTTAGGAGCTAGTGGTTCCGGCTTTGAGCTTGCTTTAGACCACCTAAAACCTAATCAAGCTTTGATTCAGGCTCAGGATGACTCTTAAAAGGCTTCAGGCATAACCTAACATGGTACATTTTCATTATTAAGTGTTACATTGAGTTAAAAAAGCATATTATGTAACACATCTAAAGGGAAGAGGTATCTATATCCTTATAAGGTGTACTTCGTTTTCCTCTCTAACCGATGTGGAATCTCACAATATCCACCCCTTAGGGCCCAGCATCCTCTCTAGCATAATGGGTCCCTCTGATACCATTTGTAATAACTCAGACCACCCGCCCACATATATTGTCCACTTTGGGTTACCCCTCGAGCTAAGACCCTCATGGTTTTGCTCTTCTCCCTCCTGAAAAATACATCTAAGAGGGAGAGGTATCCATACCCTTATAAGGTGTATTTCGTTCCCCTCTCCAACCGATGTGGGATATCACATATTATCCATTAAAAATGATTATTTGGAATACAAAATGAAGTTTTATATATGTCCCATGGATAAAGTCCTAATTGTTAAAAATATAAGATTAAATCAAATTTTGAGGATATGAAAAGCATTGGACAATTGTGAGAATAATGTATATTATTCGATAAAGGAAAATTGTTATTTGTAAGAAAAAGATTAAAAAGCTTATAATTAATAATATATCATAATTTTCCTTTAACTTCTTTTTCTTGGTTATTGATTTAGAATGTTTTACAAGTTTAAGGAGAGTATGTGGACTCTATAATACCTTATTGTTAAAGTAATTGGCATTCTACAGTGGCTAATGACAATTGATCATAAGGTATTCCAATATAACTTACATTGTTAGGATTAACATCTTTATTAATCTTGAACGATAGTTTAATAAAGAACTTTTTATTCTTCCATTACAATGTTGAACATTTTGTGAAGAAATCATAATAAGACAATACAATAGTTTAAGGTTTTGTTTAATATCCTTAACTAACAAAGTCAAATATTTTTAATAACATATTAGGAAAAGATGCAAATGGTTTGAAATATTGTCTCCATATAAGACCATTAACCTCAATCATTAATTTGAAGTTGTGGTTGAGAGAAAAATAAATAAAAACTAATAATGTTATTATCATGGAAAGAAGACTTGAGGACATTGGTGGTAATTTTACATATTGAAAAAACTATTTAATGAATAACTTACTCAAAAAATTGTTATAAGAGAATTTCTATTTATCATATGAAAATTGCATTGATAAGCGCACCAAAACTCAAGTTAAAGCACCTTATAATTCAATATTTTGTTATGAGTGCTTATGTTTATAAAGCATCTAAATGGGTTAGTTTTGATTCTTTATAGGGAATATATAATGGAATCTGTTGTCATCTTTCTTGGTCAATAATAAATATTTTGTATGACAGTATTTTAAAAGATATAGATTGTATAGTATAATAATCATATGCCTTTTTAGTGGATGAACTATCTTAATCAAAATTAGAAGAGTTTCATATTCATTAATAGCTAGTAAAACCTCAGAGGTGTCTTCTCCATCTAATGAAAAGACTTACTCAAGATCATGATCATCACCATTAACAATGGATATAATAGCTTAAGATAGGTGTACTTTTTATTATTCTTCTTTATGTAGTTTTTGTATAATGTCCTTTTCGGTTGCAAAAATAACATTTATTAGAATTTGCAGAAGTACGATTTCCTTGAAAATTTGTAGAAGTACACTTTCTTTGAAAATAAAATCAACGAGTAATTTGATGCTTTTTATGCTTTCTTTAATAAATGATCTTTCTTTATATTATATTTAGAGAAATGATATTTTTATTTTAGCAAAGAAAAGAAGATTTTAGATATTTAATTTGCAAAACTGAATTTTAGAAAAACTTTTCAAGCTTGATTTATAATCCATAAAATGCTACAAAAAATTGTAGTTGAGCATACATTATATCCAATGCTTTTATCATCATTTAGCAAATTTCACCAAATGTAACATCCTCTAGTCATTTCAAATGTTGACTGATAAGTCATTGAGTTTCTTGACTAAAGATCATCATATTCTTTAATAGTATGGTATTATTAGCCAATATTTTTCTAATGAGTATGTAAGTCTTTCTCTTATATGAGCAACACTTCTTTTTGAAGAATTTTGTTATAAAAACATTATTAGAATGATGAATAGAACCATCTAATTACATATATATACCTCAATGTTGTACCAATTTTTGCAATGTTAGAAAGCTCAACTTATTAATAAGTGGCCAAATTTATCTATTAGTCTTTTAAAATGCCAACAAATTTGGTTGTGAACTATCTAAGAAGTTTATTAACTTGAACACTAAGTCATTAACTTTTTAAAAATGGTTAAGGGTAAAACTCTTATAAGTGGTTATGTCATTTCTTAAGGCTAATGTCCTCTAATAAAAAAAGTTTGAAAATTAGAATGATACCTATTTTTTTCTTATGAATGAAGAGGTGGTAGAGGCTGATGCGTATCCTCATCAGTATTGATTACTTCTTTAATAAGGGTTGATTATAGACTAATTTAGAGGATCTTTCTTAAGTTACAAATTGGGTATTGATTTATAGTATTGAGGAGTCAGAAGATTTCATATTAGAATAGTACCTGATAGGTGTATATTATAGTATGTTTTCTAGAAGTTTAAATGTGTTTTTAAGTGTTTTCTTAGATGATAATCTTATGTTTATGACTTAGAATTATGATATTGTTATTGCTTTTTATGTTTTTTAATTGTTTGATTGTTTTAGAGCAAGGGTTTAATCTTAAAGTTTGTTTCAAGGGTTGTTTGATGTGTTTGTTAGTTCGTGGAAGCATGAAAAAAAATTGAAGAATAGATTATCATGCACGATCGAGCACAACTTTTCCAGCTTGCAAGTCTTTTGTACTTTTGGCAATTCGGGGCTATTTTGGAACCAAAATAAGTGGGGAAACCCTAGATAGAACCCTATAAGGATTAAGAAGTTTTTAAGATAAAGAAAAACACCACAAAGGAGGTTGTACATTATAATTAAAGGGATCAAAGTGGAGACATAAAGATTAACTCCAAAATTTCCAGATCAAAACATAAAATTGTTTTCTTTCTTTTCTCTTCTTATATTTTCATTGTATCGGATGTTAATTTGGATTAGTAAGATGTTGAACATAATTATGGATTTCTAAATACATCTTAGGGGTTTGTCTTGATCTATTTGTTAAACTTTATTCATGTTGAATTCAATATATATTAAAACTTTGTGATATTTGTTATGCTTATACTTGATAAAAAGTTGAGAGATTGAATCAAGTTATATATACTAAGGTGCACAACAAGAGTTGGTAAGTTAACCTACAAATATCATGTTAATAAACAATTGAAGAGAGATCTTAATTGTGAGTTAATTATCCTTAAGATTGCTTTAAATCTAATTGAATAGGTAGGAGTATTTTCGTGAATCGAGAGGCTGCAATTCTATTATTATTTATTTCAATTCGGATTACTTAATTAGATATTAAGATAGGGTAATCAACATCTTTGGATATCTAGGATCAATCATAATTGAATCAATAAGATAAAGGGAAGAAAAAACAAGATAAAATAACCCTTAAGTTTTTGTTATTGATCAAAACCCTAAGTTTCCATTATTGATCAACATTATTCTTATTAATTACTTTAATTATTCAATTGTTAGTTTTATTAGGTATTTCAATTTCATTTAAATTATTTTAATTCAATCCATTTAATCTTTTATTACCTTAGACAAAATGCATTCAAGTTGTTAGGTAACTAATCAATCCTTATGGGAATGATACCTTTTATACTACGAGTTACGATCTATATACTTACAGTATGAAGTTTTTTTTTTAAATATAAAACTATCAACAAGTTTTTACACCATTATCAAGGATTGAATTAACATCTTATTCAACTTGAATTCTTTTGATTTAAGGACTGTAATACTTTCCTTATGCAAATGTAGGTGCTTGAACACAAGACTAAAAAAATTTCAAATTGAGCAACTTGCAGACCTTTTCTTTTAACCCAATGAAGGCAACACAGTATGGATGGGAGTTACTTAAACTCATATAATCTTTGGTGGTAAAACTACCTAAATTATTCCTGGAATAACAATGCAGGAAACAACATGAGAACACAAGTTTCACTAAGTTTCCAGTAGGATAGGCTTAGATCCTTGGAGTTTAAGTTAGACAAGTTAATGGATGTGTTAAGATCCAAGCTCGATAGCTAAAATGAAATTCAGAAGAGGATGGAAACCAAATTTAATCAAATAATGCAGAAGCACTCCTCTTCCATTCATAACTTGGAGGTTCAAGTTGGGCTATTTTTCAATGCATTGTTAACAAGGAATGTGGAGAGTCTTCTAAGTAGTTGATAGGTGCTTAATTGGTTATTTAATTATTTCATAACACTTAGCGATTAAGGACATGAAGTTGCTTAAGATACTCACTTTGACTCATACGTGATTGTTAATTCAGAAGCGAAGAAGTTAAAGTGAGTCAAAAGTATGCATTTGGGTCATTTTTTGAAGATTAATTTTTTCTTATCTTCATAGAGCAAAAAGAAGAAAATTAAAAGACGATGGATGCATGGATTTTTGCATGGATTTGCATGGTATTAATTCAACTAATGGACAATCATGCTCACAGCTGCAGTAGGTAGATAAAGGGAAGCATCAAAACGACAACAGATGAAGGAGAAAAATGTAGCACAACTAAAGGAAAACGGCAGCAGCTGGAAGAGAAGCATAAAGGAAATGATAGTGCAAATACACAACAGCTGGGGTTGCAAACGACAACGTTCAGGTAGGTGCTAGAAGGAAGACCAAAACACAGACGTCTCACGTCTGCATTTAACACAGATATAGGGAGTGTTTTTGGCTGAAAACGCACAGTAGCAAAATAGAGAGGATGGTTTTAAAAGAGGAGTGAATAGTAAGATGGACCAACAAATTAATTTGTCAAATCAAACAGAACAGTAGCAGTAGCTTGCATTAGAGAATAGAGGGAGGCGCCGCAAAAGAGAGTTGAAGGGTGTCTTAGGTTGGTTTTAATGCGTTCATTGAATCGTTTATTTGCAAACCCATTGCTAGAATTTTGATATAATCCGTAATTGTTATGTCGAAATTCATGTGTAGCAATTAATGATTCGTAATCATTAGGGATATCATAACCTAAGTTAAATGATGCATCGTATGTGGTTAATGCCTTGATTAATCGGGTTTCCTAATTCGTAATTCTACTACCTAATTAAATCTAGGGATCGTATCCTAGGTTATTCGGTGGTTAGGTTTAATTAACAATCGTATCTTGATTAAACACTACCTAAGAAAAAATTCGGGTTAATTATTAACCCATGATTAATAGTTGCTAGGAGAGATTTAAGAACAACAAATCAATGAAATATGTTTAATTAGGGTGTAGGCCAAGATTGAACCAAAGAATCTGGCCCCTATCGAATTTCCCACTTTTATATGTTTTCTTTAATTTGTTTTTATTGGTCTAGTTTTATTTTATTTTCTTATTTTCAAAATCCAAAAACCACCTTTTTTCTAAACACTGATTGATTTCATTTCAACAACTTTATACACTCTCTGTGGGATCGACCTAGACTCACCACTGATATAGTAGTAGTTTAGTTGTTTTGTTTTGACTAGCGTTACGACGCTCTATCAATTTTGGTACTGTTGCCGGAGAGTGCGTTGTTTTAGTTTTTGTTTGTGATTTTAATTGGTGTTTTGTATATATTTGTTTGTAAAGTTTCTTTTCAGTTATATCATTATCATTTCTTTATTTTGTTTCATGTTTACGAAAAAATCATAGATGGAAGTAATTTTTTCTTTAACTCTTATTCTCAATCCTATAACCAAGGTTGGACTAATTAACCTAACTTTGGTTATGGATGGGATAAACATTAGAATTACTTCTATGATAGTTTGTAGGATGCACAACAATTCTCATACAGACCATAAGCTTTCTATCATGACTTCGGCTCATCTCTGGAAGAGTTGATTATTATTGTGAACGCTAATACTTTGCAATTGCAGTAGAATACTATACAATTCAGCAGGATGGAGGGCAATTTTCACAAAATACATGGTCTAGTGCCCAAGATTCGGAGAGCCAACACGACTCAGGTACATCTTTAGAAGAATTGTTTAATATTATGGTTGCTAACAATCTTCAAATTCAACAGAATATGTAGCAGTTCCAACAGAATATGCAACAACTATTTTAGCAAGGTGTACAACAAATCCGACAGGGTGCTCTGCAATTCCAGCAAGATGCATTACCTCGATAGGGAGATATCAATCATCTAGAACCGCAAAGCGAAGAGGAAAAGTCGTATCAACCTGAGGTGTACCCAATGGATGTTTGTGCAGAAACTTTACAAAGTGATGAGGAGCTTGAGAATTTTGAGAGCAATACTCAAGGAATTACATGTGAAGAAGAAGTTAAGGAGGAGCTCGAGGCAGAAAAAGACATATCTTTTAGCTCGGAGGTAAGTACTAAGTTCCATTTTATTGTTGAGAATGACTCTTCACCTTTACATAGTAGATTGGAGGAATTAAATGAGGAAAAAAAGGCGAAGAGACATTTAAAATCCTTATGGAGCGCATGAACTCAGTCGAGATTGAGAATCTGAGGATAGGGAAGACGTTGAATAGGGATGATGACCAACTAAGGCCCTATCTGATTTTGCCTTCAATTTCTATTCGAGACCACATTTTTATCACATGCATTAACATGGATATGATTAGGCATTCTTTGTTGTTCTGAACCACATTAGCCAAATAGCCTACCCATTATATGATTTTCCTTTTTGATAATCCCCCTTTGAGCCTTATTAGACTTTCTTTTTGTATCAACCGTATTACATGCTTTATACTTAACCAAATGTCCTACCTAAGCTATAAAGCTAGTGGAACATTTGTGATTGTTAAGTTTGTGGATGTACAAAATTCTAAGTGTGAGGGTGTACATATGTGTGGGTTCGTTAATGTTGGGACGTTTTGTTATGTCTTATCATTGAAATTCCCATATTAATGTAGTTTCTTTTAATGTAAAAAAAAAGAAAGGAAAAGAAAGAAAGAAAAGAGAAAAGCACAAGAAAAGAAAAGAAAAGAAAATGAAAAAGAGAAAAAGAAAAAGAAAAAGAAACATAAACAGAATGAAATTTTTTTTGTTTAAATAAATTTATCAAGAAGGAAGTGCATATAATTTTGCAAAGTTATTCATAATTAATGCATCTTCCTAGACTTGTAATGAATGTGTTATTTGAGTATGTTGGGTATAAGGTAGATGTTGGCTTGGAAGGTTCACTCTTGTGGTTTCAATGTATTGTTGGCATAAATTGTATAAGTGATTCCTTCAGATCTGTATATGCTTCATGTAGTTTGTATATGAGAGCTGAAATGATTTGTGAAATATTTGTTGCATTCATCATAGTTAACAATACCCAGTTTTGATGAGTGGTAACTTATGCACTTGATGTCACATTGAGTGTTACTTTTGTTTTTCTAGCTTTGATGACTTTTATGCTACTTCCTAGATACATCTCACCTTACCTTTGCCTATATTACAACCTTGAAAAGTCCTTTGATCTAAGATTTTGCATGTGACCTTTAGTAGTGGAGAAATGAAACGATATGCAAAGTTGTAGGTTGTCATGATCATGAACGGTGTTGAGTGTACTCGTGGACATATTTTAGTTAAACACATTTTTTGAGTCTACCATTAGATTACTCAGTTTTTGAAGATGATGAATGTAGATTGATTATGAGTAAAAGCTTGAAATGTTGAATTCTTACTATGATTTTTAAAAGTCATTCATCTTTGCTTATGATTATATATTCTTGGAGCATATGGGAATTGAGTAAATATTTTTGGTCTTTGAGCTTAATTTTAATGTTTTGCCCGAGGACGGTCAAAAGCTAAGTGTGGGAAAATTGATAGGTGCTTAATTGATTATTTAATTATTTCATAACACTTAGTGATTAAGGACATGAAATTGCTTAAGACACTCACTTTGACTCATATGTAATTTTAGGCACAATTCGGAAGCGAAAAAGTTAAAGTGAGTCGAAAGTATGATATTTGGGCCATTTTCCAAAGATTAATGTTTACTTGTCTTCATGGAGCAAGAAGAAGAAAATTAAAAGAAAAGAAAGATGGAAACACAAAAAAGAAGAACGAGGGTTGCATGGATTATGCATGGTATTAATTTAAAGAGGAGACATAGCGTTTTTGGTGTCATTTTTAAAGAGGAGACATAGAGGAACAATTCTCTAGAAGGAAGTTTTGACAAATTCCTTCAAATTGATAGTGCGAATCAGATCCGAAAGTAAGCATGAAATAAAGTAAAGTGCAGGGGCATATTGGTCAATTGACCCTTATTAAATGACATGTCACCTTATATTAAAGGGGGCTGTCGTTTTGGGTGAAATAAAGAGCAAGGAGACCCACGACACTTACAAACAAAATAAGAAAAGAAGATGAGAAGGAAATGAAGAGTGGAGAAGGTTCGGCTATGGAGAAAGAAGAGAGAGAAGTGAGGATTTTCAAATTTTTGAAGGATTCAAGCATGCTTTTGAGTTGATTTCAAGGAAAAAGGATGGAAAATGGTGGAAGCCTACTTTGGGAACCAAGAAATCCGAAATTTGAAAGAGAAAGAGGTAAGAGAAAATTTTCAACTTTGTGTTTTTGATGAAATTTTAGTTTAGAGATATGGAAAATGATATGGGTATGTGATATATAAAGTCAATTTTGATGTATATGCTTTAGGTTATATTTAATT